>CM052658.1:11004247-11023508 GCA_028533165.1 Leontopithecus rosalia | reverse complement strand
CTGCAATGAACATTCGTGTGCATGTGTCCTTATAGTAGAACGATTTATAGTCCTTTGGATATATACCCAGTAATGGGATTGCTGGGTCAAATGGACTTTCTATTTCTAAGGCCTTGAGGAATCGCCACACTGTCTTCCACAATGGTTGAACTAATTTACACTCCCACCAGCAGTGTAAAAGTGTTCCTATTTCTCCACATCCTCTCCAGCATCTGTTGTCTCCAGATTTTTTAATGATCGCCATTCTAACTGGCGTGAGATGGTATCTCAATGTGGTTTTGTATATTTTTAAGTCTTAAAATATTCTTGCTTCTCTGCTTCTATGCTTTAAAACATCCCAGCTGTGAATCAGCAATGGAGAAATAGATGCTGGGTTTAATCAAACTCAAAAGTCTTTTCTGATGGCAAAATTGTAATGAGTTCCATGATGTTTGCTGTGATAGAGCACTCCTTTCTGTTCTATTTCCATGTGGCCTTGTGCCAGCATAATGAATGCCTCACACATAGTAGTTTCTCAATTTATGTTTGCAGATTCAATAACAAGTGAAAGCTCAAATGAAATCTCAATAAGATAAATTGTGTGTTTGCACTTATTATGTAACACAGATATAGTTAACACAAAATTATTTTAATGATAGCTATTTGGATAGTTTAGGCACATTTTGAATTATCCAGAAAATTGACTTTTAATTTTTATAAGTGAGTGTTGGCTATTGCCTAAATTTGAGACTTGCAGGAATTCTCTGGATAGCAAGATACATAAATCATTTTTTTGTGGGAAGTGGGGACCAATTTTGGTAGCTGAATAAAGAAAATTCCAAAAGATTCTGTCAGTTTCCCAGATTTCTTAATAATCTGAAATGAACTTACAATTCTGAATGAAAATGTTCCCAAGTAGTGAAAAGAAAAGCTCTCATGAGCGTCCTGGTTTGGAAAAATATTATAAACCTTTTATGTAGTTCAATTTAACTCCCCTATATTATTGTCATCCTGCAAGTGGATCATTACATGGGCCACTGTTCTGTATGGTGTTTTAGGTAGTACTGTTTCACAATGGGTAGATATGACTGCACAGTTCCACATTAATATATTTATGCCTAATGCAGGGAATATGGAGGACTATGCTATATACGGCTCATAAATTAATAAGAAATGAGTCCACATTTTTTATTTGTGCCATTTACAGTGAAGTTTTGTCTATTCTGCATCCAAATAATTGCCCTTATTATGTTCCATATTTTAAAGAAAAATCACATCTTTTCTGCTGTAGAAAATTGCTCTGTAAGTAGATAACTGATTTCTGAACTAAACATAATGTGCAGCCTCATAGTTAAAGCAATACACTTACATTGCACTCAGCTAACCACTAGGACCTCAGAACATAATAGTTCTAATCAGTTTTGTTTCAGAGTATTTGTTCATCATTAATCTAAAAATGTATTATCACCTAACACGTAACTATACCATAAATATGAAAAAGTAAAATTACTACATACAACAACAATTGATGGAAATATGTATGTATATCCAAACTTTAAATCAATATAGATTCTTTACAAGCAAATTCAAATATTTTTTGTTGCATCTTTCTAGTATTGAAATATGCTTTACAAAAGATTTGAGGATATCGTCCTTTCTTAGACATATAGATGGCATTTCCCATGGTCAGTCAGCCTAGCTGAGTGTCTAATTAGTTTGAGTAGATCATACGTTGACAACCAAATGCACTTGTAATTCTGCTCCTTGAGCTTAGATCCTCTTTGAATATTATCATTTTTATGTATTATAATTTTACATCTTTTCATTTTAAATGTAATGGCATTAGCAATGGGACACTAGATACTTGAAGCCAAATGATAAGTGTGCTTAACATTTTTTGAAGAACTTGTAGATGTTTCGAGAGGATGGAGAAAAATTATATTTATATTGAGAGAAGTAGATCTATATTTGGCATGAACTTTCAACATTTGAGATTAAAAGAAATTTTGAGCATACACCTTAGTCATGGGAGTTGTCCGTGATCTAGCATCTCTGAAGGAATGTCTACAAGCTCTGTGGGGAAAAATCACTCTGGCTAGGTCAAGGAAAGAAAAGGCTTCATCTCCTTTCAGTCAATACCCAAGGTGACCATAGGCAATTCTGGAAGCACGGTAGTGGAAAGAGGTCACTGGGTGATAAGTAAAACAGTTCTAAGGGGCATGTCTTATTAGGTGATGTCTAGGCAGAATGCATAAAAAGATAAAAAGTCCTTGAATTATCTCATGGTTTTCTGGCTTTTTTCTTACCTCTTTCCCATCTTCTTTTCTTCTTTTTATATTTTTTTCTTTATATAAAAACTTCAGAACAGCCCACTTCTACCTTTCCTGGTCACTCAGGAAACCAAATAACTTATTGGATGTTTGAGTTGAATATCTAAGCAATCTCTTGATTTCCAGGGTGGCAATATTCTTCTAATATGTTTTTCTTGGATATTGTGGTTTACTGAAGAAAATTAATCTCAATAAATCCCCCTGGACTTAAACTATTTTTATCAGTGTCTATGTTAATTCAGTTCATGTTCTTTCCACCTGCAACTAAAATTATGCAAACCTCAGGCATTTGTCTTTGTGATACACTATATCTCTGAATATCTGTTTTGTATTTTTTCTATATTTTTCTATTTAATTCAGTAATCCACAATGGGATACAGTCTCCTGGCTCCCACAGATTTGTATCAGTATTGTTTTGTTCTTCCAAATTTAACATCTTTAAAATTCGTATTTACATTATGATTACCTCTGTCTTGTAGAAAAAAGATTTCAAGATTGTATCCATGGCACAAAAATCAGCAATTGGCTGGGCCCGGTGGCTCATGCCTATAATCCCAGCACTTTGGGAGGCCGATGAGGGTGGATCACGAGGTCAAGAGATCGAGACCGTCCTGGTCAACAAGGTGAAATCCCATCTCTACTAAAAGTACACAATTTAGCGGGGCATGGTGATGCATGCCTGTAGTCCCAGCTACTTGGGAGGCTGAGGCAGGAGAATTGCCTGAACCCAGAAGGCAGAGGTTGCGGTGAGCCAAGATCGTGCCATTTCACTCCAGTCTGGGTAACAAGAGCGAAACTCCATCTCAAAAAAAAAAAAAAAAAAAAAAAAATCAGCAATTTATTTTTAGTAAAAGCGATCTGTCAGTCAGAATCTGACAGAGCTAATTGGGTAGATGACCCAGGTTGTTTTAATGTGGTTGGCTAGTAAAACCCTCTCTACTTCCAGCAGAGGCCTAGGCTGGGGTAAAGATTGAAATGGAGTGTCTGGAGACTCTGAGTACTAAATCAGTATTTCTGTACAATGTATTTCAATATATTTCAGGAATTCTGTGTAGGTATTATTTCAGTTTCAAAGTGCATTTATATTGGCTTTATTTTATTAATTTTCTTTTCCAAATGAATTATTTGTTTTTGAATATTTATATATATTTCATTTTCACCAAAACATATATTTACCACTCATCTCAGGATAATTTTGAGAACATTTATCAAAATTTTTCAGAATTCCTTCTTATTTTACACACACACACACATACATATATATATATATATATATATATATATATATATATATACACACACACATATGCACATATATATTTTTTTTACCATGGTCTACCTCTCTTCATAGAGTTATTTGTGTATCTTCCCAAACAGGGAAGGAGAATGCTGTTCTTCTTTACATGATTTGAGCTTTAGCACTGGAGAAAGATAGCATTCTATGCTATATTCTTTCCTGATTTATCAACAATACTCTGTTAGTGCCAAAGGAATCATTATTGATTTTAAATGAACTGTAAATCATCAATGGATCTGAAAATAGCTCAGCCTTAGTTACAATAATAAAAATAACACATCTTAAAAAAAAAACTAAGATCAATTTTATGTTAATTATATGTTATGTAAGAATTATAGTATACTATTAAATAATCAAAGGAAAAATAGAAGTAGACCTGACTGTATCTAGATTTTGAGGAAAGATGTTGGGATTTATGTCCAGGTAATAGTATATTGCTCAATCTAGTTCTGCTTCTCATCTCTACTTATCACTGTAATCAGAGAGCCAGGTTCAAGACTTAACTGCCACCAACTTAGGTGTGGATAAGTCACTTGTGTTCTCTGGAGCCTAGATCTCTAACCTGTAAAAATTGGCCTGAAACACATGTGTGTACACACACACACACACACACACACACACAACATATAAACAAAATGTGTATGATATGTGTGTGTGTGTGTGTGTGTGTGTGTGTGAAGATACATATATAATTTATTTCTCTGCTGACTGGATGTCAAAAAAAGTATACATTTGGAATATTTTGAGCTTTTTGTTAACAAATTTACATGATGATGTCATTCTAATCTATTGGGCACATTTTCTAGCTTTTCTTAGCTTGCTGGGTTCAGTTTTCTAATGGGTCACCTGGCATTGCAGTGATTAGCGGTAGCTTCATGGCAGAGACGGGATTTGTGTCTTACAGGGAAAAGAGGATATGAATTAGTAGAACAGAGGAAATGCAGTTCAAACAGGGAGAGAGAAATCCCTGCATTAACATTTATTATAGTACATTGAGGATGAGTAGAGACCAATATCAATGAATGAAGTGGTTTTCGTTTAGAAATAGGCAGAAGAAGTTGACTGCAGAGGCCTTGAGGATCAGTCTGTATTAAATACCAGTATTCAGGAGGCAGGGCCAACCGCTGAGTGGTTTGGACAGGATGGTATAATGATTAAATTGAAGTTTGGGAATGATAGTTCTGGCAGTGAATGGTATACAGTCAAGATTTGGGAGACCAAGATTGACAGACTGAAGATCAGTGGGAAACAGTTGCAGTAATCTAAGTAGGAAGTGACAAGAGCCTATATCACAATGGTGACAAGAAAAATGAAAAAGAATGATTGTTTCTGAGATAGATGGCAAATGAGTAACTGACAGTATTTGATCATGCTTCCAGTCCTCCCAATACCCCAAAATATCACATACATTTTTGGCCAGGGAGTTGGAGCTAATGATGTTGTCACACTTTGACAGCAAACATGAAAAGTAGAGGGCTCAGAGAAGCTGAAGAATTTTGTTTTCAACTAAATTTATGATTTTTAGGTTGGTAAATTCAAAATATCCTAAAGGCACTCTAAATTGAAAGGTGATCCACGTGAAATGTCAGGTGATATTGATTAGGAAGCTGTCTCTACACAGGTAGTTGTTGAAACCGAAAACTGAATCAGCTCTCACTGAAATGTGTTTCCCATTAGGCTTTCTACTCTTCAGGATAACTTGGACATTTGTGCTACATTCAGATAAAGTAAAACATCAATTTCACCTTTATTTTTCTCTCTTTGCCTTTAAATACAACGTAATTTTATCTTCTTTAGTTATAAGAACAAATTCAGAATAGGTTTTCAATGTCTATTGCCAAGTAATTGCAATATTCACCAAAGGAATCTTGTAATATTTTGTACTCATTAGCAATTCCATTTGATGTCCAAAATTTCAACAAAAGGAAAATTATACACTTGTTTATCCAAACTTAAGACTTTTGTAGCTACTACAGAATTTATAGCTGCTATGGAAAATAAAAGCAGCATAACTAACTCCTGGTATTCACTTTATTTCTTTTTGGTAAGACTGTAATTATTGTTATTATTTTTTATTTTGGAGAGGCAAGCATATTTTTGCTATGAATTGAACTTATAGTTGTACATAGAGATATTTGTTTTCATGTTTCCTTTCCCTAAAATGTCTGCTAGATTATATATGAAAATTATACCTAGAATAAAGATAATCTGTTTTGAAACAATTGGATTTTGATTAAATTGATTTGGTTCAAATAAGACTATGAAGAATCTAATATGTATTGAGACAAGTAGAGATAACAGTAGTTTAAAGAAGAAAAACTGAGCCATGGATCTATCTTTTGGGGGTGATGAAAAAGTTCTAGAATAGAAAGTGACAGTGGTTGCACAAACTCATGAATACACTAAAAACTGAATTGTACACTTTAAAGGTGAATTTTATGACATATTAATTATGTAAATAAAAACCAATTAAAGAAACAACGAAAAAGAAAAACTGAATACATCTTCTTCAGTGCAACCTTAGATAAATTCTCATGAATTAAATTACTTGGAGAGTTAAGCTGCAGAAAAATAGGTAAAACATGGACACACATGCTCTAAAAGCTATGGCTACACAATCACTGCTGCTTCCAATAGTTTTCTATCAATTTTAAACAAAGAAAGAATAAAACTATGGATACTATGTTAGCAAGTTTTCCTATTTAAAAAAAATAAAAGTAAAATTTGCTAGTGCTGCATTAACTATTTGTTTCCCCCAAATCCTTGAGCTGGGAAGTATTTTATTTCATGGAATAATCGAATACATGAACTATGATCCTAGACAAGGAAAGAGTTTTCAGTAGTTAATACATTTGTTATGAGTCAATTAGCAACAACACAGTATTTGAAAATCCAGGTTTTAGTTTCAGTTGAACCACTACCTTGTTATGAAATTGAGGAAGTGAATTTTTCACTAAGGACCTCAGCTGGCAGTTCATTCAGATAGATTTTTAAAAGAAATAAAATCAGATTCATACGTAGAAAAATGACTGTGAAAACTCAACTGCTTTGCTTAATATGTTACTATGATCATTCTAGTTTTATTATTTGTCTCATGGAGGATTCTATTACATATATTTTACTTTTGGGTGAGTGATAAAATGTTAAGCTTGCTAGATAATTTATGTAATCTCTAGCATAGAGATTTGTTACAAAAGGGATATCACATTATTATGTAATCTTTTAACATAATACATGGAGTTGTGCTGGATTAATCTCAATCATTTTAAATTTAACTATTACTTGGTCATTGAACTTGAGCTTCCTCTATTCAAACATTCCAAGAATCATTCATCTTCATCAATCACAGACACAAACACATAAATAACTCCTGGATTGTATACTAAAAATTTATATATTTTGGACTGAAATTAATTTGTAATCAACAAAGTTTATTATTTAGAGCCTGGGATTCTGCACAGATTAAGATTTGCACTGTTATGTTTAAAAGGAAGACAATAATACCTAAGTTAGATGGTCAGTGTTAGGATTAAATGAGATAAGTGTCAGAAATTGAGTAATATGCCCAAGTTATAGCAGGTATTCAATTATTGTGTGTGTTTCACCATCCTCCACAAGCATACATGGATCCTCATAACACAAAATAAGCACTGAATATAAAAGCCCCTGAAAGATTAAGTGGTAGGAAGTTACTTTTACCCTTTTGTAACCCTAGACAGAGAGTTGGTTTGAAGTTTAGTTAGAAAAGCATCACAAGTGAGAAATGAGTTTGAGGCAGTTTTTGGCAGAGTGTGGAGGTTTAGTCTGAATTTGGGGCTTTTCTTTCCTCATTCATACATCATCAATACATTCTCCTAAGAACCCTTTCAAAGCTGAGAGGAGAGTAAAGAAGAAATCAAAAGAAAGAGTGGAGAGACAAAGGGAATGGAGAAAGTGTGAAGAATACAGGAAACAAAAACGAAGCAAGTAGAAGGGAATAGTGAGAATAAAGAAAACACACACACACACACACCCTCAGGAGAGGGTGATCGATACTTAACAGTGCTAATTAAGCTCTAAGCTGGTTTGACATTTTTGCCACCTGGATACCAACACCCTCTGAGCGGGGCCTCTTTGATCTGGTCTCATATCAGTAATGGGCTTTGTCATGAGATCTAGGGATTAGCCCCACGTGTGGAAAGATAAGTTGATTTAACTATACTTTCTAAATTCTCAGCACCAATGAGTCATCTAAGGGTCACATCTAGTGTTGGCCACCTAATGTTATGCTTAGCTTTTCCTCCTTCAAGTACAGAAATCCAGATAACCAACCCTCCCCTCATCCCCCTTACACACAAGTACACACACACACACACACACACACACACACACACACAAAGGCATATATGATGTATGCATGCACAGCAAGTATTAAACACATGAGTGAACAGTACAGTCCATGGATGATTTAGAGACATTTGAAAGGTGAAAGTTTTGGGGGCTTGAGTAATTTAGGGGAGTTTCCTATGAACATGTTGTAGATTAAAATTGTCTTTTCAGCTAATGTAGTTGTATAATATCTAAATTAAAGATGGGGTCTACTGCCTAAGTAATTATTGCATCAAATAGGACCCATTATTGAAGGTAAACTTCTTCCTTTTCTGTCCTTTGCTCAATACAATACTCTTAAATTGCTTATTTAATATTGCAGCAGGAAAAAAATAAGAACATTGATACAATAAAAGCACTTATTTGTGACTAGCAGGTGATGATAGGATCTGACAAGGAGGTGTGCTTCAGAGACTGTCACCATTCTACACTCCTGTCTGTGCCTAGGAAAACAGCCCAACCTACTTACCCTTAGTTTTGAATGGAGGCTGCAGGATGTTACTCATCATTGCTTTTAGAACAAACACTTCCCTTCCAACAATGTCACATCGCTATTACCAAGGCAACTGACACCCTATAAAGATGAGCTATCTGATAATTGTGCTTCTCTTCAATAAACACATCTGTTAAATTCATCAGGAAAAAGGTTTAATAGAAGCAGTTCCATATATTGACATTTCTTATTCTAAAGCTCTGATAATAAATATTCACTTCATTAAAATGTTTAATTTAGGTGTCTTTCATATTAACTATATCACAAAAATGTATAACAGTTTTATGAATTTAAAACAGTTGTTTTCTTATACAAATGATGTATTTACATAGTAAATGAGATTATACTTATACTGAAGAGAATAGAGAGAAAAAACTCTACTCAATGTCTAAGCATACAGTGAACAATTAATTTATTATAAAATAAGTTTATCAACTTTATAAACAAATAATTTTATAAGCTTTATAGAGTCAACAATTAGCTTAATAGATAAAAAATTTTTTAAAAAATCTTGTGTCAGTTAGTAATTTTTAGGGAAATGCAATTAAGTGGGTAGAAATCATAGCCATATATATATATTTTATTGCATTTTAGGTTTTGGGGTACATGTGAAGAACATGCAAGATTGTTGCATAGGTACACACATGGCAGTGTGACTTGCTGCCTTCCTCCCCCTATATCTGGCATTTCTCCCCATGCTATCTCTCCCCAACTCCCCACCCCCAACTGTCCCTCCCATATTTCCCCACCCAACAGACCCCGTGTGTGATGCTCCGCTCCCTGTGTCCATGTGTTCTCATTGTTCAACACCCACCTATGAGTGAGAACATGCAAAGTTTGATTTTCTGTTCTTGTGTCAGTTTGCTGAGAATGATGGTTTCCAGGTTCATCCATGTCCCTACAGAAGACATGAACTCATCGTTTTTGATGGCTGCATAATATTCCATGGTATATATATGCCACATTTTCCCTGTCTAGTCTATCTTCAATGGGCATTTGGATTGGATCCAGGTCTTTGCTTTTGTAAACCATGCTGCAATGAACATTCGTGTGCATGTGTTCTTATAGTAGAACAATTTATAATCCTTTGGATATATACCCAGTAATAGGATTGCTGGGTCAAATGGAATTTCTATTTCTAGGTCCTTGAGGAATCACCACACTGTCTTCCACAATGGTTGAACTAATTTACACTCCCCCCAACAGTGTAAAAGTGTTCCTATTTCTCCACATCCTCTCCAGCATCTGTTGTCTCCAGATTTTTTTAATGATCGCCATTCTAACTTGTGTGAGGTGGTATCTCAATGTAGTTTTGATTTGCATTTCTCTAATGACCAGTGATGATGAGCATTTTTTCATATGTTTGTTGGCCTCATGTATGTCTTCTTTTGTAAAGTGTCTGTTCATATCCTTCACCCACTTTTGAATGGGCTTGTTTGTTTTTTTTCATGTAAATCTGTTTTAGTGCTTTGTAGATTCTGGATATCAGCCCTTTGTCAGATGGGTAAACTGCAAAAATTTTTTCCCATTCTGTTGGTTGCCGATTCACTCTAATGACTGTTTCTTTTGCCATGCAGAAGCTGAGGAGTTTGATTAGGTCCCGTTTGTCTATTGTGGCTTTTGTTGCCAATGCCTTTGGCATTTTGGTCATGAAGTCCTTGCTTATGCCTATGTCCTGAATGGTTTTGCCTAGATTTTCTTCTAGGGTTTTTATGGTGTTATGACTTATGTTTAAGTCTTTAATCCATCTGGAGTTAATTTTAGTGTCAGCTGTCAGAACAGGGTCCAGTTTCTGCTTTCTGCTCATGGCTAGCCAGTTTTCACAACACCATTTATTAAACAGGGAATCCTTTCCCCATTGCTTGTTTTTGTCAGGTTTGTCAAAGATTGGATGGTTGTAGATGTGTTGTGTTGCTTCCGAGGCCTGTTTTCTGTTCCATTGGTCTATATCTTTGTTTTGGTACCAGTACCATGCTGTTTTGATTACCGTAGCCTTGTAGTATAGTTTGAAGCCCAGTAGTGTGATGCCTCCTGCTTTGTTCTTTTTGCTTAGAATTGACTTGGCTATGCCGGCTCCCTTTTGGTTCTGTATGAAGTTTAAAGTGGTTTTTTCCAGTTCTGTGAAGAAGGTCACTGGTAACTTGATGGGGATAGCGTTGAATCTGTAAATTACTTTGGGCAGTTTATTTATTTTATTTTTTATTTTTTTTTGAGATAAAGTCCCGCCCTTTCTCTCAGGCTAGAGTGTGGTGGTGTGATCTTGGCTCACTGCAACCTCTGCCTCCTGGGTTCAAATGATTCTTCTGCCTCAGCCTCCAGAATAGCTGCGATTACAGGTGCCCACCACCACACCTAGCTAATTTTGATATTTTTAGTAGAGAGGGTTTCACCATGTTGGCCAGGCTGGTCTTGAACTCCTGACCTCAGGTGATCCACCCACCTCAATCTTCCAAAGTGCTGGAATTACAGGCATGAGCTACTGCCCCTGGTTTTTCAATCTAAGTAGCATCCTCTGGGAATTAAGTAATAACACACTGGCAGCAAATTATTGAGTAGAATAATCTCCTGCTGTCTAAACTGCAATCTGTAAAAATAATTTGTATAACAAGTACATCTAAGAGGAAAATACAAAGTAAAAAAGTGTAAATTTCTAAAAAGAAATTGTAAATAATAAAATGGAAATAAGATTGGTTGCTAGAAGAAAGATAATGAGAATAATTTGTCAGCAAGGAGAATGATTTGGTTATAGGTACGAGTCTCAAGTCTTTATAAAAACATGGTTATGATTTCCATAGGTTGCTGAAAATTATATATTTGTATATATTATATCTTAATACATAATTTCTATAATTATACAAAAAGTGTTCAACTTTTATTCTGGACCCGTGAAGAACATAATATTAATATTTTGTGGTGATCTGTTCATAAAGAGGTCGATACACCTTTGTAGTTATTCTGTGTCCCAGGTTGCAAAATGGAAGCTTCCACTGTGAATTAGACACGTTCTATTGCTTTCATAGTTTTTGTATACGTGTAATTTTGAAGCAATTTCTTAGAATCTGGTATAGTAATAAAATGAATTTTTTTGAAATCTCAAAGTTAAAGACTAGATAAGAAATTGAGTGACCAAAATCATAATTGTCCTAACCTGAAACTGCCAGCCAGCAGTAAATAGTTTACCAACTCATTTCAGCAAGCAAAATATATCAGTTAATACTCTTGCAACATAAATTGGTATATTGTAGCTCAATTTACTATATCTCCCAATCTTCCTAATTTTCCCTTTTTAGTTCTTGTTAGTCCTTACCAGTCCTAATCAACACTGTCTTTGCCTTTTATGTATTATCATCATTTGAAGAAATGTTTGGTTAACATCTGTACATGTAGAATTTATTTTCCAAGACAATGTAGCATAGCGGCTCTAGAAACAGATCTGACATTTAACGTCACATCAACCACTAAGTGACCTTTTGCAAGTTACTCACTGTCCTTTATCTTCAGTTTTCTCAGTTGTGTAATGGACATAATAAAACAATTTACTGCATAGTGTTTTGTGACAGTGGAACTCAATAATATTGTAAAGCAATTAGCACAATTTTTAGGATATTGCTCAGTAAATGTATTATTCTTCCTCCTCCTCCTCATTGGAATTATTATTGTTACTTCAACCATTATACAGATTCTACTGAAAGTTTTAAGCCCTGTAGAAAAATATATGCAGTGATTTTTGCTGTTGCTTGGAGTAACAGATTTATGAAATTAATTATCCTTAGCTCCTTGCGCTAATACCATATTATCACTTTAGTCATTGTAGCCTGGAATTACACTCTTAAATATAACTAAGATCCAATGAGCTACATCATAAGGAAAAAGTAGAAGTGGTGGTGAGGGGCGTATTCTGTAGACAAGAACAACTACACTAATTTACTTTACTTTGACTTTGAATAGAGGTGAAAACTTCACCGTGAATTTATTGTAAGTATCCCAGTTGAATAGCACCCTCAGAAGCCCGTCTAAAGCAAACACAAATCTTTTCTGGAGGAAAGCACCTTCAATCTAAACTTCAAAGCATGCCTATATATGAAGCTCAACTTGCTATGAGTAAAACAATCAATAATGAAAAACAATGATAACTTAAAAACATAAAGGAGAGCAAAAAATTGAGTTAGTCAAAGCAATAGTAACAAGACTCTAACCAAGATTCCTAGTAGGTGCTTCATAAAAATTGACAAGCTGGATCTGAGACCTAAATGGAAGAGCCAAAGCCTAAGAATCAGAAAAGAAAAAAAAAAACTAATCTAAAATAAAATTTTTTTAAAAAGAGGGTTTTCTGGATAGGAAAGTGCTGGTGAAGAAAAGGTAAATTTAGGGTATGTGTTTGTTTTGGATATAGATGATTTTATGTTTTGTATGTGAATGCATATATAAAAATAGTTTATAGATAATTCCAAGAATTAAAAAAATTAGATAGTAAAAGTAATCTTAACCGTGTAAATGTATGTCTTAGTTTTAATGAAATAGTTTAGAAGTTAAAAAAGAAAAATAGAAAAGATTATAAAATAGGGATATAAGGAAAATATTTTTGTACAGCTGTACAATGTGTTTGGTTTTGAATTAGATTTATTACAAGAGAGTTTGAAAATCAAAAAAAATTAGAAGCTTACAAAGGTACAGTAGTTATGGTTAGTTTTACGTTGAAGGAAAATGTTTTTATACATCTATTGTAGCCTAACTGTACAGTGTTCATAAAGTCTATAAGAGTGCACAGTAATGTGCTAGGCCTTCCCGTTCACTCAACACCCACTCACTGACTCACCCAGAGCAACTTCTAGTCCTGTAAGCTCCATTCATGGTAACTGTGCTAAGTGTGTCTTACAAGTTTACCATTTTTTACAATTTTTATACCATATTTTTACTGTACTATTTCAGTGTTTATATATATTTAGGTACACAAATACCATTATGTTACAGTTGACCGTAAGAACATCCTGTACAAATTTGTGGCCTAGAAACAACAGGCTATACCATATAGCCAGGTGTGTTGCAGTGAGTCCCATTTAGGTTGGGTCAAATATGCTCTGTGATATTCACATAATGAAATTCATCTCACACCACATTTCTCAGACCATTTTCCAATTGTTAAGTGGCACATGGCTGTAGTTGTGTCCACCAAAATTCAGACATAAAACTGTTATTGCCAACTAGAAAATATTATATTGGAAAAGGCTGAATGCTATCTAAAATTGAGAATTACTATGCAGACATAAAAAATGGATGAGTTCATGTCCTTTGCAGGGACATGGATGAAGCTGGAAACAATGATTCTCAGCAAAAATGACACAGAAAAGAAAACCAAACACTACATGTTCTCACACATAAGTGGGTGTTAAACAATGAGAACACATGAACACAGGGAAGGGAGCATCACACACTGGGGCCTGTTGAGGGATGGGGGATAGGAGAGAGATAGCAGAGGGTGGGGGTATAGGGGAGGGATAGCATTAGGAGAAATACCTAATGTAGATGATGGGGTGATGGATGCAGCAAACCACCATGGCATGTGTATACCTATGTAACAAACCTGCACATTCTGCACATGTACCCCAGAACTTAAAGTATAATAATAAAACCAAGAAACAAAGACATAAAATAAATAGCATTTAGTATCTACTTCCTTTATGTGTGAAATTTTGAATTTTTCTGTTTACACTCATCAGATTTGCAGGATAATATAAATATATTATCCTGAAGACACAGGTTTCTTTCTATATTGTATGAGTTGTTTATATTCACTAAAGAGTTGGTAAATCTTTTTCATAAGTATAAGAATAGACAAAAAAGAAATCATTCAAAAAACCTCTGAAACTGTCGGTAAAACAGAAAAAAGAAACGTGTCTTCTTTGAAAGTGCACTTGTTTTGAATTTGAAGGCAGAAGCTTTGTTAAGAGCTAAGTTGCTTTTATTGCTGCACCTCATGGTTAGAGATTAATTGTGGCATATTTCTTCTTGACCCCTTGCTAAAGATTCTTCAGTCTGCAAGTTAGGGCATTACATTTTTTCCTCCAACCCTTACATATTCTTATTTTTAAGGTATAGTTTTTAAAATGTAGTTATTTTTTATTTTATTTACTCATGGTCCAAAAAGCATAAAGTAATTTAGAAATTGATCATGCTGATAAGGATAAAATGGCAAAAGACAAAAAAGCTTTTATTACAGCATTATAATAATGTGTGTTATGTATGAAAAAGATAAAGACTAAGCTTTTTGTTCCTTCTGATTTTGCCAGGTAACCTTACAAATGGTAGTAATTATCCTCTTTTCTTAACTTCATGCTTTTATAATCTTGCAAAGATATGATAAAAATGGGAAAGTAACAGCTAATTGCTATTTTTTTTGCAATGTTGGAAAGTACACTGTGGCAATGTTTAAAAAACTAAAACAGAGAGTGGAAAAAAAAATCACCATCATCAAGCAGCCTTTATTAACCACTTGTTCAGAGTGGATGCCATGGCAGACAGACAGGCTGAGAGGGAGGATGTAAGATGCATTAATCACCTGTGCTATGTCCTGTGTCCTTATTCTATCCCAGTGAATGTCCAGAGCAATTGAAGAAATGTGAATAATGATACCAGTTTAGCAAATTTCTTATGCTATATGCTTACCAATGGGAGAGCTAGATTTAACCCAGATGGGTCTGATTTCTGAACACATGCTTTCTTTCCTATTTTCTGTCATGATGGAATGCTTAGTCCTTTGAAAGATGCAATTCCCAGATACTTTTTCATAATATAGAGAAAAGATCATCCCATGAAGCTTTTACTTTGAGACAGGGTCTCACTCTGTCACCCAGACTTGAGTGCAGTGGCACAACCTCACTCACTACAGCCTTCACCTCAGCGGGTTCAGGTGATCCTCCCACCTCACCCTCCTGCCATGAAACGTCCATAAATAATAATTGAGTGATGAAATAATCTGTACAATAACCCCATGACACAAGTTTACCTATGCAACAAACCTGCACATGTACCTTGAATTTCTTAAAATAAAAGTTAAAAAATTAATTGATATAGAATCTATCTATATAATTAGATTTTAATTTTTATGAAAATATGCCTTTCCAATGTAAGATTGTGTGTTTTTCTTTGTATCAGTTAGTAGTAAATTCATTACAAGGAAATAAAGTCCTCAAATCAGAGCAGTCTTCAACAAGATAAAGATCTGCTTTGCTCTAAGAAATGTAGTGATAATTACGCTGGGGTTGTATGAAAGCTAAAAAAGTGTATCTGAGACACAGGTGCCTTTTATCTCTTCTTACAGGTTCTAGAGTCTGGAAGAAGGGATTGGGGTGGGATTGGTACTGGCTGCTACAGCGTGAACTTCATTAGGAGAAACTGGGTGGTTTGAGTAAGCCAGCAGCAGGCTATGGGCTAGTCATGAGATAACGGATATCACAGAAAATCAGAGTGCCCGTGGAAGCCTGTTGTGGGAACTTTACGATGATAAATGTGACAGGTCTGGGAGCAAGTTTAATTGCCAGGACAATCTGGAGAGCTGGAGGCATATTCTTTTGGGAGAGCCAAGAGAGGTGCTTGACAGATGGGACTTTGCCTCAAGCCTGAAAGAATCAAAAGGTTCCTGTCTCATTTTTTCACATCTGTTCTTGGCTCCCTAAGTATTCCTCTTCTATGTATTCCCCTCATCTAGATGCCAAGTGTTTTCTCTAAGAAAACATTGCATCTTTTCCAGCTGTACTGTAGCTTCACTCTGTGACTTGAATTTAACACAATTTTATTGCAGATGAAAATGAAGAGGCCTTGAGATGTCTGTCTCAGGCCTGCATCGCCAAAATGCCATTTCCAAACAGAGAATAATATTTTTCTTTACAGAATGAGATTTCCTAGAACCCACATTCTCTTCAATTAAATATTAATACGTATAATGCGTGATCTCATTGAAATAAGTCATTGATTCATTTTTTCCATATTAAAAGATAACGAAAACTGATTATGATTGACTAGAATGCAAATTCTAAGTTGTTTCAGTGCCAAACAATGATTTGTACTTAATTTTATTAGGAATGTTATACTAATACCCAGTTTATTCTGACAAGCATGTCTGGATTTATTTGTAGATAGGGAGTTTAGTTGATGGAGACATTTAGAAGTTTCCCAAATGGACCCAAGAAATAAAAATTCTAAGAAATGAAATCACTGCAAATATATGCCTTGCTGTTGACAAACTCCTCTTTTAAAATGGAAAAGTGCAATGTCCTCCGAAGGAACCTAAGCTTATCTCTTCCTAGAGTGATCTACAACTTCATGCTAATATCTTTAATTTCTTTAACAAATAGTTTAGGTAAGTTACATTTGACAGGGAAAATGAAGGCAGAGGAGGAACTTGGTGATCACTTTTCCCCAGAACAAACTGAGAAAAGAAAATGAACATGAGATAGTTGACATTCAGAATGTTCTAAAAAATTCGGAATATATGATCTGCATAAAGTCTGGGGAAGGGAGGCTGTAGCATCCTAAAGTAGAGGTAGTGTACTGAAACAAGTAATGAGTGAATGGTGTTAGGTTCGTGGGTACCTGGTACTTAAAGAAAGGCCATGAGACAGAAATAAGGGAAAGTAGGCAAGAGACCCAGCTCCATATGCTTCATTTAAAATCAGCCCTGTTTAAAATGGCAAAGGAGGTGTGGAGAGATAGAGAGAGACCCAAACCAATCCGGAAGGGACATTAGTTAGTAGAACTGCAGGTCAGTGTTCAGAGGTTTTTCATCAAGGCTGAGAAGTGTTAAAAAAAAAAAGCCTAATGGCTAAAACCAAGTATTATTATTTCTCTAGATTTAGCCGACTCTTCAAAGCTTTTCTTATTTCAAATTTTGAATCTGTTAACTTTGAACATTTGGCACATACCTTGAATTTTTTTCTTCAAATTGTATCTCCACATCTAGTCAGACATGGGGTTTGTCTTTTTCTTTCTTTATTCTTATATACATGAGGAATTTCCACGGCTACAAACCTTCCCTCTCTAAGCTTGCTTTCTTTCCTTCCTTCCTCTCTCCCTTCTCCTCCTCTCCCTCCTTCCTTGTTTTCCCTCCCTTCCCCTCCCCTCCCCTCTCTTCTTCTCCCCTTCCTTTCCTTCCTTTCCCTTCCCTTGCTTTAATGTGTATATTTATAATTCCAGAGTTATAAGTAGATATTAATTATATCCGATATATTTAGCTATGCCATAAATTTTATTTATTGAAAAAAATTATGTGAAATTAGGACTCCATAGAGAAACCTGGAATACATAGTTATTTTAAAACCAAGCTCTCTGTTTTTTTAGGACTACACTACCAAAAATCCTTCTCACCTGCTCCTTCCATCTTCCTTCTCTTCATTCAACCATTCATACTGCTGCCTGATGACAGCGTCTTATAAACAGAAGTTTTATTTGTTTGTTTTTGTTTTTCGTTTTGTTTGTTTTTTGAGACAGGGTCTCACTCTGTTGCTTGTGCTGGGATACAGTGCCATGATTTTGGCTCACTTGCAGCCTCAACCTCCCAGACTCAGGTGATTCCACCTCAGCTGCCCAAGTAGCTGGGACTACAGGCATGTACCACCACACCTGACTAATTTTTTTGTAGAGACAGGATTTCTCCATGTTACCCAGGCTGGCCTTGAATTCCTGGGCTCAAGCAATTCTCCTCCTTGGCCTCAAAATCTGTTGAAATTACAGGTGTCAGCCACCACACTGGAGCACAACAGAAGCTTTTGAGCTTTTAGAAACAGTAGCGTTTTCTCAAGCAAAATCTTATTAGGGGCATCAAAACAGAGATTTAAATTTGAACAGCTGTGCACTGGCATAGCAGAAAAGACTGAAGCCATACCTATTTGAAATCTTTAAAGTTACCACCCATTTTTCAGTAGATTTGGGCTATTGCCTCAGATCTGTGTTTTAATTACTATCTCCCAACAACAGTTCCTTCCTTGAATAATTCTTAGGTCAAATGTTTTTCTTTTTTCTTTTTTCTTTTTTTTTTTTTTGAGACAGTTTCGCTCTTGTTACCCAGGCTGGAGTGCAATGGCACGATCTCGGCTCACCGCAACCTCCGCCTCCTGGGTTCAGGCAATTCTCCTGCCTCAGCCTCCTGAGTAGCTGGGACTACAGGCACGCGCCACCAAGCCCAGATAATTTTTTATCTTTTTAGTAGAGACGGGGTTTCACCATGTTGACCAGGATGGTCTCGATCTCTTGACCTCGTGATCCACCCGCCTAGGCCTCCCAAAGTGCTGGGATTACAGGCGTGAGCCACCGCTCCCGGCAATGTTTTTCTTTTTTAAAAAAAATTTATTTATTTATTGCATTTTAGGTTTTGGGGTACATGTGCAGAGCATGCAAGATAGTTGCATAGGTACACACATGGCAGTGTGTTTTGCTGCCTTCCTCCCCTTCACCCACATTTGGCATTTCTCCCCAGGCTATCCCTTCCCAGCTCCCCCCTCTGCTGTTCCTCCCCTATTCCCCCCAATAGACCCCAGCGTGTAGTACACCCTTCCCTGTGTCCATGTGTTCTAATTTTTCCTCACCCGCCTATGAGTGAGAATATGCGGTATTTCATTTTCTGTTCTTGTGTCAGTTTGCTGAGAATGATGTTCTCCAGATTCATCCATGTCCCTACAAAGGACACGAACTCATCATTTTTGATTGCTGCATAATATTTCATGGTGTATATGTGCCACATTTTCCCAGTCCAGTCTATCATGGATGGGCATTTGGGTTGGTTCCAGGTCTTTGCTATTGTAA
>CM052658.1:10916838-11003747 GCA_028533165.1 Leontopithecus rosalia | reverse complement strand
TGTAAGTTGTATTCCTAGGTATTTTATTCTTTTTGTAGCAATTGTGAATGGCAGTTTGTCCTTGATTTGGCTCTCTTTCAGTCTGTTATTGGTGTATAGGAAGGCTTGTGATTTTTGCACATTGATTTTGTATCCTAAGACTTTGCTGAAGCTGCTTATCAGTTTCAGGAGTTTTTGGGCTGAGGCGCTGGGGTCTTCTAGGTATACTATCATTTGGTCTGCAAATGGAGACAATTTGGCTTCCACCTTTCCTATTTGAATACCCTTTATTTCTTTTTCTTGCCTGATTGCTCTGGCTAGAACTTCCAGTACTATATTAAATAAGAGTGGTGAAAGAGGGCATCCTTGTCTAGTGCCATATTTCAAAGGGAATGCTTCCAGTTTTTGCCCATTCAGTATGATATTGGCTGTTGGTCTGTCGTAAATAGCTTTTATTACTTTGAGATACGTTCCGTCAATACCGAGTTTATTGAGGGTTTTGAGCATAAAGGCTGTTGAATTTTGTCAAATGCCTTCTCTGTATCGATTGAGATAATCATGTGGTTTTTGTTTTTGGTTCTGCTTATGTGGTGAATTACGTTTATAGACTTGCGTATATTGAACCAGCCTTGCATCCCTGGGGTGAATCCTAACCTGATCATGATGGATAAGTTTTTTGATGTGCTGTTGCAATCGGCTTGCCAGTATTTTATTGAAGATTTTTGCATCTATGTTCATCATGGATATTGGCCTGAAGTTTTCTTTTCTTGTTGACTCTCTGCCAGGTTATGGTATCGGGATGATGTTGGTCTCATAAAATGATTTGGGAAGGATTCCCTCTTTTTGGATTATTTGGTATAGTTTCAGAAAGAATGGTACCAGCTCCTCTTTGTGTGTCTGGTAGCATTCGGCTGTGAACCATCTGGATCTAGGCTTTTATTGTATGGTAGTTTCTTAATTGCTGCCTCAACTTCAGACCTTGTTATTGGTCTATTCATACTTTCGGCTTCCTCCTGGTTTAGGCTTGGGAGGACACAGGTGTCCAGGAATTTATCCATTTCTTCCACGTTTACTAGTTTATGTGCATAGAGTTGTTTGTAATATTCTCTGATGATGGTTTGAATTTCTGTGAAATCTGTGATGATTTCCCCTTTATTGTTTTTATTGCATCTATTTGGTTGTTCTCTCTTTTCTTTTTTATCAGTCTGGCTAGTGGTCTGTCTATTTTGTTGATCTTTTCAAAAAACCAGCTCTTGGATTTATTGATTTTTTGAAAGGTTTTTCATATCTCTATCTCCTTCAGTTCTGCTCTGATCTTAGTTATTTCTTGTCTTCTGCTAGGTTTTGAGTTTTTTTGATTTTGCTCTTCTAGCTCTTTCAATTTTGATGATAGGGTGTCAATTTTGGATCTCTCCACTCTTCTCATATGGGCACTTATTGCTATATATTTTCCTCTGGAGACTGCTTTAAATGTGTCCCAGAGATTCTGGTATGTTGTATTTCATTCTCATTGGTTTCAAAGACCTTTATTTCTGCCTTCATTTCATTGTTTATCCAGTCAACATTCAAGAGCCAGTTGTTCAGTTTCCATGAGGCTGTGCGGTTCTGAGTTAGTTTCTGAATTCTGAGTTCTAGCTTGATTGCACTATGGTCTGAGAGACTGTTTGTTATTATGTCAGTTGTTTTGCACTTGCTGAGGAGTGCTTTACTTCCAATTATGTGGTCAATTTTAGAGTAGGTGTGATGTGTTGCTGAGAAGAATGTATATTCTGTGGATTTGGGGTGGAGAGTTCTGTAAATGTCTATCAGGTTTGCTTGTTCCAGGTCTGAGTTCAAGCCCTGGATATCCTTGTTGATTTTCTGTCTGGTTGATCTGTCTAATATTGACAGTCCAATGTTTTTCATATGTACCCTATAAATATGTACAAATATAATGTATCATTTTTTAAAAGTTACTGAAAACCCCTTAGCATCTCATTATTGCCTTCATAATCTCCATTCCCCTTTGATTATATTAAAAGATTATATTGAAAAGAAGTAGGAAATCAAATAGTAAGATTTAAAGAGCTTTAAAAAGAATTAATTTAGTTTTTAACTTGTCTAATGAAAATGGAACCTTTATTGTACTGATGTTTTAATAGTAATTGTATGGTTTATGTGAAATTCTATAAAATAGAAATAAGTTTTATGTTATCCTTATATCAGAACCTTGTGTAACACTAACAGAAGTTTTCTCAGCCAATTTGTAAACTGGGGGCCACCGTGGTCAGTGACACCCAACCCCCCCACCAATGCTACCAGGGCCTCACTCTGCCCTGGGCCTGCCACTGGAGGTGCCCTGCCCACTTGGTCTGCTTGTGCTACAGCTTGTGCCTATATTTGGCTGTTCCCAAGCTTTTGTCTCACATCCAAAAAGAATGAGGATATGCTGACAATTCAAAGGGTGAAGATGGATGGGTGGAGAAGAATTTAATTGAGCAAGGAAATAGCCCTCAGCAGAGAGGGAATATGGGGGTAGTCCCCCACTCTTGAAGTTGGGTGGTTTCTCTTTTAGTGAGGCTGAGTTCGGAGCTTTTATGGGCTCAGAACAGGGAACTGTGTGCTGACTTGTTTGTGAGTATACAAAGAAAAGGTAAAACAAAAGCACCACTTAAAGGTAGGCATGGCAGTGTAAAACTTAATTAGGGAAAGGTAGGTATCTGTAAAATAAGTGATGGATGGGGATCAATCAGAGAAGAGCACACCAAATGGGAAGACACTTTCTCAATCCAGTCCATGGATTTGACTTGTACTTTGGCTTTCAGGCTTTAAACTGTCTTTGGCTTGTAGGTGGGATTTCACTGGGGACCTGCTCCTACCTGTCTAGGCATTTGTCTGCCTCCTGCCACCTCACAAGATTCAATCATCATTAGTTTTGGGTTTTTTTTAATTCAACAAATATTTATTGAATAGCTACTATGTTTTAGGCACTGTTTTAAGCACTAGGAAAATATATGGCAGAGAATAATATAAATGTGTCTGTCCTCTTGAAGCTTATATTCCAGAGGAATAAAAAGGCAATATACAATATAAATAGGAAAAATACATACTGTGATAAGTAGTGGTAAGTAGTAAATTAAAAACAATCGCAGAATGGCAATGTCAAGTGTAAAGACTGTGGGTTTGGATAAAGTGGTTCAAACATGTCTTCCCGAGACACAATTTTTGAGTAAAAATTGATAAATATTTGTTGAGTGAAATAGGTAAAAATAAAAACAGTAAGACATTTATGTGCAGAATTCAGTTTAACATTTCATTTATGGAGCACTTGCTATGTTTAAGGTTGTCTAGTATCCAATGGGAAATACTAAGATAAAAATGTATCTGCACTTAAAGTATCATATATATTTGTTAATATATAATTGATTAGGTAAAAATAAGTTTGTATCTTTAGAATTCTCTTTAAATTATCTTTAAATTCTCAGAGTAACACTGGAATTTTAAGTAGTTATTCACCTTATTAGACCTCCATATTCACGTTAAAATGAGATTTTCAATGAGCCATAAGATTCTGTATCTATCATGGGAATGTAGTACTGATACATTGTGAAGCAGATAATTTTTTCATATTTTGTAATGGTAACTTTACTGTCTAAAATCTAAGCCAATTATATAATTATCCCAATGAAAAAATATGCTATAAATATTTGTAGACATATATCTATAAATATGCTTTTATATTTCTCTCAATCTTTTAAAAATTATGTTCTTTCTAGAGGGTATATTATATGAAAAAGGCATAAACATTTTTGCAAAGAAACCCTCCCAAAGAAACCAAACAAGCAAACAAAAACCCCAATAATGAGAAATTATAAGGCTGTTATATTAAAATAAACTCTCCATGTACAACTAAGTAATCCTACCTACAAGAAGACTTCAGTGACATTCAGTGTATGGAACTTCATCACAGAATGGAATCTTGTAATTGTTCCTTTTAACCCACACCTGTGTGAGCTTTGAAGGGTTGGGTTATGCTCACTTCTTTGGTATAATAACATAACAATGCTCATGGGAAGTGTATCATCAGTTTTACTTCTTTTTAAGAAAATAAAAACCGAAGATCCCAAAGCAAGGAAAAATCAGAAAGTAACTTTTAGTTTCTTTAATATATTGTATTTTTTTTCTCATGGGGGATTTTGAAGCTCAGATTAGGGCCTTTTAGAATTCTTAGCTGCAGTGCCAAGAGACTGACTCCCCAAAGGTTAACTCCCCAAAGTATTCAATGGTAACTCACAGGAAGGATGCACAGGAAAGGCTCTGTTGCTTTGGTAATTGGAGGTCATTGCTAGAGAGGAGGCCAGGCACCCAGCAGAGCCTTCCTACTCTCTTACAAACCCAATGCTGTTAAGTGAGTCTTCTGTGGATTCAGAAGCTGATATGAAACTAATGCTTCCTACCTGTGGATACAAAAGAAGTAAAGAAAATACAGATTTTTGTATTTTGAATTAGAAATTGTGCAGTCAGCCTCTACCTACTTCCTGAAACAAAACTCACAATTTCCAGAAAAAGGTAACTCATCTTCTATTATGTGTCTGCTTGTGGGAAGTTCTATATAACCCTGCAGAAAGTGATACCTCACTGAAACTCTGTATCCTCAATTTAAAGATATGAGGATGCAAAAATGGCTGTGACTGTTGGAAAAATAAAAGCCTATTGTCTTGTTTTATTTTCTGGATTCCAAGATGGTAAAAATGCTCTGATCTTCTGTAACTAAGAAACACAGTATCTTTAGAAAGATGGTGATTGGAGTGTGAATAAAAACACACACAAAAATATATTTTCCTAGTTTTCATCTTTGTCCAACACAGTGGTGCACTGCCAATTGGAAATGTTTGCTAAGACCAACTACATATGGAAGATAAAGAGGAGAAAGAGAGAGAGAGAGGGAGGGGAGGAGGGGGAGACAGAGAGATAAGGCTTAAAAAATGAATATGATTTCCACAACATAAAAATAGAATTTGGCAAGCCAACATTCACTTGGCAAATACTGTGTCCTTCCTCATATTGATCTTGCTCATAAAAATGTCTTTGGGAAACTATTCTATTGAGGTTAGGCATCACAAAACAACCTAACTTTTAAACATTTGGCATTTCATCTTAGTTTATTGGTTCTTCCTTTGAGCTGTTATTCTAAACATCAATTTGTAAATCTCTTCATATCTTCTTAAACAGGTGTGAAACCAATTCCTTTGGCAGAATTCCAAAAGCAGCTGTAAGGAATTCTAAAACAGATGAGTGTATGAAAGATTCAGGGTTCATCTCTGCACAGAGATGAGTGTGCACTAATGTTCATACTTAGTTCATCGTGCTCAGGTTTTTTATTTCCTTTGTTTTTAAATAAACTGCATTGTGTATATCGAAGCTACACAATATGATATAAGATATGCATGCAGAGTAAAATGAATATTATTAAAGTGGGAACAAATTAAAATATCTATCGCCTGAAACATTTTTTTTCCCTTTGTGGCTAAAGCAGCTATAATCTATTCATGTAACAAAAATCCTGAGGGCAATAAAATATTATTAAAATTTTTTGATATACTATTTGAAGTGGTTAGTCTACTAATATTTACTAGGTCTCTGTTACTACTGAGTAAACAAAACCAAAATTATATTTGTAATGGAATGAATACTTAAGTAATCTAATTACACTTTAAGGATAAGTCTATAATCAGGCAGACATATTTAAATATAACCCTGATAAATAAAGTAGTTAAAGGAAGCACACTCTTTCTAACTTACTTTCCTTGACATGAACTCAGTTTGAGATCAGTCTTGAAGATGACATTTTCTTTTTATCTATATACCTCCATTTATCCGCAAGTATTAAGTCAAAATTGATTTTAGCCACAGAATCAAGCTCTGTAGCTTCTGTTCAATGATGTCAAATCTATCCCCAACAGATGTCCCATTTTTGTTCTTCCTGGCTAGCCTGGCTTCAAAAAAGTCTAGAAAATAAAATATTCTATAGAGCAGAAGCTCCATAGTGGTGAACGTCTAAAATGAGTAGATTGTTTTGTAGTCGTATTTGTGTCTGAATCACCTTAACAATTTGAAAACAAAATTTGATAGATTTTGAAGAAGGTTGTGTTTGTATTTCTGTTGCTGTTTAGGGGTGTTCCCCCCCCCCCACCTGGACTGATCTAGAAAGAACCTATGAGGTAGTGAAACAAGAGAACTAGAAAACAGAAGAGAGTATGTTTCTAATCACAGAAATTAGGTTTCTGGGATATATGAGGAAAATAAAGTGCCCAGGTTTACAAAATTTATAAAGAGCAAGAATTACTAAAACTAGTTAAGACAGCCTCACTTTCTCATCTACCATCCCAAGCCACCCATTGTGTCTGGCTGTTTTCTTGCTAAAAACAGACCCTTAAGGACAAAGCTAGAAACCATCATTCTCAGCAAACTGACACAAGAACAGAAAACCAAACATCACATGTTCTCACTCATAAGTGGGAGTTGAACAATGAGAACACATGGACACAGGGAGGGGAACATCACACACTGGGGCCTGTCAGGCAGTAGGGGGCTAGGGGAGGGATAGCAGGGAGTAGGAGAATGAGGGGGGACAGTTTTAGGAGAAATTATCTAATGTGGATGATAGGATGATGGATGTAGCAAATCACCATGGCACCTGCATACCTATGTAACAAACCTGCATGATCTGCACATGTACCCCGGAACTTAAAGTATGATAAAAAAAAGTTTATTGAGAAAAAGGAAAGTGAATAAGATGAAAATACACAGTCTTTTGAAAAAAATCTGCCCAATTTTATTTACAGAATTTACCGTTCATTTCAATATAGAATGGGGAAACATTAAATTAGGTAATATTTGCAAAGGAAAAATGGTTTGTATGAGGGAGTACAGTATTGAGTACAGTGTACCTGCTTGGGTGATGGGATCAGTAAAATCTTCAGACTTCAGCACTATACAGTTCATCCATGTGACCAGAAACCATTTGTATCCCCAAACAAAGAAATTTAAAAAAATACAAATGCTTTGTATATAGTAAAGTACTAAAAGTTATGAAAATATTAAATAATAATATTTTTAAGGAGTGAAAAATGAAATTATTTCCCTGAAAGCATAAAGAATATTATTTTTAAAATTCTGTTACAATATATTGTTATAACTTTTTTAATGAAGTGAGGTAGCATTGATACCCTGTCTATAGAACATCATGAGACTTGAATCTGAAAAACAAATAACCAAGAATTAGGAGGCAGTAGTTCTATGTGATATATGTGTGACTGTTATGGATTCATTTATACTGATTGAAACACACGTGCTAATTAACCTGAGTGGGAAATTTCAAAGGATTCTTGTTTAACTGTTATACTGCAGTGCATTTTTCTCACTGTGTATTTAAGTATACTCTCTTTAAAAAATATAATGCTTTAAAATATATTTACTGCACCAGCAATTTGATTAATATTTGTTTTTATTTTCACTACAAAAGTAATTCGATGAGCTATCTTGTGAAGGCAATGCGTCTGTACATTTAGGAATATGTCCCAAATCTATGGGCATTTATCAACTGCCTCTAACACTCACAGCAAAAGCTAAATAAGATTAGTGATTCCCAACTACTAGAGGATAAAATCAATTTACCATCCATTCTAGCAGAGGCCATGGAGTTTTATAAGTGATTAAATTGAAGAAGATGCTTTGGGCAATGTAGAAAGAAAGCATTTCTTGATAAAATTATGACTGCGGTTGTCAAATCTGTGAGAAGCCTGTGATGCCAGCTGGGCAGGTCAGCTCCTCTGGGACCCTAGTTACAATGGCATTTTCTTATGTTTGACTTGTCTCTGGATCCAAGGGAGAGAACAGATTTCCCCAAACAATCCCTTATTGTTTTATCATTTCCCTGTTGAGTAAGTAAAGCATGCATTACATATGTGTGTGTTTGCTTCTAATTAAGGTTTGGTCTAGCTGACCACAGAATAGAGACAATAAAAATTCACGAAGTGGGAGAAAGTTAACTGGATTGTGTCAGGGGAATTGTTTGTATCTAGGTCTTGCCTCTGATAATTAGTTACCTTATGACCTTAGGTGAATGACTTTTATCTCCTCGTTTTCAGTTTCCTCCTCTGCAAAATAATGAATACAAGCAGAATCAAATGAAAGGTTCTTGCCACCTCCAACAGGTCGTTTTTTTTTTTTTTGCCTTGGTAAAGCAATCTAATATAAACATTAAGTTTACTTTTGTATAGTGAGTATTTTCAGAGTGAGAATAGCATAGAGATAAATATATGCTAGGCTTTTTGAGGTTGAACGGTAACCTTTCGTTGCTGTCGTCATTTCTATTTGCATTCCAAGAATATGTTTGTGCAGAAGTGTGGATGATGGGAAAGAAATGAGGAAACGTAAGGCAGGAGAATAAAGGTATGGGAAACTAAACAAGGTAGACTTATGGGTGCAAATGGTAAGACCAAATCACTTTCTTCAAAGATAGGCCTCAAAACATTCCTTTCCAGAATCTCAAAAGATCGAAAAAAAGGAAAAGAGCAGCAAAGATCTTCTCAGCCAAATCCTGAGTACTGGATTAGGAGGAGTGTGAAGTGATGCTCCTTCCTACTTACGTCTTCTGGGTCTAAACAGAAGCCCTGAACATGCCTTGACTGAGGATGGCAAAAAAAAGCGTGAATGCTCTCTTGAATAGGACCTCGCCACAGCTCTTCACTGCCCTGATATGTGTCTCCAAGTGTATTTGTAACTCATGTGACATGAAGAAAATATAGAACCTTCTTGACTGATGATCAAGTCTCCGAAGCTTAAAAGGTCTCTAGCTGTGATGCTGAGTTCAGGTGGTGATGACTTTCTCAAAGCCCACCATGTGCACGGACATGTGCTGATATCCATTCGGATATTTGCTAAAGGAAAGGAAAGTTAGAAAAATAAGAAGCCCTTCATTTACTTAGTCAATTCCTTGAGTTTTGGAAATTAGTGTTTTACGAGACATTCACCCATTTAGCAAATAAAGGTAAATGCGTTGAATTTAATCCTGTCTGTTTCGTGGCTGTTAAAAACAATGACTTGACTTTCTTTTTGTGATTAGGGAAGTTTTTAAGGAAAAACAATTGAAACTAAAATAAAAATTACAGTGAACTAAAAGAAAACAGCACAAATTAATTCTGCAAGTCAGAAAAGAAACATTTTAAGATATCCCTTGTGATCTTCTCAGAAGGGTTCTGTTTTCCAAGGCTCTGGTAAACTGATTGGAGGCTATTGCCCTCCTGATTCACTCACTTCATCCCCTAAAAGCCTTCTTTTTTCCCTGTATCAAAAACAAAGACTAAGTCCATGTCTACCAGGCACTTCATAGTTTTTATCATTTATTTCATGGGGACTAAATAACTATTAGATGGCATTTGAGAATAACAGCCAAATTAGCTTATTAGCCATTTTGGTATAACACAAATGGAAGACAGTAGTCTACCTCTAATTTTGTCACATCTGATAGAGTTAAATCATCAAACTGCAGAATACCTATTAATGTGTCCTCAGTTCTGGAGTTATTGCTAACCTACTGCCACTTTCCTTTCTATGTGGGAAATTCAGAAAATTCCCACTGGAATTGTACAGTGGTCATTAACCTCGAGGGAATATCCGGATGCACAGTACATGTAATCTCCTTTCCACTTCTTGATGGCCCTGTTTCATTGTGTTCGCTTTACAATTGAGAAAACTGAAACTCAGAGTAAGCAATGACTCAATCTCTCTCTCTTTCCTAAATGTACCTCCTTGCCACTTCTGCTTATTGAATATGGTCTCAGAACTTGGTATTTCATCTCCTCTGTTTTGAAATTTGGGTTAAAGTTGGGTCTATTAATTAAAAATCTTGAACACTGAAAAAATATGCATGCAATTACGTTTTCCATTTCTGAAAACATTTACTAGTTTTCTGATTAAAACGTTGTTTTTTTATATCTGTAGTTTGTATAATCATTTTTTTGGTGTAGCCACACAGTGAAGTATTTATTTAGCTGCAAAAAAGAATGAAGTACTGATATATCTACATGATCTTAGAAAACATTACATCCAATGAAAGCCACACACAAAGGAATATTAAAATGATTCCATTTATATGAATGCTCAAAGTAGGAAAATCCGAATAGATCAAAAGTAGATTCATGGTTGCCAGGCACAGAGTGTTGGGGAATAGGGAGATAGTGACTGCTTCAGCGAATGGGGTTTCTTTTTGGGGTGATGAAAATTTCCTGGAATTAGATAGTGGTGGTGATGATTGTACAGCCTTGTGAATAAACCAAAAGCCTCTGGATTGTACAATGTGTCAGGTGAATTTTATAGTATATGACTAGTAACTCAAAACCAACTGGCCAGACAAACAAATAAGTAAATAGCTGAATGCCTTTCACTTATTGCTTTATCGTCTTATATGGGAGGATTAAAATCAGGTTGAGTTGTTCATCTTTTTCTCACATGATTACATTCTAATTAAGATTGCCTGAAATTTTGCCCAATCTCTTGTTAGAGAACTGGAAACACATTGGTTTAACTGAAGCATAGTTATATACTAATATCTTGAAGAAGTTTGTCTTACGGATTAATTCAATCATTATGAACTGCTTTTTGCTGTTTTTAGCTTCACAAGGTGGCCTTTTATTGATAATGTGCTCTGGCCCTTCAGTTCCCTTTATGGTCATCCCCTATGTACTGACCATAAATAACATGGAAATATTAGAAAAGATCAAAGATTTTACACATGGCAAGGTTTGAAAAGTAAAATAAATAGTATTCAAAAGTTAAAAGAATATTTTACTCTTTACAGAAGATAAGCCTAAAATGAATAAAATTATTAGTGAGATATTTTTTGGTTTTGTACAGGTGATATGAAAAACCTCAATTTAATTTAGTAACTATATTTTTTTCTGAAAAAAAATGTCTGGACCTTTTAAAATAAATACCATGCTTAGTAATAGAAATCTTAAATTTTTTAATTGTATTGACTTTTGTAAATAAAAATCAAATGATTCATTCCTGTCAAGAAATAAATACGAATTTAACTGTACCAAGAGTATTTACCACAGGACAGAAAAAAATTAGACAAGTATAAATAAAAGGGGAAAATTAAACTAAAAACTAAGACAAAAAGAATGAATGAATAAATGGAAGAAAGGAAAAAAGATTAAAAATGTATCTGGTTATATTTGGGTGACGAGATTATAGTTTCTTCATTTCTCTGTTTTCCACGTTATCTTTGATTTAGAAAATTTGTTTACTTTCCAAAAACTTAATGTTAAAATGTGTTTCTTTGAAAATGTCATAGTTTAGTATTTCCAAAGATGACTGGTTTTTAAATTTAGGAAGAACAGTGTTTATTTACTAGATATGTTTTTGTAGTGAGTTGTTTCTCTTCTTTTTTTTTTTTTTTAATTTTTATTGCATTTTAGGTTTTGGGGTACATGTGCAGAACATGCAAGATAGTTGCAGAGGTACACACGTGGCAGTGTGTTTTGCTGCCTTCTGCCCCTTCACCCATATTTGGCATTTCTCCCCATGCCATCCCTCCCCCACTCCCCCCCCCGTATAATCATTTTTATCAAGAGTTGAAGATAATGTATTTTCCAGTTAGAAATGCATCATTTTCCCTTTAGTATTTATTAATAAATAAGTCATATCTTAATATGCTTATTCCTTCCAATAACCAACACTTTTTTTGATAATTCAATTATTTTGGCCAACTTCAAGCTTTATAGGTCCTGTTTCTACATTATATTTCACCCAAACTTGTCTTCATAAGTAAATCCCTCATAATCCACATTCGTTCTGTACTTTATTTTCTCTGACAAAATTATAACCTTTCTATTGTTCTTCTGTCTATCAAGAGGTCTTGTCAAATTGACTCTTATTGAAGAATTCATGACGTGATTTCTCAAGTTCTCCCTACATGATATATTTTCCATTTAGTCTAACTAATATATATATATATATATACACACACACACATATACACACACACACACACACACACACACACACACACACATATATATATGTATATATATATATATATATATATAGAGAGAGAGAGAGAGAGAGAGATAGATTGATTACTTACTAAAGGTAAAATACTGTACTAGAGTTGAAATAAAGAAAAAGATACATGGAACTCACAGTTAGAAAGAGAAGCGCGGTGGCTCAAGCCTGTGATCCCAGCACTTTGGGAGGCTAAGGCGGGTGGATCACGAGGTCAAGAGATTGAGACAATCCCGGTCAACATAGTGAAACCCCGTCTCTACTAAAAATACAAAAAATTAGCTGGGCATGGTGGCGCGTGCCTGTAATCCCAGCTACTCGGAAGGCTGAGGCAGGAGAATGGCCTGAACCCAGGAGGCGGAGGTTGCGGTGAGCCGAGATTGCGCCATTGCACTCCAGCCTGGGTAACAAGAGCGAAACTCCATCTCAAAAAATAAATAAAGAGAATGTAAAGATAGAAAATAATAATTGACACATAGTTTGTGTAGATAAAGAATTAAGTGAATTCAGAAGCAGGGAATACTGACCTCTAGAGATGATCTTGGAGAGGTTATTAGTGCAACTGGCATTCACACTGTTTCTAAAGGAAGAAGGATTTGGGAATTTAAAGATGGGAAAGAACATCTGAGGAGGAATTATAGCGTGAATCTGCCTATACCACGACCAAATCCACATTTCTCCACAAAGAATGGGACTTCAGGGACTGTGATGAAGAATTTAGGAGCCTCTCTGGCCATCTTCCAATTACTTCATAGAGAAAAACATCAAAATTTCCTCCACCGTAATCCTGTCCTAATTTATTTTGGTTTTGTTCTGCAGAGCCCTTCATTTTTACCAAGAATACCCATAAATTCCAATGCTTGAAACAGGGTTGTATTTTATGAAAAATGCTTGTTGTAAGATAAAAACAATTAATTAACGTTACTTAAAATTCTGCAAGCTTTCCCCCTCAAAGTCAGGGAATTGGATCAAATTGGACTGTAGAAATTTTCATTTTCATTTATGTTTACAACCAGTAATAAAATTAAGCATTTTAGATTGGCTTTTTCTTTGATGCATTTATATGCTGTGAACAAAATAATAAAGTTGTATAAGAACAATATTGCAAAAAAAATCCTGTCAGTTCAGAGTTCATTTAGATAAAGGCCTTTTGAATTACGGTCCATACTTTCTGGAGAGAACTAATTTTTACTCCAGTGGATGGTTCATATATCAATTTAAAGAGGGGAAAAATAGCACAGAAACACATTTCCAAAAGCATGACTGCTGAAAAGTGTTAAAACATTATTTTTCTGTCAAGAGCACTAATGTGGTAATCTAGCCAAACACAGTCTGCTAAAATATAAGATCAAGAAGTATGAGCTATGATGTCACCTTTTTAAAAGTACATATAGCATTCAAGAGAAATCGTACATGTCTCAAAGCAAGTCCTCTACACTCAGCCTTCCATATAAATTCTTGTTGGCTGTGACTTCTTCATATTCCATCTTAAATAGATGATCTGTACTCTGCCACTGATCTGTCTATTGACATGAATTATATTTCATTCTGACTTGTATGTATCCATACAGAAGCTGCAATTTGAAATCTCTTTTAGTCTTAGCTTCACAAAGCAATGTACATACAGTCACACCTTACTTCTGGGGATACATTCTGGGAAATTCATCTTAGGCAATTCTGTCATGCAAAGATCATAGAGTATTCTTAACTGAGCATAGATGATATATCCTACTACACACCTAGCCTGCAAACCTGTACATCATGTTACTGTACTTAACACTGAAGCCAACTATAATGTGATGGCATTTGTGCATGTAAACATTTTTAAATATAGAAAAGCTAGAGTAAAAACACAGTCTTAAGAAGCCATCTTGTAAACATTCTGCCATTGATTGGAACATAATATGGAGAATGATTGCATAAATGTTCGATACTTGCTGAAACTGTATCACATGCAAAGTAATTTTTTACACCATCATTTTAAATAAACACTGCCAGACATGATCTCAACCACCTATTGTCTACCTCCAAAAATTTTTGTTTAGAGCAAAAGTTTATTGCTAACAGAATCTAACACAGGAATAGAAGTCAGAAGACAGTTTTGCTGTTGTTTGTTTAAATAAAATTTTTATGTAGATTCACAAACCATAAATTCACCATTATGAAGGATACAATTTGGATTTTTAAAGTATATTTAAAGATGTTGTGCAATCAATATTATTATCTAAGTTTAGAATATTTTTATCGCCCCCTCAAGAAAACCCATACCCATCAGGCAATGGCTCCTCATTTCTCTGCCCATCTCAGCCCCTTGCAACTATTAATCACCTTTCTTTCTATATAGATTTTAGATTTTTGGATGTTTCATATAAACAAGATCATATAACATGTAGTCTTCTGTGACTGACTTCTTTCTCATAATACTTACAAGGTTCATCCATGTTGCAAGTATTTGTACTTTCCTCGTTTTTTCACCCTACGGATATGGATGTACCAAAATGTATATACCAATAATGTTTACCCATTTGTCACTTAAAGAAAGTTGAGTAGCTTTGACTTTTGGGTCATAATCAATAATGCTGCTGTGAACTCCATTACAAGTTTTTGTGTGCACTTGTGATTTCAATTATCTTGTGTATATATGTAGTAGAATTGCTGGGTCATATGGTAACTCTATGTTTAACATTTTGAGGAACTGCTCAACGATTCTCTAAAGTGGCTGAACTATTTTCCATTCTACCAGCAATATAAGAGTATTATAATTTCTTTGCATTCTCTCTCATACTTTATATTGTTCATATTTTTTTAATTTTTTGAGACAGAGTTTTGTTCTGTTGCCCAGGCTGCAGTGCAGTGGCACAATCTTGGCTCACTGCAACCTCTATATCTCAAGTTCAAGTGATTCTCCTCCCCCAGACTCCTGAGTAGCTGGGATTAAAGGCACACCACCACATCTGGCTAACTTTTGTATTTTTAGTACAGACTGTGTTTCACCATGTTGTCTAGGCTGGGCTTGAACTCCGAATCTCAAGTGATCCACCCACCTCAGCAAAATGCGGGGTGAGATCCAGTGCTGTGAGAGCCAAATGCTGGATCCACCCACCTCAGCCAAATCCCAGCCCAAAATGCGGGGATTACAGGCATGTTCATCTTTTCGATTATATCAATCTTAGCAGATGCAAAGTGGTAACTCATTGTGGTTTTGATTTGCATTTCACTGAAGAGTAATGAAGCCAAGAGTCATTTTACATGTTTTATGCCATTTGTATATTATATTTAGAGAAAGATCTATTCAAATTATTTGCCCTTTTAAGAATGGCATTATTTATTTAGAAAATGTATGTATATTATTGTACATTATATTGTATATTATACACTGTATATACATATATAATATACAATATATATACACACCCATAGACATGAACACGTAGATGTACATATATTTTAGAGATACAAATCCCTTATTAGATGTATGATTTGCAACTATTTTCTACCACGCTGTGAATGGTCTTTCCTTGTTATGGTGTCCTTTGATGTATAACACTATTTCTTTTGATGACATCCAATTCTTCTTTTCTTTTCTTAATTTGCTTTTGCTTTTGGAGTCATATCTAAAGCACTATTGCCTAATTCAATGTCAACAGGCTTTATTCCCTATCTTCCTATACAAGTTTTATAGTTTTAACTTTTACATTCAGTTTTCTTATTGTTCTACTTGAGTTAATCTTTGTATTTGATGTTTGGTTAAGATGCAGATTTATCCTGTTTTATGAGAATATGAAGTTTTCTCAGCACCATTTATTTAAAAGCCTGTTCTTTAATCAATAAATGGTCTTAATATTCTTGTTGAAAATCAAATGGCTTTAAATTTAAGATTTCTGCACTTTCAATTCTATTTCACTAATCTGTAAACCAAATCCCCAAGCCAGCACCACACTGTCTTTTTATGATTGTAATTTTGTAGTAAGTTTTAAATTGGAAACTGAGTTTCACAACTTTTTCGTCCCAATAGCATTTTGACTATTTTGTATGTTATTTGCATTCAATATGAATTTTAGGATTAGCTTTATTTTTAATCCCTCCCCTTGCGCCCCCAACCACCAGACGGACCTCGATGTGTAATGTTCCCCTCCCTGTGTCCTTATGTTCTCATTGTTCAGCTCCCACTTATGAGTGAGAACATGCGGTGTTTGGTTTTCTGTTCTTGTGTTAGTTTAATGAGAATAATGGTTTCCAGGATTAGCTTTTTACTTCTGCAAGAATTGCCACTGGTGTCATATTGAAGCTATTTATCAATTTCAGGAGTATTTCTGTCTTAACACTATAACTCTTAAAATCCATAAACACTGAATATTATTTAATTTGTTTGGGTCTTTTAAAATTTCTTTCAACAACATTTTATAGTTTTTAGAGTAAAAGTCTTACACCTTATGTGTGTGTGTGCCTGTGCGTGTGTGTGTGTGTGTGTGTGTGTGTGAAATTTATTCCTAAATATTTTCTTTTGTATCATTGTAAATGAAACATTTTATTTTCAGATTGTTTATTGCTAGTGATTTTTGTGTATTAAGGTTGTATCTTGCCATCTTGCTGAACTCATTTATTAATTTGAACTTTTGTGTGAAATTCTTAGAATTCCTAAATATCGGATTATGTTGTCTGAGAATAGATACTACCAAAACACCAGGGGTTTGGGCTAGGTCCTGAAGCTAGCAGCATAGAAAGTCAAAAACTGAGATCATGATTATTGCCAAGGAATAAAGCTTAGGTGCTACAGTCAAGGACATGGGAGTTCAGTCTCAAAACTGTCTGAATAAAAATTAGAAGTTTGTATATCAGGGAAGAAATGTAACTATATATGAGAAAACAGAAACTTGGGAGGAATAAGGAAGTAATCATGATAAATGACCTGGAGTCTCATTGTCTGGTTGTTATAATCTGGTGAGTTTCAGTTCTTTTATACTTTTTGAGAGAACTGGAGATCTTTTTCTGAGGTAGGAATTCAGATAAAACAAATGTAAGTTTCAAACTTTAAGCCCAGCAGGGTCAATTTCTATGTTTATTCAAAGACAACTGTCTGTGAGACTTCTGGGTTGGTTTCAGAGGGATCGCTTTACTTCTTCCTTTTAATTTGGGTTTAATTTTCTAGCCTATTTTATCTGACCAGAACTATCAATACAGTGTAGAATAGAAATGGGCAGAACAGATATTTATGTCTTGTTCCTAACCTTCAAAGGAATGTGTTTTACTTTTTACCATTAAATATTGTGTTAACTATCAGTTATTCATAGTTGGCTTTTGTTACGGTGAGACAATTTACTTCTATTCTTAGTTTGCTAAGTACATATATCATGAAAGAGTACCAGATTTTGTCAAAATTTTTTGAATCTATTGAGATGCTCTTGATGATTTTTTTCTTTATTCTATTAATATGGTATACTATACTCATTGATTTTCAGATTCCATACCAAACTTCCATTCTTGATAAATCCTATTTGGTCCTGGTGTATAAATTTTTGTATATGTTTCTGTGTGCACTCTGCTTGTATTTTTGTTGAGGATTTTTACATACATCTTTATAAGAAATATTGATTCATAGTTTTTTCTATAATGCCTTTATATACTTTTGGTATAAAGGTATATAGGTCTCAGAGCATGAATTGGGAAGTGTTCCCTTCTATATTTTGGAAGTGTTTGTGAAGGATTACTGTTATTTCTTTAAACATTTGATAGAATTCACCAGTGAATCTACTTTGGCTTGGAATTTCTGTTGTGGGAATTTTTATTTTTATTACTAATTCAACCTCTTTACATGTTTTAGTTACATTTTAATTTTACCTTTCTTCTTGAGACAGTTTTTTGAATTTGTGTTTTTCTAGGAATTTGCCCATTGTCCCCAGGTTATCTCAGTTGTAGGCATAGAATTGTTTATATTATTCCTTTGTAAGCCTTTTTTATGTGTAATTAAAATGCTGCTGGTAATGGCTAGTAATATTGCTGCTAATTTCTCCTTTCCAACCTTAAGTAATTTGAGTCTTCTTTCTTATTTTGTTTGTCAAAGCAGTGTGTTGGATAGTGGCTTCCAAAAATATATGCCCACCAAGAACCTGTGACTGTGAAACATTTGATAAAAGAGTATTTGCAGTTGTAATTAGTTTAAGGATCATGAATGAGATTATCATCAAGGTAAATACTAAATCTAAGACAAGTGTCGTTATAAAAGAAAGGCAGATGGTGACTTGAAACAGACAAAAGAGAAGACTTAGATAAGGGTGGAAGTGGAGACCATGTTAAGCTGAAAGTAGAGATCAGAGTTATGCAGCAACAAGCCAGGGAATGCCTGGAGCTACCAGAAGATGAAACAAACCAGGCGGATTTTCTCAGACATTGCAGAGGGAGCAGAGCAATGCTGACATTTGATTAGGGACTTCTGGTCTCTAGAACTATGAGAGAGTACATCTCGGTTTTTTTTTTAAAGCTACTCAGTTTGCGTTAATTTGTTGCCAAAGCCACACAGGAAACTAATACAATTTTGTCTAAGGCCAACCAATTTTGTTGGTTTTTTTCAAAGAACCAACTTTTAGTTTTGTTGATTTTTTTTCTATTTCATTTATTTATATTCAAGCACTTATTATGACTTTCCTTCTAATTTCTTTGGGTTTAATTTAATTTTTATAGTTTCTTGAGGTGAAAAATCCGGTTATTGAATTGAGATCCTCATTTTGTTCTTGTTTTTGTTTTTTCTTTTGAGACAGAGTTTTGCTCTTGTTGCCCAGGATGGCATGCAGTGGCATGATCTCAGCTCACTGCAGCAACCTCCACCTCCCAGGTTCAAGCGATTCTCCTGCCTCAGCCTCCTGAGTAGCTGGGATTACAGGTGCTATGCCACCACACCTGGCTAATTTTTTGTATTTTTGGTAGAGATGGGGTTTCACCATTTTGGCCAGGCTAGGCTTAAACTCCTGACCTGGTGATTCACCCACCTTGGCCTCCCAAAGCACTGGGATTACAGGCATGAGCCACCATGCCCGGCTGAGATCTTCATTTTTAATAGAGGTGGATACAGCTATAAATTCCCTCTACACTCTGCTTCAGCTGAATTCCATATTTTTGTATGTTACATTTTTGTTTTGATTCATTTAAAATTAATTTGAATTTTCTTTCCGTGGTTATCCTTTGATTCAGTGGATAGGTGTTATGTCATATAAACTCCACATATTGGTAAATTTCCCTAATTATACAGTTTTTGAGTTCTAATTCCATTCTACTGTGGTTAGAGTCTATATGTTACATAATTACAATTATTAAGAAATGTTTTACAGCTTAATGTATAGTCTTTTCTGGAAAACTTTTCATGTACACTAAAAAAAATAACGTGTATTCTGGTGTTGTTGGGAAGATATTCTATATAGGTAATATTCTATTACCTGTCAAATAGTGACAGGTAAGTCACTCTTTGCTTGCTGCTTTCAAGATTCTCTGAGGGGATGGGTGGGGGTATAGCTGAAAGAACACTCAAGGGACCACAGGCAGTTGGTACATGGCTTTATTCTCTTCCCCTCCTACAGAGTCAGCAGTGCAGTTATATTTCTCACAGGCAACAGTGGCTCAAAGCCAAGATACAAGCTCACACAAATAGATTACATCCAATGGCTACATCAATGTGATCACATACTGCACCAGATTGTGCACCTGCACTCCAAACCTTCTGTGTCATGCTGCACGTGACGTCTGCCTCACCCTACTCCTGACTGGAGCATGGCCACTTTCTTTACACTTCACCTCCTAGGCTGAGGGAGTTCTAGCAGGGAGACATGCCCACAGGGTTGAGCCTTGGACCCAGAGGCCACAGCAACAACACAGGGAGCAAACAACTCACTACTGGTATTCCTGCTATGCTGCCCATAACCATTAGGGTCCAGGATAGGCCAGAGCCCAGAGACACCCACCGTGTCTGTAACAGGTCATCAGTAAGGCTATCACCTGCCTTGATTTCCTGGGAAACTCCTCGAAAAGCTGCTGTTATGTTTTGTTGATTGTCAGGGATGAAGCTATAGCATTGCGTTCCCAAAAGACCAGAGGTACCACTTTGGGCAGCAGTTAATATGTCTATTCCTATCCGGTTCTGCACTACCACTTTCCTGGTTTAATCAACCTCATCTGTCAACAGAAAGAGGGCAACCTGGGTGTAATTCAAGGTTCAAGTGGTGTGCTCCACAAGGGCCATAATTTGCCTTTCTATCGTTATGACACCTGATCCAGGGATGGTTACTGCTGAGAGGTACAGCCACCAGGGGGCTCGTGACACTTGCAAAATCCGGGAATGTACTGCCTCCCAGTTTATGTTGGCATCTAAGCAATGTGAGAATAACAGTGGCACTCACATAAAGCCAACCCCAGGTAGAGTAGCCAATCCAGTTTATTGTCAAATATGACCATCCCATGTCTCCAAAGACACATAAACTCCCAGAGTGCACAAAGTCCTTTGGGGTCCAGCCTTCATGAGGCCACCTATTCCTGGACACATGTTATATGTGTTCAGGCTATGGCAGCAGACAACCACCCCACTGTGACATTACCCCAGTGTTGCTCTATACATTGTGGTACCTGTGATAGAGGCACCATGTGTTCTCCTACTACCCAGCTCCATCCAACACAGATGTTACAGGTCAGCTAGGGAATGGGCATGCCATGGGTTATGTGGTTCCCCCAATCCAAAGTTGGCCCTGCCACTTTCCAAACATCAGCCATGGAACCCCAAGTATCCAACCATGTCCAGTTTCTATAGAATCTGGATGTATGTGCCAGGGCCAACTGTCCCCAGCTGCTGCTTGAAGGGTGGTGCAGATCCAAAAGTTGTACACACTGGTCATCCTAGCATAGCATAGCTATGGGCCCATTCCACAATGCTGTTGAAGCGTGTCAAACTACCCCTGAAACAACAAAGTAGGCACAGGTTCTAACAGGGGTAAATGATGCACCTTAGGCAAAATACAGGCCAAACTTTCATCTCTGGATAGCTATGCAACCACCAAGGACTTCTGCCTTAAGCAATGGTACCACAACTTTTCAGCTTCCCATGATTTCTTTGGGTCTGTATCTGTGCCAGAGGTACTAGGGAGCTCATAATAGCCATGGAAGGAACCCTCCTCCAGGGGATTTATTTACTTATTCGGGACTTCTTGTTTTTCTTACTTAGTCTATCTAAAGTTTGTCAATTTTGATTATCTATTTTTAAACATCAGCTTTTCACTTTTTTAATCTTGTGTATATTTTTAGTCTCGATTTCATTTATTTATACCCTGAATTTTATTATTTCTTGCCTCATACTAATTTTGGGTTTGGTTTGTTCTTGCCTTTCCATTTTTACTATGTGTATCATTAGGTTGCCTATTTGAAGCTTTACTACTTTTTTGATACAGATGTTCATTGCCCCTTTCGTGTTGTTTTAATGTATCCCATAGGTTTGGTAGGTTGTTTTTACATTTTCTCTTGTTTCAATTTTTTTTCAAATTGTCTTAATTTTTTCATTGACCCATTGGTCATTTAAGAGTATGTTGCTTAATTTTTATATATTTGTACAGTTTCCAAGGTTTTTCTTATTGATTTATAATATTTTCCATTGTGTTCAGAAAAGATACTTAATACTTGACTCTTTTAAATTTGTTGAGACATTAAGACATATTTTGTGGCCTAATACATTATCTACCCTACAAAGTAGTCCATGTACTGATGAGAAGGGTGTGTATTATACAGCAGTTGGATAAAATATTCTCTAAATGTCATTTAGGTCCATTTGCTCTAGAATTTTGTTTAACTCCAGTATTTGTTCATTCATTTTCTGTCTGGATGATCTGTCCATTAATGGTAGGGGGCACTGATGTCTTGTACTATTGTTTTATTTGGTATATATCTCCCTTTAGCTCTACTACTGTTTGCTTTATGTAGGAGGTGCTCTGGTGTTGGTTATATGTATATTTACAATTGTTCAATCCTCTTGCTGAATCGACCCTTTTATAATTATATAGTGATCTTCTTTGTGTCTTTTTACAGTTTTTTACTTGAAGTCTATTTTTATCTGATATAATTATAGCTATTCCTGCTTTTTGTTTGTCTCCATTTACATGGAAACTTCTGCCATTTCTTCAATTTTAGCCTATGTGTGTCTACATATGTGAAGTGAGCTTCTTGTATGAAGTATATAGTTATATAATTGGATCTTTTAAAAAATATATTCATCTACTCTCTATCTTTTAATTGGAGAATTTAGTCCCTTTTACATTTAACGTTACTTTTTATAGGTAAGGACTTACTACTGCCATTTTGTTATTTGTTTCCTGGTTGTTTTGTAACCCCTCTTGGCGTTTCTTCCTTTTTACCATCTTCTGTTTTGGTTTGGTGATTTTTCTCTGAAGTATGTTTTTAATTCCTTGCTTTTTATTTGGTGTGTATCTCTGATAGATTTATTCTTTGTGGTTACCATGAAACTTATAAAAAATCTTATAGCTATACAAAGCTCTTTTAAACAATTAACTTTGGTAACAAGAGAAAGAGAAACAAAATTTAAAAAGTCTTTTAACTTCATCCTTAGACATATTGAACTTTTTCTGTCTCAATTTGCATCTGTTTATATCTTTTAAGTTGTCATAGTTGTTATCTTTAAAAGTTTGTCTTTCAGTCTAAATAGTAGAGATATGAGTGGTTTTCACATTGCAATTACATTGTTAGAGTATTCTGAATTTGTATACTTATTTGATCTGTGAGTATACATATTAACATGTTAACTGCACGTTAGTGTCTTTTTCTTTTAAACTGAAAATTTCATTTTATTATTTCTTTTAAGTAAGTCTTGGAGAATTTCCTCAGCTTCTGTTTCCTGGGAAAAGCTCCATCTTTGCTTCAGGTTTGAAGGATACTTTTGTGGAGTATAGTAAGTTTTGTTAAGCAAGTTCTTTACTTGACTACTTTTTACGTATCATTCCATTCTCCTGGCCTGTATGGTTTCCACCGAGAAAGCTGTTGCCAGATTAATCAGAGCTCCTTTTTATGTTATTTGGTTATTTTCTCTTTCTACTTTAGGATCTTCTTTCTGCCTTGATATTTCATTGTTTGACCTGGGGTGGTATCATTTGGGTTGTATTTACTTGGTGACACTTGACCTTTATGTCCCTGGTTATATATGTTTCTCTGGGTTTGCAAAGTTTTTCTTACTGCTGTAAGTAATATTTATTCTCCTTGCTTTTTCTCAACTCTCTCTTGAAGGAAATGGCTTTTATATTTGCTCTTTAAACGCTATTCTCTAAATCTCATTGGTGTTCTTTATTTATTTTCATTATTTTTATCCTATGACTCTATTTTCAAGTAGGATGTCTTTTAGTTCACTGATTCTTTCCTCTGTTTGATCAGTTCTGCTGCTGAGACTCTCTGTTGCTTTATTCAGCTAATTCAATATAATCATTAGTTCCAGAATTTTTGTTTGATTTTTTAAAATGAGTTTAATATATTTGTTAAATTTCTGTAATAAATTTCTGAATTGCTTTTTCATTGTTTTCTTGAAGCTCAGTGAAGGTTTTTTGTTTTCTGTTTTTTAATCAAATAACTCATACTATCTCATTAGTTTCTTGCTTTGTACATTAGTGGAGGCCATGGTTCTGTTGTTTCAAATATATGTACATCTATATATTTGCATTGAAGAATTGGTTATTTACTGTATTCTTTGCCCTCTGACTTGGTTTGGTCTTCCTAGATTGTATCTGCTTAGAGGTCCTGTACAGTGTACTTGTTGAATTCCCTTAACTTTAGACTGTGGCCTCCTTATTAGCATTACACATCACCTCAATCCTAGGTTTGCCATGGCTCTCACAAAAGTTTGGGGTGCTACCCTTCTTTAATGGGATGGGCTTCCCAAATGGAATATCCCAGCTATGTGAGAAGGCTGTTGATGGGTGAAAAGGCATCCATGGAGCATACCTCCCATAACATGGTGTTGCTGAACTGCCTCTCTGATTTAGTGTTTCTATAGAGACAGCCTCTAAATTTTTCACACTAGGGCTGCCAGCCCCAATTCCACTGTTAGTTCTAGCTGTACTCTGGTTTCCCTTCCCTTTCCTTCCCTTCCTTTCCTCCCTTCCCTTCCTTTCACTTCCCTTTCCTTCCCCTCTTCCTCCCCCATCCAGTCCCATTCCATTCGTTTGGGCCTTCAAAATGCTTCCCAAAATGTCTTGCATTAAAGAAAGAATTCAGGAATTAACTTCCTGCAGAGGAACCCAAGATAATAGAGAAGCTGGCTGCCCACTTTGATCTAATTTTTCCAGTGAGAAGCATATGTCTGAGGGGAATTTTCTGCACAGTGCTTTGCATCATGCATAGAGAAATCTGTTTATCTTTGTGTCTGTTCACTATTTGTCATTTGTCTGTGGTCCTATGGATTGTCACAGCCTAAGTTTTGAATTTTAGGATATTACTTATGGTAGTCTTGGTGACAAATGGATGTTTCTGTTTTAATGTTGTGAAGGAGAGTGATGCCAAATTGCTCCTGCTCCATCATTTTGGTGGCATCACCCACCACTACCCCTTTTGTTGCTCTTTCTGTTTATGAAGAATCTTAAGAGCAAGCTAGACTATTGAGGAACAAAAACAATGTTAACTACTAGGCAATGTAGGTTTACTGGATGCCCAGTACCTAAATACCTTGGCCCCAATGGGAATTTGTAGCTCCTACTGTCAGAAAACCACTGGTTCTATGGAAAACTAAGTTTGAGCTGATTCTTTTCAAATAATGAGGTGTGGGGTAGAGGCATCCTAGCTGGCTCGTTGTCCAGGAAATCCAGAGTGAACTCCTATGGTCTCCTTTAGAGAATCCTGTTTATTACCACATAATTAATCATGGATTCCTATCTCAGTATGTCAGTAAAATTGCTATACTGGCACTATCTAAATCACTATTCAAATGTAAGTATGTAATATACTTATGACAACTTGAATCAACTACAATAGCTGAAATAGATTGTCATAATCTTAACACCACATTTTTTTATTCTAGGCCTCAGTTTGTACATGAGAATTATTATGTCCACTGCAATTTCAACATGAGAGATAAAATAATGAGACATAGTAGACTGTGTTCTGGTTAGAGGGACAGAAAAAGCAGTTTCAAGAGCCTCTTTGCTATGATAGGTAGAAATTACATGCACAAGGGTCAATATGGTCAGTAATGGTTGGAAAAAGCACACAGTGTCAGACTGTGTCAACCATTTGTACAACCATTGTAAGATGGATAAGTTTATTTATGCTTTTTTTGATTTACACTTTGGTACACACATTTACAGACCAGAATATAACCCTAGAAATTGGCAGCCCTTTCAGTGCTTCCAATGATCTGTTTTTGTAAAATGAAAAGGTAAATTTTAGTTATTTAAAATGAATTCTCCTCATATGGAAACCGAATGTTTTATAGCAGGATGGTCTGGGAAGAGGCATTTTGTGGGAATATTGAATTTTCATATGCTCTGTAGCAAGTGAGTAAGTTCATCTCCTTATAAGTCCATGCCTGTAATCTATAGGACCATTAAAGCTAATTTTCTCTTGATTTTCTGCAACTAACCCCTGAAAATAAAAAGTCATCTGGCCAAATACCAAAATGCTCCCGAGTGCATGAGGGTAGATTATGAACACGTAGATGAAATACAATGTTTACTCATCTCCCCTCTGGTGCCTGAATACCATCTCCCTTGCCAATCTCCTTTGCTTTCCTGACAGTATTTTACTTGCTATAAAGGAAATTCAAACAGTGCCCCAAAGGGAAACTCTTCTCAAAATCTTTATTGCAGTGAAAACAACTGTATGCACAGTAGTTTTTATCCTCTTTTTGAAAAAGTGATACATATTACAGTAGTCCTCCCTTATCCACGGTTTCATTCTCACAGTTTCAGTTACCCATGGCCAACTGCAGTCCAAACATGTTAAATGGAAAATTCCAGTAAAAAAATTCATAAGTTTTAAATTCTATGCTGTTCTGAGCAAGGTGATGAACTCTGGTGTCCCCTTGCTCTGTCCCGTATAGACCGTAAATCATCCCTTGGTTCAGTGTATCCACACCGTACAGGCTACCTGCCTGTTTTCACTTGGTAACCATCTTGGTTATCAGATCAAAGAAACATAGTACATATAGGGTTCTCTGGAATCCATGATTTCAGATCCACTGGGGGTCATGGCATGTATTCCCCACAGATAACAGGGGACTACTGTATTAAAATGAATCCACTATTAGGTAGTAGAAACTTGGTGAAGAGGAACATGAGATTTAATTATCAGGAGAGTCACCTGAAGAAGTTGACATTTCAGTTGAAACTTGAATGACACTGAGGTATTGATATTAGAGAAGAACAATCTAGGACAAGAAAATATAAAGTGGGAAGGTGGAAGTAAGTTTAGCATCAGGAAATGTGAAATGGAAAGTAAATGGGATAAGGGGGTAGACAGCACAGATCATGGAGAGACTCAGGAAATTGTTTGTATTTAATTCTAAAAGTGACTGGAAGCCATCGGGAGATATAGGCAGTTGAGTGGCTTAATTTAATTTGTATTTTAAAAGATCACTTTGGCAGGTTTGTAAAGAAAGGATTGTTTGATGGGCAAGAATGGAAGCAGACACCACTCCAGGAACTCTGGAATTAGTTCAATTGATAGCACAAAACAACAGAGAGGTGGTTAGCAGCCATGCAGATGGAGAGAACTGGCCTGATTTAGGATATTTTGGAGACATCCAAAATGATTCTGATACTATTTGGCAGCTGCATAATAGCCCGTTAAATGGATGCACAATGACTTATTTAAACGTTGGAAGAGACACTTTAAAATTTAAGCAACCAAGTGTATTTTGAAGTCTTCTATTAAGATTCCTGTTTCCCAAATTGTCTCTATTTATATTTACCCTGTGAATATCTATTTAAAACACATAAGGCGGCACCCTGGCTGTACTGAATAATAATAAATAGTTTTATTCACCCTTGCTTTTTAAATTATGACCCAATTTCAGTACAGTTTTAATTTTTAATTTTAAGTAAAATTTTTAATTTTATGTAAGAATTAGTATAATATCTGAAAAGCATTCTGCATACAGTTACAATATATATTCAAGTTACCATAGAATTGAATGTTATCATTTCAGGAGATTTTTGTTTTAGTTTTCAGTAGAACAGGCTTGAAAAATATATAGGAATGCCTGTAGGAATCAGATGATATTTGATAATTAAACCACTCTTTGATTTTAATTCAAAATTAAACTCAGGAGAGTAAGAATATCTTAACCAAAAAAATGTTGGCTATGTAATTCAGAGTTCAAGTTAAAATAAAAAGTACTCATGGAGTAAATTTTTCAGTACGCAGTCCATTTTTATGCTAATTATTAACTTTCAGTGTATTCATCAAAATGTTAAACTTTATCCTGAGTCACATAAATCTTCCATGAGTTCTGCATGTGGAAAATAATTTGGCAGATGCTTAACTTGGAGGAAATTGCTTACTTTTAAATAAAACTTTTTTTGAGCGAGGAAAATACTAGAAAAAAACATTTATGTACCTAAAATTCAAACATTTTGATCACGAATAGGAGCATAAACAGAATGCGTGACATACACTTGGAATAAAACCTTAGATAAATGCAACTCAAATGGAATGAATGATACCAACTTATTTGCTTGTTAGGATTCAATCAACTCTTAGTTATTCACTGAGTTGAAATACAAGAAGGAGAGAGTGGGCAATGTTAAAGACACACTGCACAATGCTTGCTTATAATATGGGTTTAAAATCTAGTTGGGAAGGCAAGACCACATGTTGGTCTTTTATGATTTGTGTGTGCTGTTCCCTCTGCATGGGATGAGTTTCTTTAACTTCCTGGCCACATAGTTGCTAATTATCTTTCAATATGTCAGTGTCACATCTGTGAGGGTTTTCTTTCCACATTAAACAATTTATGATAATCCTTATTATACTTGTTTGCATTCACATGTCTGCATCTCTATAAGAGCATGAGTTCCTTCAGGAAGATGACTATGTCATGTCCCAAGTGCTTGGTATAGTATCATAAAGAGTATTGGGCCATAATATTGAGTATTGATAATGTAAGGAAGCTTGCTGTGAATTCTAAATGTCCAGAGCTAATGAGAAGTGTTTAGGGAAATTTGCATCTCTCAGGAGACCAACATCACCAGCTTCTATACTCCTAGTATTAGAAAGACAATCTGGGCAAATCCGGAACTCTGTGAGGCTTGAGAAGAGGTAGTAGCTGAGGGAGGAGGGATGGGTTGGGGAAGTCTTCAAGAGTTTTTCAAATCTACTTCTCTATGGTTCTATATTTTGAAGTTTGAATTTTAAAATAGCTCGATTACCTTTAGCACCATTACTTCATGATCTAAAAGTAAAACCATAAAGTCAGCTTAGCACAACAGAATGTACTGCATGGAAGCATTCACATTCAGTCCATTTTTCACAGTATAACAGAAAAAGAGGTTACAAAGTTCTCTTGGCTTTTTGAGAATCCATTTTCTAGTTCATTGTTGCAGATCTTCTGATGTTGACTTTTAGAAGTGAATTGAAATGTAGGAGAAATCTAGAAATATAGTAAAGACAAGGAATCAAAGCCAAACAGCAAACAGATACACAGGGGAGGATATTTACCACATTGTCTCACTGAGCATACTTGGAAATCTGAGAAGCTGGCTTTTGAATGCTGCATATATAATCAGGTCTTTGGTTTGTAAATTCAGTAATCATGAAACCGCATGAATTAAGTATCAACATAGCAGTACATATCTTCATTAATATTGTGTATCATTACCTCTGCAGCTTCTGTGAGGAATTCAGGGAATTTTATAGGGGGAAAAAAAACACCTCAAACTTGAAGCAACTAAAATTTATAGAAAAAATCATACAGAATGAATGAATAAAGTATATTAAATATACAAGCTCTTTTTCTAGAGACTTAGAATACAAAATGAATATGAATCCACTTTTCCCAATATTAGCCTTGATACACAAGTAAGCATAGGCATAATATTTTATCTTGCCAGTTTCTAGAATAACTCAAAACTTTTAATGATTAAAAAGTAATATATCCTAACTAATGAAAAAATTGTTACCAATACTGTTCATTTAGGTAAAATCTACTTATTTTCATTTTCCTTTTGTATGTATTAGTGTTTGGGCATTGATATATATATATATACACACACACATATATATATATAATAGTTGGCATATATATGTATAGATATACACATACATCTCTCTCTATATATATCTTGAGATATATATAAATATATTGCTATAATATGAATGTAACTTTTCAAATTAAGTCATACATCTCTGAAGAGAAAAATGACACCCATCACCATGGGGAAAGATAGTGATAATAATTAATCAACGAATGTGTGCTGAATTACATTGAATGAATGTGAAATTCTATCAGTGTTTGGTGAGACTGTTCTGGACTCTAAATTTATTTCCTAAGCTAGATACAGTATAGGTGACACACACTAATCAATTTCTATAATGCAACTGCTTCTTCCCAGGCCCTCTTTAGATGGAATGGAGAAACTGGACTTTTAATCCCAAAATCTACTCTGGTAGCTATAATTATATTTTTTATAATGAAGTAGAAAGATACAGTATATTACAAACTTAATAAATTTAGAATTAACAAACTATTAACTCTTAAGCAACCAACTCTTAACTGGTGGAATCTGGAAAGGACTTCATAAATTAAAAAGCAATTTTATTCTGAATGTCTCCAAAAATGGGTTGTGTTACTCTAGTGCCCTCCTATATTAATGCAAAAAGTAGACACTGCTGCACTCCACAGGTGTTGTCAGGTTTCCAGCTTTTGAAGTACCAGATAGGACTCTGACCCAAATACTCTTCATCCTTATATTCCCCCATATGTATGTGGCATTTTAATTATCATTTATATAACGTGGCCTTTCTGACCCTTCATTTCTTCTTAATAGAGGAACAAGAGTTCAGAAACAAGTGTGCAGGTAGGGTGGGGGGATCAAAGAGAAAGAAATGCAAACCATGCTCTTACCCAATGATTATTTCTTAAATAATATGGTCTATAACAGAGGTTGCCAAGCCTTTCCTATGAAGAACCAAAGGGCAAATATTTTAAGCATTTTTTTTTTGAGATGGAGTCTTGTTCTGTTACCCAGGCTGGAGTGCAGTGGCACGATCTTGGCTCATTGCAACCTCCGCCTCCCGGGTTCAAGAATTCTCCTGCCTCAGCCTCCTGAGCAGCTGGGACTACAGGCATGTGCCATCACACCCAGCTAATTTTTGTATTTTTACAAAAAAATATTGGTCAGATTGGTCTTGAACTCCTGACCTTGCGATCCACCTGCCTGGGCCTCCCAAAGTGCTGGGATAACTGGAGTGAGCCACTGCACCTGGCCAAATATTTTCAACTTTTTAGGAAATAAACTCTCTGTCACATAGGACATAAACTACTCAACTCTGCTATTGTATTACAGCAGCAGCACACACAATACATAAATGAATGAATGTCCTTTGTTTCCATAAAACTTTATTTGCTAAACAGGTGGTTGTCTGAATTTGGTCTGCAGGACACAGTTTGTTGACCATGGTTTATAGCATAAACTTTGAGTATAGCATACAAAATATCTTTCATTCAGCAAATTTTTGTACCAGAAAAATTTTCAAAATCAACTGAATAATTTACTTTTTGTTTTCTTAAATTACTCTACTGTAATCTCTCTGGAAGAAGGTAAACGCATTTACAATTGCTTGAAATCATGAGAAAAATCACGAAAAGAAACTACAAATACAAAATACACAATATCTGATAAAATAAAAATATCCTAATCACTATGTTAAACATTGGAATGTTTCTATTACTATAGAGAACACCCCAACTATCAGGCATTTGTAAAGCATTATTTGCATGTATATTTGAGAAATATTTAACCTAATCCTTATAATCATCCGTCATTTTTCAAACTTTGGATATCTAGATTTAGAAAGATACAGTAGACCTCTTAAATGGGAAGTGGCAAATCTAAGATCTGAATCTTGACATTGTCTTCCAAATGGGCTGGTTAAAAAAATATATTAGATTAAAAAAATCTAAAATACATTCAAAGGCTTTAATTCCCTCTAGTGTTTTTCAGTGCCAGAGAATTTTGTAACAGGCAATTCTCAGTGATGGTGAAACGCACAAATTATGGCCCTCACTGTTTTTAGTAATAAAGAGCAAATCAATGCAATTCTCAGTCATTTTGCTTAATAGAGCACATTGAAAAACAAAACAGCTACACTCCCTATTTTTTCTAATATTTTCTGATGAATTTCAATAGCCAGACTCTCGCCATACTCTAAAGATTGCCATTGTTTCATAAAAGAAAAAGGCAAATTAATGAGATCCTTGCATAGATAAAGTTGCCATATCTGATGTTTCCTTATTTCCTGAGACATGACACAGAACACCGTTTTCTGAGTTTGCGAATTTCCTTACAGAGGGATCATTGAAGCACCCATTGTTCATAAGATACTCTGTCTTGCTGAAGACAAAACTATCAAATATTATTTAAATTGAGTTATCTCAAGTCAGGCTTTACATTTCCAAATAGAAATAGTGAACTACAATGTGTCAGAGCTCTAAATTTGGTACCTAGGACTAGTGCTTGTGATAACTACATCATACGACTCCAAAGGAAAGAGCAGATATGTTCATTGAAAACACACTTCTATGTCTAAAGTAGTATAATGTTTGAGCAGTCCAACCTAAGAATGAAAAAATATAGAGAGAAATACTGAGGTCAAGGCTGTGACGATTTTCACATTACTCACAATTAAAATTAGAAATTTTAGGAAAGCATTTTTAGATATTATAGAATCAGGAAAATATAAGGAAAGAAAATTAGCTCAAAATGTTCCAATCTGACATTGGGCTAGCAAAATAATATCTATTATTAATATCTATTTATTAAATAATTAATATCTATTATGATTATAATCCTATAATTTTTCCTTATCTCTGGCAAAATATCTGCTCTTTATGTTATCTCATATCCAATTATATAGTTTAGAAATAGGTGAGAGATACCTGGAATCATCTTTCTTCATTCACAGGCATCTCAAGGTAGAAATCACAAAAGAATGATATCTATTATTTTATTTATTTTGTAGTTTTTTATTTTTATTAAATTTTTTCATAATTTATTGGGGCACAGGTGGCGTTTGGTTGCATGAGTAAGTTCTTCATAGTTTGTAAGATCCAGTGCATCTATCACCTGAGCAGTATATACTGCACCATATATGTTGCTTTTATCCCTTGCCCCACTCCCTCTCTTCCCCCAAACTCCCCAAAGTCCATTGTATCATTCTTAGGCCTTTGTGTCCTCATAGCTTAGATAGAATAGCCTGATATAAATTTAGATGGCTAAACATTTATATACCATTAGTAGAATTTCAGTCCAATTCTCATTTCTTAAACTTTTTTTTTTTTTTGGTACTAGGGAGCACTCTATATTTATGATTAAATTTTTTAAGAATCTTCATTTAGGGCAAAATATGACTCCTTGTAATTTTTCTCCCTGGATCCAATATTCCCTTATTTTATGATAGAGTGTCTATTTCCTTCTCATGGACAACTTTAAAAATATTTAAAGGAAATTAATTTTAGCCACCACCTACTCTCAATCATATTACGCCCAAAATAACCTTTCACCTTTATCTATTTTTTTTTTACAATAAAGTATATGGTTTCCTTTTATCACTGTAGTTTTCGATGTGTACCATTTAAAATATAAGATCTTTCTTTAAAGTTGCTTATAAAGTAAATGGGATAAAACAAATACAGTATTAGTAAGGCAAATTGTTTCTAATACATCTTCTGACCTAAATGGTAAATGCTTATTGTTAAAGCTTCAGATTATAAAAGTTTGAACAGAAACCCTGTCAAACTATTAGCTAATTCTAATCATTTTTAAGTAAATCACCAAACGTATTTGTTTTTACTTTGAGCTTTTATCAAGGCACCAGTTTACTTGATTTCATATTTGTGTAATTGATTTTCTAATCTAAATATAGTTCTTTTCTGTTTTTTTTTTCTATTACATTTAATTTTGCTTTTTCAGCCAGTAGCTTTATTCAAGTTGTTGATAAAAACTCTAATCTGAAAGGTCCCAGCAAAACTCTGTGGCACATCCCCAGTAAGCTAAACTCCAGATGGACCTCAAGCATTAATCAGTATCCCACGGCATACTATTAAACCTGTTAAAACTCTACCAAACTTTTTGCCATTCTGCTCACAAGAGTATCATGCAAGTCTGTCAAATGCCTAGTTGAAACAGACTCACTATGTCGATGGCCCATATGAGGCCCATAAAGAAAATTCGGAGCACTTAAAAAGTTGCTATGAATCTGTAATCCCATAAATTTTCCTTATCTCTGGTAAAATATCTGCTCTTTATATTACCTCAAGTCATATTAGAGAATTTAGAAATGGGTGAGAGATACCTGGGATCATCTTTCCTCATTCATAGGCATCTCTAGGTAGACATCATAATGACCATATTTCATTTTTTCCATGTCTATGCCCTTGCGTGATGGTAGCATACTTGCATGACAGCATATTGAAGAGTCTTCATTACTCACTGCCATTTGCCTTCATGTTCTAGAACTAAAAAATATGTTTGGTTCCAGTTAACCACAATTGAATCTGACCTTTTATTCTTTTTTTTTCCCCTAACAATTTATGTTTCTCAACATAAAACACTATCGTCATCATGCCAGATCCCTCTCGAGGATCACCTTTTCCCACCCCAATGCCTTAGAAGGGAGCAGAGAGCTCAGGCTGTCACTCGTCAACTTATCACAACTCATGTTGTTGAAACAATAGGACTCTTCAGGAGATATAAGAATATTATAAATATGAGGTGTAAAATGTGTGTAGCTACGACACTTTTTAAGATAAGCCATAGTAAATCACATGAAATAATGCTTTCTTAATGCAATATTATTGTTTCTTCAACAAAAATTATTTCAATTAAGGAGAGTGTTCAAGGGCTCTCCTGGCTTCCTGAGCAAGCATTTGAAAGATGCACTATATTTCCTAAGGTTAAAAACCATTTTCCTGGGGTTCCTGCCTTAAAACTGTGAAGCTTTCATGTGAAAAGCAAAGCGAACTTTTTTATTTTTTTTTAGACAGAGTCTCACTCTGTCATGAGGCTGGAGTGCAGTGGCATGATCTAGGCTCACTGCAACCTCCACCTCCTGGGTTCAAGGAATTCTCCTGCCTCAGCCTCCTGAGTAGCTGGAACTACAGGTGTATTCCACCACACCTAACTAATTTTTGTATTTTTAGTAGATGGGTTTTCACCATGTTGGCTAGGAGAGTCTCAATCCCTTGACTTCATGATTCGCCCACCTCAGCCTCCCAAAGTGCTGGGAGCCACCATGCCTGGCCAAGAAAAGCAACTTTTAAACAACTGAAATTCTGTTCTGTTTTCTAGAATAAAGAATATAAAAGATCAGCAGATCTCGATTATTGTTTTAGCTGAAAAATAAAAAAGGAATAAGTTGATCATAGGTAGGTAGATTATAATTTTATCATTACTTGGTAAAATTGAATTGTTTGGGCCCTGGTAAACCTGTGCCATAATGCATGGAGATTAAAGCTCCTGTTTTTCATTAACCAAACTGAAAAGCACTAATTGTCAGAAAAAGAAATGAAGTTTTTGTTCTAGTGACTTATTTTTGAAAAGTATTTTGTAACAATGCTTACATATTTTCATGTTGCCACATTTGCATCTGAGTATTATTGGTGGAAAACACAAATGGCATAATTATTGAAAAGTTGGATTCTCATCGTAATTCAGCATGGCTTTTCATCAAACAGAAATACCAAAATGAGAAAAAGAACTGCGTGTTTGACTAAATAAATGTAATGAAATTACGGTAAAAAAAGAGTACAAATGATTCTTTGCATTTTCTTTCTTTTCAGTCTCTCTATCTGTCTTGATGGATTGATTCATTGATTGTGGTAGGCATGAGTTTATTATGTACAATAAGATAGGTGCTTCCCTGACACTGTTTTTGCCCAGAGATGTTGCTTCAAGGCCTTCCACAGGCAGCTTCCAGGGCATCTGGGCATTGATGGGCTTACAGATGAGCTGGGTTGGCAGCTGCAGCACTGCTGGTTATAGTCTTGCTAGTATCCTTTCAACTGTATCCCCTTGGGATATCAGCTCCTTTAGCTCATCAATGCAACTCTCACTCACGATAATGTTTGTCATAAATGTGACACAAATCCAGTCCCTATGCTGTATTGGCTTATGTTAGTCAATGGAGACACACAGTGGATTAGAATCACGCATGGGGACACTGGAGGATGTTGTGCATAAGAGACAAAGAGGGCATAAACAGACAGTAAGCATGAATCATTTAATTGAGTGAAGCTTTTTATTTCTGATCTGATACTAAGTATATGTTAAGGTTAAAAAAACCCCAAGACTATAAAGGAAACCAGAAAAATGGAAGTTATTAAAGGAACCCACAAGTTTCACTACTCAAAGAAAACTATTGCTAAAATTTGGGTTGCCTATAATTCTTTCTAATGTGCATATATGCATATGGAAAACATACTTGATGACGCACAGTACTTTATTTAAACTTTTGCTTGGTATATTAGGCCATTCTTGCATTGCTATAGAAAATTCCTTAGACTGAGTAATTTATAAGGAAATATTTAATTTGCACACAGTTCTTCATGGTTTACAGGAAGTTTAGTGCTGACATATGCTCGGCTTCTAGGGAGACCTCAGGAAATTTACATTTATGGTTGAAGGTGAAGGAGGAGCAGACATGTCACATGGCAAAAGCAGGAGCAAGAATGAGGGTGAGGAGCTGCCACACACTTTTTGATGACCAGATCTTCTGAGAAATTACTATTGCAAGGACAGCACCAGGGGAATGGTGGTAAACCATTCCCCGAGAAATCCTCACCCATGATCCAGTCACCTCCTGTCAGGCCCCACCTCCAACACTGAGGATTACAATTCAGCATGAGATTTGAGGGGGATGTACATTCAAACTCTATCAACTACTGCTGTCTGTTTAGTTTATTCCAATTGTTTGATCTTATAAATAATTCTGTAGAAGACAGTGTAGACTGAATTGTTCAAACATTTTGTCATATTTCACGTTAAGTTCCCAGAAGTAGGATTTGTTAAAATTTAAATATTTTAAGACTCATTACACACATATACGAACTAGATGATAAAAGAATTATTTCAGTTTACATTGTGACTATGATACAATGGGATTTTTAACAATTTTTCATTTAAATTTCTTTTTCTTTGGTAGAGATAAGGTTTTACTATATTGCCCAAGCTGGTCTCAAATTTCTGGGCTTAGTCAGTTATCCTGCCTTGACCTCCAAAAGTGCTGAGATTACAGGCCATCAAGCCCAGCCATAAAACAATAGTCGTATAATAAAAAAATTCATCTCAATTTTTTTTAGAAAAAGAACATCCCTCTACTGCTTTAAAAAATATTTAATAATTTGCCTGTATTTTACTTGTTCAGTTTCTAACGTGATCTATATTAACTTCAAAAGCTCTGCAATTGGAATCACATAATGAATAATATTAACTACATGGCTTAAAATAATGCAAGGAACCCTAAGAAGAGAGCTTAGATTTTATATAACTATTCAGTCATCACCTACTTGTATTCCATTAAATTGTGAACTCTAAAAACAGGGTTTTTTATTTTTAAAGTAATTTTTTATTAAATACCTGTTATCTATTAGGTATTTTCTCAATTTCTTGAGAGTGCCAAGGGAAGCAAGATAGAGAGGATTTCAGCTACTATGCACGAGACAGCAAGGCAAGGGGACCCGTTGAGTATCAGGCTCAATGTCATATGTCTGGAATTTATCTTTACACAGATGGTATTTGTAGGTGGTATATATAGACCCAAAATAAGGTGAGCTTGGAAATTGATGATTTCACCTTAATTTTCTGCATGTCACATTTGAGGAATGGATTTTACTTTAAGAATAAATAATCTTTTGACAGCCTATGCATCAGAATCTATGTAGGAAATAGTGAATTAGGCATAGCTCAAAGTTGATTATTTATTTCTTTAGATGTTAATATGAAATCATAAAAAGATAATATTCAATAAGCAGATAATTTTATTGCTGGGATGTTTGAAGAAAATACTCAATTATTTTAAATGTTATGAAATCATTGAAATTGAAATTTGCAGATATTATTTCCAGAAGAGTAGAACTGAATCACTTAATATGACAATGTCCAGGACAGATTTTCTTAATCAAAACCCTTGTGAGGGATATTTAACTCCTTATATTACATTTTATGTTTTTTTAAAATTTTTTTCTGCCACTACAGTCAATGATAAAAAGTGAATGAATAAAAATATATTGTCATTTTATTGTCCTTTTCTATTGATATAATCACCAGGCTCTTCTCAAAGAGGCCATTGAAAACTCCCTTAGGGCACTTGAGGTCCTTTTTAACTCCATTTGAGATTTCTTAAATGGAATAAATGAAAAAGTAGGGTGCAGACTTAAAGAAGGCCACCCCGGAGCAGATATGAATGGAAAAATAATTACTTATAAACAGGACAAGCTGATCTAAAATTTGTGTAGATGGGTTAGAGAGTTCTGGCAAACATGTGAGCTCTGGAGGAAGCCTGTTGTGTTCAATCCCTATTCTGTGCACTGTTCTTTCTTTTATATTGTTAGTTTTCTCATCTACAAAGCAGTGTAACACAGTCACTGTGGTCGCTATGAAGGTTAAGTGAAATAAGACGTGAAGCCCATTTAGCATAGAGTCTAACAAATATAATTGAGATTTATAGTACAAGCTCAGAAGTTAGCATTCGTACTAGTCAAGCATCTGGAAATCTTATACTTAATATTAAGAACAAATAATGCAATAGGTCTAAAGACTTAGATGGATTATAATTGTATTATGCTTAGTGCAATAAATTAGACAAACCAGGAATAGAGAGATTGTTTTACTCTTCAAAGCCTTGGAAAGATGGCATGTCACAAAAGCTGTTGAAACTAGTGAGGATATTATACATCAATGGGCAGGAGAGAAAATGAAGTAAGACTGGCCACACAGTCATCAATAATGTTTAGAGTATGCATGTTGTTTTATAAGAACATTCTTGTCAACATATGAGAATTGGAGGGTAAAGATAAAAAAAAAAGATACGGTGTTATGCAGACTGAGCTCAGTTATACCTACTGCTGACTTTATCACAGTTATAGAAAAGGAAGAAATGGACTTAGTTAACATATTGATAATACATCAGGAAAGCTGAAGCAAGGTTAATGAAATAAAACACAAAGTTCTAAGAAAAGATTAAGGAGAAGAGAACTTGATATTGTGTATTTTAATAAGGACTGGGCGTGGCGTGTCGGCTCACGCCTGTAATCCCAGCACTTTGGGAGGCTCAGGAAGGTAGACCAGGTGTCAGGAGATCCGGACCATCCTGGCTAACACAGTGAAACCCCATCTCTACTAAAAATAAAAAAAAAAAAACAACTGGCAAGGCTCAGTGAATTCATGCCTGTAGTCCCAGCTACTTGGGAGGCTGAAATAGGAGAATGGGTTGAACTTGGAAGACGGAGGTTGCAGTGAGCCAAGATCATGCCAGTGCATCCCAACCTGGGCTGAAGAGCAAGACTTCATATCAAAAAAAAAAAAAAAAAAAGACTGGGACAAGATGCATTTTGGTGTACATTGTAAAGGAAATAATGCTAAAACCATAGACTAAATAAATACATTTGAAAGTAAATTGACACAGAAAATTAGAAGTATATTCGTTTTTGGTTTTCTTACATGGATCAGCACAGTCTATAACTGTGCTGTCCTTCTTATGAGAAATTTCACATTTATTTCCTCAATATAATTTTTTAAGGTTTTTGTATATTAACAAAAAAAAATATATGAAAGTAAAAAGAATAAATGAAATTATTCAACATTAATTGGGAGATGATTTTATCTCTCTGTAAAGCAGATAAAATGGTCAGTATATAATTTTAGTCTCTGGGTTCAGAGCAGGGTTTCCTAACATGGGGTCAATATTCTTGAGATTAAAATATTTGGTGTAGGAGATGCTCCTTTAGGGAAATAGTTCATAGCTTTCATCTGATTCTCAAGAACATTTATGATCCCTTTCCCCAAAGCTCAGAAACAACTGATCTGGAGAAAGGTAAGTAAATATGACTAATGCATGCATGAGGCATGCCATTTGTATTTATGAATTAGCTTTTAGTCTAATGGTTTAGAAGAAAGCAGCACTAAGCTCACAAGGGCAGGAGGGCAGGCAGCATATTGAACTGGCTAATATTCAAAAATTAGATGGAAAGGAAGTTCTCTGCAAAAGAGGAAAGTCCTCTTGTCAAACAAAAGGAAACTTTAGAATGTACTAAAGAATATGGCATAGTGGCAGAAATAGAAAGCTGTCTTCCAAAATAGGCAATGAGGAAAGGACTCTCTATTCAATATCCAGAATCTATAAGGGGCATAAAAAATTTACAAGTAAAAAACAACCCCATTAAAATTGGGCAAAGGACATGATCAGACTTTTCCAAAGAAGGCATACACATGGCCAATAAGCATATGAAAAATGCTCAACATTACTAATCATTAAAGAAATGCAAATCAAAGCTGCAAAACTACCATCTCACACTAGTCAAAATGGCTACTATAGACTCCCACACATGAAGAGTGGGAAAATTTAACACCCACTCTGTCTAAAATTTAGATCTGAATTTTAGATCTCTGTCTAAAAATTTAGACAGATCAACGAGACAGGAAATTAGCAAGGATATTCAGGATTTGAATTCAGCTCTGGACCAGGAGAACCTAATAGACATCTACAGAACTCATCACCCCAAATCAATAGAATATATGTTCTTCTCAGCACCATACTGTACTTATTCTAAAACTAGCACGTAATTGGAAATACAACACTTCTCAGCAAATACAAAAATCAAAAATCATAACAAACAGTCTCAGGCCACAGTGCAATCAAATTAGAACCCAGGATTAAGAAACTCACTCAAAACCGCACAACTACATGCAAACTGAACAACCTGCTCCTGAATGCCTAGTGGGTAAATAGTGAAATTAAGGCAGAAATAAATAATTTTTTTGAAACCAGTGAGAACAAAGACACACAACCTACCAGAATTTCAGGGACACACTTTAAAGCAGTGTTCAGAGGGAAATTTATGGTACTAAATGACCACAGGAGAAATCAGGGAAGATCTAAAATTGACCTACTAATATCACAATTAAAAGAACTACAGAAGCAAGAGCAAACAAATTCAAAAGCTAGCAGAAGACAAGAAATAACTAAGATCACAGCAGAACTGCAGGAGATAGAGACATGAAAAACCCTTCAAAAAAATCAGTGAACCCAGGAGCTGATTATTTGAAAAGATTAACAAAACAGACCACTAGCCAGACTAATGAAGAAAAAAAAGAATCCAATAGACACAGTAAAAAATGATAAAGGGGATGTCACCACTGACCCAAAGAAATACAAACTACCATCAGAGAACACTATAATGAGCTCTACACAAATAAACTAGAAAATCTAGAAGAATTGGATAAATTCCTGGACACATACACCCTTCTAAGACTAAATTAGGATTAAGTCGAATCCCTGAATAGATGAGTAACAAGTTCTAAAATTGAGGGTGTAATTAATATCCTGCCAACCAAAAAAAGCCCAGGACCAGACAGATTCACAGCCAAATTCTACCAGAGGTACCAAGAGGAGCTGGTACCATCCCTTCTGAAACTATTTCAAATAATAGAAAAAAAGGGACTTCTTTTTAACTCATTTTATGAGGCCACCATCATCCTGATACCAAAACCTGGCAGAGACACAACGAAAAAAAAATTCAGGTCGATATTCCTGATGAATATCAATTCAAAAATCCTCAATAAAATACTGGCAAACCAAATCCAGCAGCACATCAAAAAGCTTATCCACGACAATCAAGTCAGCTTCATCCCTGTGATGCAAGGCTGGCTCAACACACTCAAATAAATAAGCATAATCCATCACATTAAACAAAAGTGATGACAAAAACCACGATTATCTCAACAGATGCAGAAAAGACCTTCTATAATATTCAACACCCCTTCATTCTAAAACCTCTCAATAAACTAGGTATTTATCTCAATAAAGACTATTTATGACAAAATCACAGCCAACATCATGCTGAATGGGCAAAAACTGGAAGTATTCCCTTTGAAAACCAGCAGAAGGCAAGAATGCCCTCTTTCACCACTTCTATTTAACATAGTAATGGAAGTTCTGGCCAAGGTAATCAGGCTTGAAAAAGAAAAGGCATTAAATAGGAAGACAGGAAGTCAAATTGTCTCTGTTTGCAGATGACATGATTGTATATTTAGAAAACCCCATCGCCTCAGCCCAAAATCTCCTTAAGCTGATAAGCAACTTCAGCAAAGTCTCAGGATACAAAATCAATGTGCAAATATCGCAAGCATTCCTATACACCTGTAATAGACAGAGTCAAATCATGAGTGAACTCCCATTCACAATTGCAAAAAAAAGAATAAAATACTTAGAAATGCAACTATCAAGGGATGTGAAAGACCTCTTCAAGAAGAACTACAAACCACTGCTCAAAGAAATAAGAGAGGACATAAACAAATGGAAAAGCATTCCATGCTCATGGATAGGAAGACTCAATATCATAAAGATGGCCATACTGCCCTAAGTAATTTATAGATTCAATGCTATGCCCATCAAGCTACCACTGACTTTCTTGAGAAAATTAGAAAAAACTACTTTAAATTTCATGTGGAATGAAAAAAGTTCCCTATATCCAAGACAATCCTAAACAAAAAGAACAAAGCTGGAGGCATCACACTATCTGACTTCAAATTATACTACAAGGCTATGGTAGCAAAAATGGCATGGTATTGGTGCCAAAACAGATATATAGATGAATAGAACAGAACAGAGGCCTCCGAAATAGCACCTCACAGCTACAACCATTTGATCCTTGACAAACCTGACAAAAACAAGCAATGGGGAAAGGATTCCCTGTTTAATAAATGGTGTTGGGATAATAAGAACTATTTATGACAAATCCACAGTCAACATCATACTGAATGGGCAAAAACTGGAATCATTCCCTTTGAAAACCAGCAGAAGGCAAGAATGCCCTCTCTCACCACTTCTAGTCAACATAGTATTGGCTACTTGAGGATGGAGGCAGGGAGGATGAGCATTGAAATACTACCTTTTCAATAGTATGCTTATTACCTGGTAACAAAATAATCTATACACCAAATCACTGTGACACACAACTTACATATGTAACAAACTTGCACATCTTCCCCTGAACCTAAAATAAAAGTTAGAAAATAAAAGCTGTCTGCCAAAGGAAATCTAGGGAAGTTCTATACAAAGGCAAAGCACATATGAAATGTATGGTCTTCTAAATATTGATGTTAAGGTAATTGGTAAATACCTAGAAGACATAGATTGGCTTAGAATGTTATAAAGTTGCTAATCATTTATAGTTTGTTTAATCAGCATAAACTTGTCCATGTGGGGTAAACAATGTATGAAGAAGCAGAAAGAGCATTACTTAGTAAGTGAAGTGAAAAATGGTGAAATATCTTGGATTCCACTTGAACAAGATTATGGGAGGTATATCAAGAAAGTATTGGTAGTTTTCATTTTAAAAAGGAAAATAAAAATTATAGTCTTGGCAATAAAGAGCTGGAACTAGGGGAAAAAGTTTTATGAAATTTTAAAAAGTAATAAATTTACAGTTCAAAAAATGAATATTTACAATGAGGAGAGAAATGAAAATAAATTGTACTTTGATTCCTTCTTAACATGACAACAAAATTTCAACATTTTCAACAGAGAAAAGAGATAATTTATACTTTTTTGCATGATTCTACAAAATATATGATTGTAGTATTCTACAGCATATGTTCTCAAGATACAGGGATTTCAATAAATTCTATATAGCATGATTATCATAAAAATATAGAAAAGTATGTTGACAGGGGCTACTAAAGTTCTCTGCTTATAATTTTATGCAGCTGATTATTTGATTTATCCACAGACTATCTTCAGCTCTGAACAATTCCAACTTTCTTTATTCCCCTCCCACATTCTTTTGATACTTGGAGTGTTATTGTATAGGACACAATTATATGTGATATGATTATCAGAATATGACATCTAGCCCCAAAATCTTATGTCACAACATGTGGTCTGCTGGCTCAACTTGCTGTAAGTGTATATTTGGAACTCATTTCTATATCAAAATAGCTAGCAGTAGCTTAATTTTTTATGGAAGTAACTGTAAAGAATTTAACTTCCTCTTACTAACCAAAACTAAACGCACCCCTATTTAACATTCTGTTACTCAGACACCAGAAATATCATCAGACACTCTACCACCACTTGACCCAAGGAGAAGGTCATAAAGGGAGTTAAGAGCAGAACCATGCAGTTCTCTGGATCAGTTGCACTTTTCTAGGAAGTTTGCCAAACTTTTATAAAAAACATATGACCAAGTGAACACCTAGTTTCAACCCCAGGGCTTTAAAGGTGGTTTATGCAAGTGGAAAATTTGAAACTTAAATGGTGTATATGTCCATATAAATCTACCTATAGGCTAATGTCTATCTGTGGATAAGGGAATTTGGAAGATCCAAAAAAAGTTAACCATGTTATAGAAAAGATGAAGATAAAGCAACCAAGGTAAAAACACTGGAAATACACTACAAGATGTAAAATAACTTTATTTTTAACATTATTAAATATGTTCACTTGCATATTGCTGAATGGAGAACTACGGTCTTAAGGAAAATGTGATTGTTTCTGACAGAACAATAATTTATTGCAAAGACAGTCTTACAAACACTACCCTTGCTGGAATATGATTAGATTTGTGTTCCATGATGTTTCATATTCTTTCCTGCTTCAAAACCAGTCTTGAAATAAAAATAAGAAAATTCCAGGTCATTTTCAGAGTCCTCTCAGTGTATCTATGTCATTTCCCTGTCCCTGACCTTAGCTCAGGGTCCCATTGCTGTTATGATTCCAAGTAGATGGGAAACCATGTTCTTGGCTTTATGTTGGCTTTATGTAATACTCAGTTTTGTTTGCTCTCTCTCTACTCTGTTTTAACCCAAGATTGCAAGCTGTATTTCTTAACAATTATTTATTAGTTATACATAAAATACTAGATGTTATTGGTAGTAACACATGAGTAACATAAATATTAAAGTTAGAAATGCGGTTGAATTAAAAAAATATGTAAAATGCAATAAAAAATTTCTATCTTATTGGGAAAATCAGGCCTAAAATAAAGTTCTACACATGATTCCTCTGTCATTTCAGGTGGCATAAGTTAATATATGATGGAAGTTTGCATTTTATCAGAGGATAATCAAATAAGGGACTTGCTGCGTTTGAAAGCCTGATACTAAAACAATCTGCATAGGAGAAAAATGGGGGGAAGGAAGACTTCCTGGTAAGAGTAAAAATAAAGAATTCAAGCCTATAAATAAAGTTGAGTTTGAATTTTTTTCTGTGGAGATTTTCTCATATGCTGGGACAATTTTTTAAATAATATTTTTAAAGGAAGTAAAGTATACAGAGTGCCAAAGAGAGCAACAGAAACCTCCCAGTCTCTTGAGGCTTTAGGAACACCTGTCATGAAAGGGGGTTTGGGTGACATAGAAATAACAGTGATACAATATGAGTGCCTTTTATTTTTGACAGTCTCTGCATTTATCAATTGCAAATGCAGTGTGTATACAGCCAGCAATTTGTCAGGGAGTGTTATAGAAATATGTCTGACCCAGATAAAAAGACCTACGTAGAGAAAAGTTTTGTGTATCTGAATTGCATGCTCAGTAATCAAACAGGGAAACGAGAATAACATGTTTCTAAACTTTCCTGGCCATTGGAAAAGAGGACTTCATATATTGTACAGTGCAGATACATACTATCTAAAGTAATAATAAAGATCAGTAAAGACCTGCTGTTACTACAATTTAGACATCACCAGTAGAATTCTCTTCTCCTATGAAGACAACACCTCCTGTCTATCTACGTTGCATGATTTACAGTCAGGACTAGGGTCTAAATCCAAGCTGAGCAATTTACTGCTGTTATTATTTTAGGTAGTCAGAATTAAGTTTTTTTCTTAGCACGTAAAAAAAATAGTATCACTTAATGATTAGGCATAAAGTTGCTGAGTTGTAATATACATATTTTGCATACATTCTAAAATTCTATATAGTTCATGTACACACACACACACACACACACATTTATGCATGCCATGTCTATCTTTCCTACTTATCACATTTGTAAAAGATGTAGTTTTAAAAATGATACAATGTTCATTACCTGAAAGTATTTCCATATATATATATATATATATATATATATATATATATATGGTCATGATAGGTTTCTCTGACAGGTATGACACTCAAATCTCTTAAAATAATGTTTTTACATTTTTTTAAAGTAAACAACCAATATTTATTTATTTATACAAACTTTAAACTTTCTAATTTTTATTTTATTAATTAATTGTAATTGACAACAATTGTATAAGTTTATGGGCTGCAAGTGACTTTTTCCATTTATTTTAGAATCAGGGGCTCCATGTTTATGTTTGTTACAAGGGTATATTGTGTGATGCTGACATTTGGGGTACAATTGAGCCTGTTATCCAGGTAGTGAGTATTTTACTCAAAAGGCAGTTTTCCAACCCTTTGCCCCTCCTTCACTGTCCCCACTTTGACGTCCCCATTGTCTGTTGTTCCCATATTTATGTCCAAAAAGTATGCTTTTAAAAAACAATTAACCTCTCATGGATGGTGTTCCCTCCTTTATGATCATTCAGTGTAGATGGATGGAGTTTCCTTCATGGTGGTATTTCATTATGCTCACAAGAAAACTATGTTGAAAAGAGAAATTATATAAAAGGATTTTTTTAAATCAGGAACTTCAGTGAGATAAGTATTGTGCTGTGACAGCATACAGTCATTCAATATCCACATTTATTTTCTCTTTTCTCCCTCATTCTATAATAATGGTTCCTAATCCAATTTAAAGTTTTGCCACCTGATGATAGATTGTTATTTCAAACCACATTTAGCAAAGGACAGCAAATTGCACTCAGAATTATGCAATATTCACTGGAATCTGTATCTTTTATTCTAAGTCGTTTTCCCTTCTGCAATTGTTCTTCTCAGAAGCAATGTCTGCCACTACTTGCATACATAGAAGAGAGCAGCTAAGAGTAAACATTGGTTGCACATCATTAAATGGGTATTAATAGTAATAAAGGAAATCCTTTCCAAACAGGGATTTATGTTTGACATTTCAGTAGTTTGGTCCAAAGGAAGAAGAAACAGGAAAGTCTTTGAACACACTTTTCTCTACAGTTTTAATGATGCATTGGGAGAGGCCAAGGCAACGAGAGACACAGAGAAGCAGGTGGAAGGGAAGTAAGGAGGGATGATGAGAAAAGCTGAGTACTGAGTGCTCACTGCTGCCACTCCTCTGTCACCCAGCCCCCCCAACCATTCTTAAACACTAATCATTTGTAGCTTTATGGAAAACAAATGAATGCATTTAGAGCAGAAACAGAAAAAAGTACTTGTATCAGTTGTTCATTGCTGTGTAAAAAAGTACCCCAAGACATCTGTAGTCACCTTGAGAAGGGTCAAGGACACACGGGGTCATCATGTTTATTAGACATTATGATTGTGAAAATGCACCACAGATGATATACCTCCCCAATATACTAATAAGTGCAACAAAATCAATCATTTTAATTTGAGAAACCTCTTGATTTCTAAATAGTTCAAAAGCATAATATATTAATCAAATAAATATACTAGAACTTAGCCAGTACATAATCTCAAATAGGAAATTAGCTGTTTTACAATAGTGAATCCTGTGTAAGGTAGAAAGACATTTGTATTGGAAGGGTTGAAATTATTACCCCAAGTCCCCTAGAGTTTAATAACTTAAGGCATAGATTTGGGTGGGAAATTAACAATATATAGTGGTAGGCATGCCTACAGTGATACAATAGTAAGTTTTGATAAGAAATTTTGTTGAATTCTGAAATTTACATGATAACATCTATATCAGTCTTATGAATATGTCCTATTTGGAGAGAGAAAAGGTATTTAGGAGATAAACCTGACACGGAATTACTGTCTACTATTATAAATGTTAAAGTTTAAAAAAGTTTTCAAACTAAGAAAGGTATCTCTGAGAAAAATGCAATTAATACCTATTTTAAAACATCAAAATGCCTACATTTTAATTTCCTAAACATTTATTTATTTATTTGTGCAACATCCTTATTTACTTGCTAAGTTTGTATCGATGTTACAGGTTTCAGTTAAAAAAGTGAAATTGTAAAAAAGACCCTGCCACCATGAGAGTCACAGTCTAGTAGAGTCAGGTAAGTGAATTAGTAAAATATGTCATGTCAGATGGTGAACGCCAGGGAGACAGCACAAGGAAGGGAGGAGGGAAACTTTTCTGGTGGGGAGACCTTTCAGTTTTAAGTTTGGTGGTACAGGAAGATGCCACTGAGCAGATGGTATTTGAATAGAGAACTAAAAAATTAAGCCTTAATGTTCCCTGTGACTGAGCATTTCAGGTAGAATTGGAAGAGTAAATGCAAGTCAGTTACTGAGGTAGGCATGCATTGGCCAGGTTTGAGCTACAACAGAGAGGCCAATATGCCTTGGATTAGTGAATGTGGGGGACATTAGTAGCAGATGACACGGGGAAGAGAGTAGGCACAGAGGAAGGCAGACTGAGTGAACGTACAATGGCTAAGTTTTTACAAGACTGTTGGCTGTCATCTGATTGATGTGGGAAGCTTTTGAAGGGATTTCAGCACAGGAATGACACAATCTGATTTACATTTTAAAAGGATTATTCTAGTACTATGTTGAAAGTAAATGGTGAGTCAGAAAAGAAAGGAAGAAACATCCAGGCCATTTAGGAGGCTATTAGAATAATCATATGAGAGACCCTGGTAGCCTATGTTAGCCTATGCCACAGTAATAGCAACAAAGGTGATGAGAAGTAATCTGTGTTGGAAATATTTCAAAGGTTTGGAAGGAAGCACTCATAAGATTATCCAATATCTTGGATGTGGGCTATATTAGCCAACTTTAATTTATGTTGCATGACAAACCACCTCAAGTCTTTCCCCAAATGTCAGTAATCTACAACGAGCATTGATTTCTTGCTCCAGTTATATAAAGCAGCTGTGGGTCTGGTCTGCTCACCTATAGGTCAGCCTGGAGCTGCTTGATTTGTGCTCATGTTTACCATGCATCCTAGAATCCAGGCTGTGGGAGCAGTTTCAATCACAGAAATGCTGTATTCATTGCACAGGGAGTGGTGCCACAGCCACAGTGAGCAATCTTCCTAAAAGTCCTGTGGGGACAAGTCGTACCTGGTTACATTCCATTGCCCCAAGCAAAGTGGACAAGCCCATGTGACTGGGTGGGAACAAACACTTCTCCTCTGGGAGGTCTCCCAGGTCTCTATCTGACAGAGAAGGTAGAAAGCATTTGGCAAGCACAGTACAATCTTCCACATTGTAGACAAGACAAACCAATGCTTTTCTCCTAACAAACTAGAAAAATGAAGTCACTGTCCACTGAGATGGGAAAGACAACAGGTAGAATAAATTTAAAAGCAGACAAAAAATTGATGGTAATGTGAAACTGTGATGGGATATTGAAATGATTTTAAACATGTTCGTAAAAATTTATTATAAGATGTAGAAAACATAAGTTATCCTAGGTCTGGTCAATTGTACAAATGACATGAAATAAGGAACTAGGTCATTTTCATTTGAAGTGAAATAACCGCTCAATTCAGAAGAATTAACAGGGGGTAATGAAAATACCTGTATTTACACACGTAGCCCATTTCAAAGTCATATAGTTATTATTCACAGATCATCGGCTACACTTAAGGGATGGCAATATTCAAGCTGTCTTGTATTTCACATCTCTAAGTGTCATAAATATTCCCTTTACTATAGAAAAAGCGAAGAAGTATAAAATCTACACCGAATAATTATCAACATACATATCCCTTGTGTAGATATAGCATTCTGCAACCCTTGTGAAAGTACTGTTCACAACGATATATCATGTTTCTCACATCACTTAAGCTGCTGGTACATGGGTTTCTGAAGAATTAGTGAGGGTTAATCTGCTTTTGGCAGAGATCAGCAAAATTTGCAAGCATTTTAGCCTCTCCATCAAGACTCATAAAATATTTCGGAAACTACAGGACAGAAAAAAAAAAAAAAACCAACCCAACCCATCCAAGCAGAAAATTAAAAAGCAATCTGCCAGTTCGGTGGAATTCAACCTTTGCTAGGCTGCAAATGCTGGTAAAATGGTTAAATATTCATTCATGATTACCCAGAGACATAAAGCTACAGGAGAAACATGAAAAAACAAATACAGACAATGGGGAGGTTGGGAAAGAAAACAGGACTAAATTGTGCATCTTATTGAGCAGTGCTGTTTTCTTTTTAATTTGATTTCTATCAAGATGCTGAAAAATCTGACTTTAGATAAGATGGGACGAAGAGGGGTATCACCTCCCCAAATCCTGGTTTAAAAGGGACACTTTTAATTCTTTCTTTTGGTATTGGATTTCTCACTAAAAATTCCTTTGATTATAGCGTTGCACCGTTTTTCTCGCTTGAGAGTAAAATAGTCCACAAAGTCACCACTCATGAAACTCAAAAAACGTTTGTCGTGTTGACTATTAATTTCCTAAAAGAAAAACAAAACAATACTTGGCTGAGGCTGAGTACAAAACAATACAAGGCCAGGCTGAGTTTATTAAGCCTACTGTGGTAAGGAAGAACACTACCTGGTCAAAGCAGTGCCTTGAGAAGGGAAGTCAGAGGAGGGTGTTTATACAGGTGCAGCTTCTGGGCTGGGTGATTACTAAGGCGTCTTGCAAGACAGAGCACTGGATAAGGCCGAGCAGAGTTCGGAACTTAATACATTTGGAGAGGTGAGCAGAGTGTGGCAAGAGTCTTAACGTGATTACATGAGCAAGATCTTAATTTTGACAGCTAAGCTGTTTACTTGGTTCATGGCCTTATATTCCAGAAGCAAGCAGTTAAATTATCTTTATTGGATTCAGTATTGTTTAACATAGGGTCAAAGAATTGTGCCCGTTTCAATGCTCAGTTGAGAATTTACCTATTCTGTGAAGTTTTGGGAGAAAACTTCAACCAAGTTTAGAGATACTGCTCCACATCCCAAACTTCTCAGTTAAGTAAGATTACTCTGATATCATTCTCTGCCAAACATCACATTAAAAAATGACAGACGCTGAAGCTGGAATTACATTATAATCCATGAAAGGCTGATAATAAAAAGAAGTATTACAATGACCTATCTTCTTCAGAAGATCAAATAGCAAAGCTATGCAAGACTGCAGAAGCTACTTTATGATTTCTTGGCTCCCATACCTAACATTTTATTTCTCGTCTGGCCTATGAGTCCCAAAATTTGGCACAGATATTGACTCCAAAGAGAGGAAGTGATTAAAATCTACCCCCATTGGTTAGAAGCTGGTCACTACCAGCTTCTAATACTTCTGGTATAGCAATATAGAAAAAAAGCTTCAAACAATATGGCATGCAGTATTGCTCTTTGAGGGCTAACACCAATTAAGGAAACCTGCACACTTCTGTTTCTTTTATTTCTAACTTACTACTAGAAAAATGTTAACTATATTTTTGAGTGGAAATGTTGCTATTACAGAATATGTGTTTCATTATGCAGATCCTATTGTTGAAATATTTACAAATTTTTATTTGACCTAGGGAGTGTTTAATTGTCAAGCTTTACATTCCCAAATTGCCATCAAATATAAAACTTGTCTTTGTCATTTGGATTATTGATGGCAATTTTTCAGCCCCTAAGAAAGCTATAAAGCATAATTGTTCTAAATAACTGCACTATTAATCCCTTTAGTCCCATTTTTTCAGAACATACTGAAACAGAAACAGTCTATCACCTCTGCTTCCACCTGCTTCTCTTCTTCCTCCTTGCACTTCAGAGCTAAGGAATGAATACAGAATCACTTCTTTCAGGAGAGTAAAGCAAGGGTTTTGGTGAGAGAAGTATTTTATGAGAGAATAAACCACAATACAATACAGTCACATAGAGGATTTCCTAAACACTATGTTGCTCTCCCAACTGAATAAAATGTACCTCATCCTACATTTCCACGTTCAGGTCTAATAAGAAAAGGTCTATCTGCTCTATGGATTTAACACTTTAAGATAATTTACTTTGGACAAAGACCTTTGGAGAAGCTTCATTATATTTTGAGGTTCCCAATGAAATCAAGATGAAGCACGTGGCAGTAGGCATCTGCAAAGAGTCTTCCCCTTCATTCTGCCTCTGTTGGAATATGCTTTACATTCATGGGCTTCCATAGGCCTGATGCTTTCCTATTTTTGTTGTTATTCTGCTTCATTACTGCAAATGTCAGACGTCTAAGAGTGAGGTTATTAAAGAGCAAAACACAGTGATGGGCATTTGTAAAAGATGCATATCCAGGGAAGATGCTGCTCTCCCAGTGTCAGCCATACAAGCCGAGGTTTGCCTTCTCGTCACTGAAGAAGACAAGGAGGCAAGAAGCACATTATGTCATAAAGACAATAGGAATCTTGCAAGTAACCTTTTCACCAGAAAATGCCTTATTTGACCTGCCTTACATATACTGTTCTTGAATGATTTATTGCCGAAATATTCTTGAATTACCCGTATTGTTAATTTAATGTTCTTAGTAACAGAAACTAACCGTGAGGTTGATATAATAGAAAATTGCAGTCACCTCAGGGTAGAAATTATTATTTTAATCTAGCCATGAAAGCAAACATTTTTTTTTTTCAGATCACTCAAGTCCTTAAAAATGAGGTCAAACGCGCCTACCCTAACGTGGCAGCAAGCCAGGGAAAGTCATCGGGCAGGGTGTTTCAGGAAATTAAACACATCCAGCTTCTTTATTCTATTGTCTTCTTGTTTAGTTCTTCTAAAAGTCAGTTTTGATGGGGAGCTCTGGCAAATGTTTGTGTTCCATGAGGTTAATATGATAAGTGAAATGCATTCTGGCTGGCAGCTACGGTATAAGTGGAGTGCTGAGATTTGAAACAGAAATCACAATTTTAAAATCGACTGCAATAGGACTTGTAAAACACATAAACCACACCAAATTATGCCAGAATCATAGATGATCTAAGGATAAACTCTTTAACACCAGCTCATTTAGATCTACGTGTTCAAAGGTGAAAACAAAGATAAACCAATCAGCGAAAACTGCCTAGACTTGTGTTCTAAAGATAACTGTTTCTGTAAAGTTTCTTTATTTGCAAATTCAGACCAATCCCTGCTAAGACCATTTTATCATGTAACTTTGATCCGTACACCCTAAAGGTATCCTTCACTAACTCTCTCCTTTAGAGAACCCCTCTTACTTCCCCTGATACACATTCTCCCTGTCAGGCATTTTAGTAAGTCTAACTTTAACTATAATGGTGTTGGTTGCTCTTACCTGGAAGGTTTTGATTTAAAATACTGGAAAGTTCAGAGAGAGAAGTATAAATAAAAATCAAGTTATGACAAATAAGCTGTTGAATTATATGATTTGTTTCTAGGATTTTTCTCTAAACGTATTCAATCAAACTTTCTACAATTTGGAGCTAAGTAACAATATCTTTTAAAACCTTTTTATGGAGGCAGAGAGTAGAGTGGTGATTACAAAGGGCTGTGAAGAGGGGGTGGGAGTTGGGGAGATGTTGGTCAAAGCATAAAAAATTTCAGTCAAATAAGAAGAATAAATTCAAGAAATGTATTGTACCACATGATGACTGTAGTTATAATAATGTAGTATTCTTGAAAACGGTTGAGTAGATTTTTAAGTGATTTTGCCACAAAAAATGATAAAAGTATGTCAGATAATGTAACATTCATTACCCAGATTTAACCATTGCACTATACATATACATATATAAACATCATATACTTAATAAACAACTTTAAGCAAATAACTTTTCAAGAAAATGTTCTCTAGGTGATTCTAATATGCATCCAAATAGGAGAACCTATAAGTTAAAATATTAACATATTTCAACAAAGCATTTTTTAAATTACATTATAAATTACATATATAAAATGCATAGGTCCATGATGAGTGACTTTGACATACATAAATCCCAGTCAAGGTAACACCCCACACGAGAACATTCCCTTATACCCCTTTCCATTCAACCCTCTCCCATAAGTATTGTTTTTCTATCACCATGGATCAGTTTTGCCTGTCCTTGACCTTCATGTAAGTGAAATCACACACTAGAGTGGTTGTTAAAGATGACTGACATGAGATCCAAAAATGTCAACCAAGGATGAAAGAGCTTCAGCTTTGAGAAGGTCTTCAGATACATTTCACTGTAATCCCCTAATTTTTCCACTTGAGATCAACAAGATCACATACCTAGTTAATGGCATAGTTGGGAACAAATTCATTATCTCCTAAACCCTCTTTATTGATGTTCCATTTATCATTCATCAACATCTTGACAAATGGCAACTAAACTATAAACTTTGAAATATGCCTAAAACCCCAATTCCTACTGCTTCTACCTTAGTTCAGACCTGAGAAATACTTACCTAAACTATGTGGGCAAACTTCCAGACAGTCTCTGTCCTTAGATTCTTATTTGTTTATTTATTTATTCATTCATTCATTAAATAACCACACCTTGGGAATTCATAGTCTAATGAACCTTATTTTGCAGACTTCCCCTGACTTTATTACATGGATCTGATTATGAAGCCTTCATTGGTTTTAATTATCAGGGTTACAAATATGTGGATTGCTGACTAAATGCAATCCACAGAGCTGATTTTTCTTTCTCATAAAATTAATTTAAAAATTAAATTACTTGTTAATAATTAAAACTGAGACAATTCTGAGTGATAATTTAGTACCCTGACTTTTCTTGAAACATAAGAATGTCTAATAACACTGAGCTCTCAGTTTTCTTCTGCAGTCACTAGAAACTGAGTAGCGAATATGTTCTTGCATTTATTACCACCCCAACCAATATCTTACTGTGTTTCTGACAATGTGGCCACATGCAGGCACATTTTATTTATCTATGTCACCTTCTTAGCATATTTAGGCATTTTATATTTGTGCCTTTGTTTTCTGAGATGAAATATAAATTCCTTGTCCAGAAAAATAAGGTCTTTGCCTTTAAAAGCACATTTTCCACTACATCTTACTGAATGATATCTAGCCTAAAATAATTATTCTTCCCTGCATACCAAAATATGATTGATAACACTATAGTGATTGGAAATCTAACAATTATGCTTTCCTTACTTTGTTTTCCATGGAAATAAGTATTCCCATGGAATACTTACATTTTCCCTGACTTCTTGGGCTGGCTTCCTCACCCCTATGAGGAAAGATAACTAGGATCTCAGTTGATTAGAGATTTAATGTAAATAGAAAATTAGAGTCTGTATTTAAAGAACAAGAAAAGCAGGGCCTTTACCACCAGAGGCAGAATGCCTTGAAGGAGTTGATATTAAGTGGGCTGTGTTTCTTTTACCAAGTACTGAGCCAGGCTCTAGGAGACCAATAGTAAAAATATGGTTCTCACTAAGGAAAATTGCAAACCAGTCTCAGAGATGGGCAAATCACTAGATAGTGTCAACGGAATAGGAATCATCACAGGGCAGACTGACGTTAAGAGATTCTACAATGTGACTGATAGCTATAACAAGACAATAATTTTGAAATTGATTTGGTAGAAAATTTCTGACACTTCCTGAGCAGGAGAGTGGCCTGATGAAAATGTTTGGATTATTGCATGTGGCATTCAAGTTTCTGGAATGCAAAGATTAGTATTAGCAAGAGCTGTTGGATGCATAACAAGATACACTACCAACTAAATAATTTAGAAAATCTGAAGGTAAAAAGACTGAAGAACTGAAGGCTTTGCTGGGTAAACAACGTTTCCAGAGTTGAAACCTGAAGCTTGAGTCTCCAAATCACCTGCCCCGTAGGAAAAGTGAGGAAATTAGCTTTCTTTGTAATGGAGCTGCCTCTCCTTCTATTCCTTCTAATTGGTACCACATAAGTTATACTTGGTCTCAGAAATTATCATAATAGGTCGTATTACTCTGTTCTCACACTGCCGTAAGGGCATACTTGTTAGTGGGTCATTTATAAAGGAATGAGATTAAATGGACTCACCTTTCCACATAAGGGGAGGCCTCACAATCATGGCGGAAGGTGAAGGAGGATCAAAGCTCACCTTACATGTTGGCAGCAAGCAGAAGTGCCAAGCAAAAGCTCCTTATAAAACCATCAGCGCTCATAAGAACTCACTCACCATCACAAGAACAGCAGCACTGCTTAACTACACCCATGATTCAATTACTTCCCACTGGGTCCCTCCCATGACACTTGGGGATTATGGGAACTACAATTCAAGATGAATTTGGAGAGGGACATGGCCAAACAATATCACAGGTCATTCTAATAGTGATAGGCCTCTGTGTTTATGTATCCCCCTGGAACAGAGAGGGAGACAGGCAGGGAAATGGTTTAGGTCGCAAGCACTTAGTGTGACTTTCCAGCGGCAGTCTAAGTTCAAGTGTGTCCAAAGGTCTGAAAGTCCAAATTTCACAGGTGTACAGGATTGGATTTATCCTAATTCCAATGGCATCTTTGTTTTGCATAAGAATCTAGTATTCTTTTAATCCTTTTCTTTTCTATTATTTTGAAACTTTAATTAAGCCAGAATATGTAATTGTAAATTCATGTGACCTTAAGCTACAGTTTTTATTATGTTTTTTCTTAATTTACACATTTTAAGCCATTTTTTTCGATTTTTTTGTTTTATTTTATTGTGGTAAGAACACTTAACGTGAGATCTATCATCTTAAATGTTTAAACATATATAATTCAGTAGTGCTGACTACAGACACAATGTTATACAGCAGATATCCAGACCGTCTTTACTCTGCACAACTTAAACTTTATGCCTATTTAAGAGTAACTTATCATCCCTCTTGCTCTAGCTCCTGGAAACCACCATTATGCTCTTTGATTTGACTATTTTAGATAGCTCCTCCAAGTGAAATCATGTGGTATTTGTCTTTCCATGACTGGCTTATTTCATTTAGTATAATATCCTCAAGATTCTTCCATGTTGCATATTGCAGAATTGTCTTTATTTTAAATCTGCATAGTATTCGCTTGTCTGTATATACTACATTTTCCTTATCCGTTCATCCATTAATGAACATTTAGGTTGTTTTCACACCTTGGCTATTGGGAATGTTGCTGCAGTAAACATGGATTTACTATTATCTCTTCCAGATCCTGGTTTTAATTATTTTGGATAAATACCCATGGTGGGATTGCTTTATCGCGCACGTGTGTGTGTGTGCACGTGTGTGTGTATGTGTGTGTGCGTTTTATATATTAAGGAACCTTAATACTGTTTTCCATAGCAGCTGCACCGTTTTGCATTTCCACCAACACCGTGCATGGTTTTCATATCCTCACAGATACTTGCTGCCGATTGCATTTTTTTCAACTTTTATTTTAACTTCAGGAGTACACATGCAGGTTTGTTACACAGGTAAACTTGTGTTATGGGGGTTTGTTATACAGACTATTTCACCACTCAGGTATTAAGCCTGATACCCCTTAGTTATCTTCCCTGATCCTCTCCCTTCCCGCCCCTCCACTCTCTGAAAGGCCCCAGTGTGTGTTGTTTCCCTCTATGTGTTCATGTCTTTTCATCATTTCACTCCCACTTGTAAGTGAGAACATGTGGTATTTGGTTTTCCATTTCTTTGTTTATTTGCTAAGAATAATAGCCAATGGTTCCTTCCACATCCTTGGAAAGGCACGATTTTGTTCTTTTTTATGGATGTATAGTATTGCATGGTATATATGTACCACATTTTCTTTATCTGGTCTGTCACAGATTGGCATTTAGGCTGATTCCATGTCTTTGCTATTGTGAATACCCAAAGGAACATAAATCAATCCATTATAAAGACACATGACTTTTGCTTATTTTATAATTGCCAACCTGAGAGAAGTAAGGTGGTGTCTTATTGTGGTTTTGATGTGCATTTTCCTGGTGACTGGAGACACAGAGCAATGCTTCATACACCTTTGGCCCTTATGTGTCATCACTGGAAGAAAGTCTGATCAAGTCTTTAGCTCGTTTTTATTGATGTGATTATAAGGTTTTTGTTATCATTGTTGTTTTGTTACTGAGTTGGAGTTTCTTATATATTTTGGAAATTAACCTCTTATTATAAGATGTAAGATTTGGAAATATTTTCCCATTCTCTATGTTGTTGTTGTTGTTTTTCCATTTTATTGAATGTTTTCTTTGCTGTACAGAAGCTTTTTAGCCGTATTCCCGCTTGTCTATTTTTGGTTTCGTTGTCTGTGCTTTAGGTGTCAGAGTCATGAAATTATTGCCAAGACTAATGTCATAAAACTTTCCCATATTCTTATATCTAGGAGTTTTATAGTTTCAGGTCTTACATTTGGGACTTTCATCCATTTTGAATTGATTTTTTTGTATGCTGTGTAAGAGTCCAATTTCCTTTTCTTTGTATATGGATGTTTAGTTTTGCCAACAACATTTGTTGAAGAGACTATCTTTACCCAATTTTATATTTTTGGCATTAAGCCATGTTAACAAGAATTTTAACACTAGACATTTTATAAGAAATGCATATGCTTAGGATGAACAGTTTAAATTACTAAACTGATAGCACATACCAGATTAAGTTCTGTTATAAGATGTTTTTACTGTAATACTTTGCTATTTTTAGTATCTCAATTACAGATAAATTCTAATTTTGATTAATTCTGCCAGAGCAAAATCTATCCTATTTTTTATATTGAATCAATATTGTAGAATTCTTCACACAAAAATAACATCATATGTTTTAAGTTGCTGTACGTAGGGAAAATACATCATTTTCTATGGTAAGCAAGTTATTGAAAACCTTTGGTATTATTAGAAAACATTAGTAACTATTTTGATTAATAGTTTAGGCTAAGTCACTTGAACCCTGATTGTGCCTGTCAATTGTGGAATATGCATATATCTATTTGCAGCCTCTCTGGTATAAGGGCTATGACAAAAATTATTACTTAAAAGCTATTTTGAGTTTCACAGAAGGAGGCTATAATTTCTATAAATTCATGTTAATGTGACTTTGAAGTAGCTTCAAACAAATGTTATTAATTTAGATTTTTCCTGTTAACCTAGTGGTGGCACAGCACACTGATCTTTCCCAAGAAAGAGTAAAGGATTGAAAGAACATCAATAAGTAAAACAGTCATTTGCTGAAAACTCTTGCCCTAAGAAGCACAAGCCTGTCCAAGTACAACACAACCATATATCAACCTCCCTGTCAAGGATATCACACCTGCAGTAGAATCAACACTATAACAGGTTGAGGATGACCTTAATGCTGTGCTATTGATTTTGTCTCCATGTTGTTATTAGTCTGATATTCTAAGGTTCAAAGAATTTGATCCACATGAAGTAGGTATCAAAAAGAAAAGCATGAAACCTAAAAAGCTCCAGTCAAAAGCAATCACTTCTAGTTTTCAAACACAAAAATTAAAGGGATTAAATTTGGATTGATGAAATTTAGGGGAACAGGATAGTAGATTTGATAACTGTGTTATTTGAAGATCAATTAAGTTTTTGTGCAAACCTTCATGGCTGATAGAAATTAGTTATCACCCCAGGTACCTGTGAGTCACCAATCTGCAACCTACAAGTATGGTGACTGGATTCACCTGAGACTCTTGGTAACCAAACTCAACTCATCATTGACATTAACATGAGAGCTTTTAAAATGTAGATTTTAGTGGCAGCAATTCAGAGTTACAGAGTCTAACTTTATAGCAGTAAAGTCCATTAATCTCTTTTTTTTTTCATGAAGTATCCAAGATGGTTCTGATAAAACAGGTGTTTCGGAAACTCTCCTCTGAAAAACATATAGAGTTCCTGATTTGGAATCCTGGCTGCTTAAATGAAATATGTGCATGTGTCTATTTTTTCCTTTTCTTTTTCCAAAATACCAACACTTATTTCCTCCTATGTATTATGACTGTAACTTGTACAGTTACAGGATTTGTATGTATCATAGTAGATTCTAATTGAGTATTAAGACGTTTTGTATAGTTGACCAAGAACTTCTTTAAGAACTTATTCTCTCTTTCTATTTGCAATGATCAGCAAATAGATTGTATATAGAGGGTATTCCATAAATAAGCGAATAAATAAGACATGACACTTGGAACAATTTAGATTTTTAAAATCTGTTCTACAGGACATTGTAGAGAAATGCTCAGGGGATGCTTCATGAAGGAAGGGACACCTGAAGAGAATCTGAAATACACTGCGGTCCAGGCAGGGAGGAGAGGTTTATAAGCAGGAGAGGAAAAATAAGAGTAATACCATGTCGACAGGCATGATTATGGGAAAATTTCTAAATGGTGGAAAGTGTGATTTGATAATGTAAATATTTTAGATTCTTCACCAAGGGGTGATAAGATGGCAGTGGAGTTTTAGTAAGGTACATCGAATCATAATGAATACATTTAGAGTCAAGAGAAGCTGGTATAAGGAAGCTCTGGTCACTGTTTACACCATATAGTATGAATGTCCTGCTCTGACTCAATTGATTTCAGTTTCAAAATGAGTGAAAGAAACCCATGCCTTATCTCTTTTTATATATGTATTGTTATTTATTTTCTGGTCTATGTATGATCTATACCACAGGACCATATTTGTACTCAGTCCAGCTCTTGAGCAAGCTTTTGTGGTGGGCAGCATATGACCATAAACAAAACTTATTTTTCTCCTTCTCCCCATCTCTATTCTTCCCTCTTTTCCATTTCTCCCCACCTTTTCAGAGAAAGAAACTGCATTGATTTACTTCTGAGTTATTCAGCTAATACTATGTAATCATTTGAATGTATATGATGAGTAAGAAGATACAATCTCATCAATTTAAACTAGAGATTACTGATAGAATAAAAAATATATTTACATATGTCACTGGAAATAGATAATAAAATGCAACTGATATAAGCTGGGGTCATGAAGCTTCCTATAATACTCGGAATTCACATCATTCTAAAGGCCACCCAGAAACACTGAAGTATTTTAAGCAACGTTTGCAACTATGATTATATATTCATTATAAATTTGTCCTGCCTAAATACTATTGTATAAAGTTTCTTCCCATGTCAGAAACAATAAGGTCCTGAAAAATATTATGATAAAGTTGTTCTTCTGCCAAATGAATCCTAGGTAAAATTTCCCACCCCCAACAGTTCCTTCCTCAGTTTTCTCTGATTCAATGCAATTTCATTCTTTTAGTTTTGCAGCTCAAAAATCTTGGTACTATCCTTGTTTCCTCTCACTGTTTCACTCTTAGACCTAACACATTAACTCCACACTACTATCAAAATATATTCTGAATTTGATCACTTCTAACCAACCAAATTTAAGCTACCTTTAGATTTACTCACCTGTATTATTATGGTAGACCTTGAAATTCCTGCTTTCGCTTCTACCCACAATATAGCAGCCAGAAATATCCTGTGAATTTAAGTCAGATTATGGCACTTCTTTCCTCAAAACCCTCTAACGACGTTTCTTCTCACGTAGAGTAAAAATCAAAGGCACTTATTGTGATGTATGAGGCACTTCTTGGTTCGTGCTGCCCACATTATCTCCCTGCCTTTGTTTTGACTCTTCCCCTCTGCTCTTGGCTTCAGTCACCTGGTCCCCTTGCTTTTTGAACATGCCCTCATTCTCCCAACATTGTACATGCATGTAATTCGTTCGGCCCGAAAAGCCTTCTTCAAATAAATGTATGTCAGGCTCCCTCACTGTCTTCATGTCTTCATTCCAAAGGCCACTTTGCAGTAAAGACTTACTTTGCCACACTAAAATTCTACCCCTTCTCTCCAAAACGTTTTCATTTTGCCAATTATACTATGTTATTAAGTTGGTGCAAAAGAAATTGTGTTTGTTGATGATAATTGCAAATATCATTTTCTCTACTGGAGAGAAAGCTCTTTGAGGCATATATTTTAGTCTCTCTATTCACTGTTCTATTCCTGATATATCAGTGTTTGATACATAATAGGTATTCAGTAAATATTTGTCAAATACATGAAAATATGAAATTATGTTATGATAATATGTGACATTCTAATTATATTTGAAATACTAGAATATATATTTATCTTTACACTTAAATCACAACATGTAGGAATTCTATAGAAAACTCCATTTTATTTCTTTTTTTTTTTTTTTTTGAGACGGAGTTTCGCTCTTGTTACCCAGGATGGAGTGCAATGGCCCGATGTCGGCTCACAGCAACCTCCGCCTCCTGGGTTCAGGCAATTTTCCTGCCTCAGCCTCCCGAGTAGCTGGGATTACAAGCACGCACCACCATGCCCAGCTAATATTTTGTATTTTTAGTAGAGACGGGGTTTCACCATTTTGACCAAGGTGGTCTCGAGCTGTTGACCTCGTGATCCACCCGCCTTGGCCTCCCAAAGTGCTGGGATTACATTATTTCTTATATAATCTATATGACTGGATTTTTTTTGAGCTCTGAGAATATCAAATTAGAAGTATTGATGTAAAGGCCAATTAGTTTCTATTGGTATGCTTATTTGTTTTGAATGTTTCTCACTTAATGTTTATTGTTAGATATATGCCAATAAAAATTAAATAAAATGGTTAAGTGTTTTTCCTATAATGCATCCTATTTAATCATTCACATTTAAAATTTAGAAGGGATTTAATTAGATGCACTTTCTGTCTGTTTTTAGATATGAAAGACCAATTTGCATTCTCTTCAAGGAAAGAATTGGTATTCATAAAAGTTAGACTAATAATTTCATTTAAATTTGAAAGAAAATTTAAATTAATCCAACTTAATATATTATAAAAAGATTACTATGTGAATATATTTTTAAGGTTGCGATATCACACAGTGAACATTTTGTTGGAACATTATAAAAATGCTGAGGTTTTGTTTCTTAAAAAGAATACATTCTTACGTAAGTAAGTGTGAGCTCTTCTCACTCCCATAATGGAAGTGAGAATCAGGTTATCTGCCTTCTCATGATCGGCACAGGTTTCCACAAGTGCCAGCTTTAATGAGTTGAATATAAAATTAGGTGATTTGTTCTTATTTGCTGAGGTGAACATTTTTATTGTGTCATTTGGTTTAAATGAATACATGAAATGTTTGAATATACACAGCTCCATATACAACAGTTAAAAAGTTGTTCTTTTGGGCATTCAACTTATTGGTCAGATATCTGTATTAACACCGATTCCTCTCCCTCGAGCTGGTGAGAATACAGCTTAACTAATGTTGAATCTGAGGCTAAAAAGTATCCGTAAACCACTGAAGCCTTACAGTTTGAGGCCACATACTGACCTTCTGTCCTGGCATATAGCTTTACCATTGCTTTTATTTTGAACTAGTGAGATGTGAAGCCCGTAAAAAATACTTATTTTATAGCTCTAACAAGAGTATTTGTATTTTGTGTGGAAATCATTTTTCAGCCTCAAACCTTGTGTTCATGTGGATTTCAAAATAAGTTGTCTTAAAATACATTTTGCTACATGATAATGAAAACTCATACTAATGCATTTTTGGTAACTTTTTTTGTAATCCTTCATATTAAGAAAATTATAATATGTTTTTTAAAATTATATTCTTAACTATTTGTATTTCTTTCCCCTACAAATTTCTCAAAAGTCCCACATATTTTTTTTTCTGAAATCTTCTCTATTCTCTCTTAGCCTATTGTATTGTATTGTATTTTACATGGAGATGAAGGATGGTATAATGTTTAAACAATTTTTGGCTCTCTGGAGAGTGTGTGTTTGGTTATTTGCTTTTCTGCAAAGCAGTGGACACAGCACCAGGCTGGCCATGCTACCAGCTCTTGCTATTATTCACTCAAAAATCTGTGTGCAGGGTACTGACCACAGACAGCTGCCCAGACAGGTGGCGTGCACTGCACAGAGTCCCTGAGATAAGGCAGTGAAAGAGCCAGCAAGACTTTTTTAACAAAATAGGAGTTAGCCAGGGTGAAAATGGGGAAATTGCACTTACATAGCACTTGTGTGTCCACAAGTTGCATTTCACCTCCTTTTTTCTCACTGAACTTTGTCATCATTCTGAGATTGGCTTAAGTATTATTTGTCCCGCTTTCCAAATAAAGAAAATGGGCCTAAGAGAGGTTAAATTGTTTGCCAAATAAGAGATAGTAGATGAAAATTTGATCTTCTTACTACAGGTATCTTACTCTTCCCTCAGCAACTCAGCCTCCTCTGTCGCTCAGCAGGCCTTGTGGAGTGAAGGGCACAGAGATGTCCATTCATGAGTCCCTCCTTCCCACCTTCTTTCTCTTTCAAGGAGCACTGGTACAGTCACCTGAAAAGCTAAAAATGCTGTGTGACTACTGCTATATCAGCAATTCCAGACACAGCTTCCCACCCCATCCCACATCCACCTTGAAAAGAAAGCTTTGCTTTAGGTTAACACTAATTAAGTCATGCATTGGACTATATGTAAGACTTTATTATCTATCTGTCTGTCTATCTAATCTTCTGTCTCATCTATTTATCGATCTAGTAATATATCTATCATCTATTCTGTATCATCTGTTTATTGATCTGTCTAATCTTCTGTCTCATCTATTTATCAATTTATCATCTATTGTCTATTCTGTATCATCTATCTATCTGTCTATCTATCTGCCTGCAATCTATCACTTTTCAATACCTAATTCACAAAAAAGAAGACATGAGGAAGATTGTAGACTGTAGGAGAGGTACACTTACATACGTAAACATTTAGAGCACAATAAAAGACTACAAAAAAGTATTATGTTTAATGAAATCACCATCCAAAAAAAGTGTGTGGGTGAGCAAATTGTACCACATCTGAGGGAATGTTGATTGTGTGGCAGCAAAACAGAGCCTTTGGCACCTGAAGGCCTGAGTACAAATCTTGGCTCTGCCAATTAATATTGGGTGATCTGGAGGGACATGTCTAATTTCTTCATCATACAACTTTTTTTTTGTCTTGAAAAGGGGATGCTAATAGACTCTCCTAATAGAAATGTTGCAAAGACTAAGTGATTAATGTTGTCTGTAAAGCTGAAGCTCATGTGTAGCATAGAATACACTCTGAAAAAAGAGAGCAGGGGCTGGGTTCACACCTGCAATCCCAGCACTTTGGGAGGTCAAGGCAGCTGGATCATGAGGTCAGGAGATCGAGACCAGCCTGGCTAACAAGGTGAAACCCTGTCTCTACTAAAATTTAAAAAAAATTAGTTGGACATGGTGGGTGCACCTGTAGTCCCAGCTATTCAGAAGGCTAAGGCAGAAGAATGGCTTGAACCCGGTAGGCAGAGGTCACAGTGAGCAAAGATCATGCCACTGCACTCCAACCTGGGTGACAGAGCAAGGCTCTGTCTCAATAAAATAAAATAAAGAGCAGGTTTTCATACCTGTAATTCTTAATGAACTTCATTAAATGGCAATGTCTAATTATTTTGTTACATAGCAATATTTTGTCAGCAATGTTGATTGGATTCCAACAAATATTTCTTTCAACAAATACATAAAGAAATGCACTATTTCACTGTTATGCATTTTTCTAATGTATAATGTCAGTCTTTCCCAAGTAGTAATTAAAACCTGCTTTGAAAAATACCAGTGCAACCTAAATCTATTATATTCCTTGAAGTACTTAGATTAAGGAGGAGGCAAGAAAACAGCATAGGAAGTACAGGGGATTGCATCCCAGACAGATGTGGTCTTGGCTTCTGCATCTGTCTCTTGGTAGCTTTGAGACTTTGGTTGAATTGCTTAATCTCACCTTGTTTTAAGTGAGAGAAAATGGGGAAAATAACATTTACCTCACAGTCTGATGGGAGAGGTAATAACATAATGCATTCAAATTATAACAGTGTGAGTATTATGATAGATGCCTAATAAATGTTAATTCCCCTCCTCTTTGTTTTACTTTCTTTTAGTACTCCATCCCTAATTTTCTGATCTTAACACTTCCAGGACAAAAGCAGCAAGGTAGAAATACTAAGGCAGTTAAGAAGATCCAGTGAGAAAAACTCATACAGAGAAGACAAGATTGTTGAAAACTCTAATCATTTCACTGAAACTGATGTTTGCTTGAAACAAACATTACTCAAAAATGGCTGCTGTGGTTTATTTAGGAAGCAAAGCTTAATATTTACAAGGGCAGAGAGGGTAGCATAAGAATGAAGAGTTAGTGAAATCTGACCTTTGGTGAGCTGGCACTATTTAGTAAATCTTCCTTCCCTCAGTGAAAGGGATTAGCTCCCAGTACAGTTAATTCCACCTGGAAGAGAAATACCGGAGCTTTAGCCCTGAGGGATATTGCTCTACAAGCCCAGGTTCTTTTCAGATTATTCTGGTTGATTAAACAAACAGGGAAATAACCCTTTTAATGTTGTACATATATTAAGAATTGGAGTAGGCATATAAGCATCACTGTACAACCAACAAAAAGTATGTCAAAGCAACATACAATTTAAATTAATATAGTTGTAAATAATAATGGTTATTTTTCAGATGATTTATTTGATTGGTATACATGCATTTTTACTCTTCTCCCACCAGTGCCATTAGCTGTAAGGAGAGGATTGTGGACTACACTCACTGCTGATATTTAGATTATGAAGGGAAAGAAACAATGGAGAAGATAAGGAAAGGAATTTTAAACAGCAGAGGACTAAGAAGACAGGGCAGTATGTATTATATTGTTACCCTCCCAGGATGTAGGTCTGGAAAACTAATGGTAATTTTTTGGTGTTGGTGATTAGAACTAAGGGAAGAAAAGGTAGCAGGTGAATCTCGCTGTATTCTCTAAGGTCATTCCAGAAAACTTATGTCTTTATAATTAATCCTATTGTCTATTAGCATATACAGTTAGGAGCTAATATCAAATTTGTTCAGTGAAATTTATAGAATTAAAGACTTTTAGGGCTGCTAAGAGGGCTAATAAGTCATATAGTTTAGAATTCTCAGAAAGTTAAAAACCTTAGAAGAAATTTCCATTGGCTCAAGCAGATGAGAATAAAACTAGATCCTACATGTCTTAATATTCAGCCTAGGAGACTCACCAGTGTGGAACTCTTCTTTATTGACTGATTAACCATTTTCCAACTCACTTATTAGGCAAACCAGAATATTTGTATGTTCCCTGTGTGTGACTGTCTACATTGCAAATTCACCTAACCTAATTGTGTTGTTTACAATTGATACGTTCATTTTTGTTATCCTTTGGTATCCTTAGAGGTGAGAGTTACAGTTCTATTTCCTGATCACACTATCCTCTCATGTTAAAATGAAGGAAAAATCACAACAATCAAATTAAGTAACACTTTCAAACACTTATTAGCAATCAAAGAGATAAAGTAATACAGTCTACCCTGTAAGTTTAATTAAGTCTCAACCTTTTGTGTTTTTGAGTACTGCAACAAATTCCAGGAATGACTCTTCACTTAGATAGATGTGACAGCTTTCTATTAGGACCTGGTTACCAGGTAGCTGGAATCAGGCCAAATCATCTTCTGGAGAGGTTACTCTTAGGACCTCAGACAATTCACAGCCTGAGGCACCGGGGTAAAGAGTGGAAGTGACACGCTAGGTGGTGGGACACTATGTGCACATGACAGAGGCCCCACGTGACATCTTAGCAAATCCACATGTTTTATGTCACTAATGAAACATTTCAGTCATGAGAAATCATTGCCCCTCTGCCTGATGATAATAAAGTTTTTGAAGGTTATTAGATATCAGCATATTTGATGTGTTATAAGAACCACAGCTAGCATGTACTTTTTAAAACACCACTTTAGGTATGACTGGCATAGAAAAAATTTTCATATTTAATATATTCAACTTGACAAGGTTGGAGATAAATATGGACCCTTAAAACCATCACCACAATCTCTCACAAACCTGTCCTACTTCAAACTCTCTTCGAACTCTCCTTCTGCCTTTTAATTAATTTATTATTATTATTTTGTGGGGGAAATAAGAACATTTAATGTCAGATCTACATCCTTAGCCAATTTTTAAGCATACAACACAGTATTGTTGACCCAAGGTAGATGCTGTATCTCTAAGACTTCTTCAACTCGGAAAACCGAACTTTGTATTCTTTGACTAACACTATCTTCTCCCATTTCTCTACTGACCCCACCCCTGGCAACTATCATTCCACTCTCTGCCTCTAGTAACTATTTTACATTCCTCATATAAGTGATACAATGTAGCATTTGTTCTGCATCCGGCTTATCTAACTCAGCACAGCATCTACCAGGTTCATCTCTGTTGCCTGAGTGTGGAATTTTGATTGGCATCTCAAATGCTGACAACCTCTGCTGTATGTTTATTGTATTAGAGTTTTTCAAAGATTTGCCAACTGTTCCATAAAACTGAAATGCATATAAAATAATGTTTTTTAAAAATATACAACAAACAAGTTGTAGACAGGAGAAATATATTTTGAGACCTGCACCGCAGAATGACTATACTCAATAACAACATACTGAGTATTTCAAAATAACTAAGAGAGTAGGTTTCATATGTCTGACCATTAAAATGATTGGTAAGTTAAGTAATGGATATGTTAATTATCTTGATCCAATCTTTTCACACTGTGTGCGTAAATATATATATAAATATCACATCATACCCTATAAATGTATATAATTTATCAATTAAAATAATATTAATTAGGCAAGGCACAGTGGCTCACGCCTGTAATCCCGGCACTTTGGGAGGCCCATGTGGGCAGATCACAAGGTCAAGATATTGAGACCATCCTAGCCAACATGGTGAAACCCCCCCCACTAAAAATACAAAAATTAGCTTGACATGATGGTGTGCACTTGTAGTCCCAACTACTCAGGAGGCTGAGGTGGGAGAATCGCTTGAACCTGGGAGGCGGAGGTTACAGTTAGCTGAGATCGTGCCACACTGCACTCCAGTCTGGTGACAAGGGAGACTCTGTCTCAAAATATGTATATATATATATATTTGTATGTGTATGTGTGTGTATGTATAATTTAAAAATAAAAACAAAAATCTAATTATTTTATTTCCTATATATAAGGCATTATATAAATTATTGTGAAAAGCTCATATATGGCAGATGATTTTTTTGAATATCACAAGTTTTGTATTTATTTTAATTGTACTTTGAATATGTTTCAGCCTTTTGTTAATCATCCATTCTCCTTGTTTTACATAATGTCAAAGACTATTCATTTTGCTTTTGATAAATAAGTTTTATTTGATGAACGCTGTTGTCATTTAAATTACACAGAAAAATAACACAATTATGTTAAATAGATGGAACTGAAATTCCCTTCTCCTTCCCACACACCCACACATTTACATATCTATACTTTATCATGTCCTCTCTTCCCAAAAATTATAATTTCAGCCATTTTTTTCTGTATTTAAAATGAGTAATTATCTTTCACCAGTTAAAACACCTTGATTTGCTTGCAGAAACATTATCATTTTCTAATAAAACAATAGCAGACATTGCAGTAAATTCCAGCTAGAATTTGGTTATTGTATTAATCTCACTTCCCATCACTGAATTCCTTTGCAGGGTAATTAGATTGCTATCTGATTCTATCTTGCTTCCAACAAGACAAGATGCAGGCAGGAGGAAAGTACGTTAAATAAGCTGTTCTGCCTGATGGCTTCTTCTTAATGTCAATAAGTCTGTGCAAGTACAAATAAAATTACATCAATTACTCTGAGTCATTAGAGGTTTAAGAAAGCCAGATTATTATGATGGTGTATATACATATATATACGTGTATATATATGTGTGTATATATGTATATATGTTTATATATATGTATATACATGTGTGTATATATATATGTGTGTTTATATATATATATATATATATATATATATATATATATATATATATTTGACTAAGAGTTTCTTATAAGTATTTCATATATGGCTAAGCATTTATTCAGCCTTTTTAGGTCCATTCTAAGATGCTGTTGTGTATATCATTCAGTTATCAACCTAAGCTGTAGTCTAGCTGATCATGAATTCCCTTCAGAAGTCTGTTACACTAGAATAGGAGAAAGAGATGAAACTTTTCCGTCAAGTGAGTGGAGTGAGAATATGACAGTTTTCATATTTATACAGTGATGTTTGATGTCTTTAAATAGAAGTTCTTGACCTTCCCTTTGTCCTTTTCTAACCAAGAAAATGCCATCCCCTTCCATTGCCTATCTCCAGCAGCATTTAGTACTTCTCTCTATTCCAACGCTTCAACATACTCTTCTGTGATTGTTACAAAATCTACTGGTCTTTCTCTTTCATGTCGATTCAAGGGAACTTGTCTTATTTTTCATTGTTTCCTTATCAGAATAGTTTCTGGTGAACTGGATTTACTGAATGTTGGAACAATTCCAGGTTTATTGCATAAGGAATTCAATGAAACCTTCCTTAAGATCACAACTCTAATGTCAATTATATATTATAAACCCACAATCATAAACATTTTAAAAAACATGTCTGCATTATAATGTCAAAGGTAAAAAGAAATTGCCCATGATTGTCCAGGTTGTCTTGACCATCCTTAAGAGTGCCTTCTACATTTCCCTTCCATATTTTCTTTAATAATAGAAAGTTGTGTAGAAGACAGTAGAAAAGGACTCACCCCCTCCATGTCAATAGGCTTTTCAACCACCCACTGAAGGCACTATCTAAATTTTACAACCAGAATTTACCTGATTGGCCAGCATATGTAAAAGGGGTCATTACAAAGGTATGGCACACATGTCAGTGCAGAGAGATACTTCCGAAACAAGTTACACTAAGGTCAGGTACAGTGGCTCCTACCTGAAATTCCAACACTTTCGGAAGTCAATGCAGGTGGATCACTTGAAACCAGGAGTTCTAGACCAACCTGGGCACTATAATGAGGCCCTGTTTCTACATTTTTAAAATTTTTAATTAGTAGGTGTGGTGACAAACACCTATAGTCCTACCTACTTGGGAGGCTGAGGCAGGAGGGTCGCTTGAGCCAGGGAGTTGCAGGCTGCAGTGAGCCATGACTGAACCACTGCACTCACACTTGGTGACAGAGCCAGACCCTGTCTCAAAACAAAAAACGTGACAAAGGAACTTCACAAAATTACAGTGACCTCCTGCTAACTAGTTTAAATAATTAATATTAAGTAATCAATAATACTAGTGGTGAAAATGATTGATATGAAAATTCCAGCAACTTTTAAAAATAAAAGTTATTCCTACAATTTTTTTTTTGTTATTATTTTTGAGAGAGCATCTTGCTCTGTTGTCCAGGTCAGAGTTCAGTGATGCAATCATGACTGACTGCAGCATCAAGCTCCTTGGGCTCAATTGATCTTCCCACCTCAGCCTCTTGAGTAACTGGAACCACTGGCACACACCACCGTGCTCAGCTAATTTTTGTATTTTTTTTTAAACATGAGGTTCTGCAATGTTGCCCAGGCTGGTCTTGAATTCCTAAGCTCAAGCAATCTTCCTGCTTTGGCCTCCTAACGTGCTGAGATTACAGGAGTGAACCATGGCACCTGGCCCAAAAACGTGTTTGAATCTCCTTGTTTGTAAATCACTACTGACCACTTAAACTTTCCACTGATCACTTAAACAGAGGACTTAATAAGTTATAAAACTGTTCTCGCTTTTTAATAGATTTGACATAAAACACTTTCACATCAAAATAGATTTAGTTTAGATATGAGTGAGTTTTTCTTTTTGGGAAAATGATATTAAAATAAATTTTACTTATATATTTTAAAGAATTTAGTATTTGTTTGATAGAGTAAGTTTTAAAAGTAATCTAGTCATTAATCATTAATTAAAACTTGTTCTAAGTGATTTAAAAAGTTAGCCTTTCAATTTTAAATACCAAATATAGAAAACAGACATGTTAGGGTAATTTACAGAATGTGTACTTGATAAACAGAACTTAAATTGAGCAAGGAAAAACATGCCACATTTAAAGGCAAATACATAATAAACGCTAACATGTGCTAGCGACATTCTGACTTTAAAGGAATATTGATTAAATTTATTAAGACTGGGATTTGTCTCACCACTTAATGACAACTATGATTTAACATAAATTATGTTTAACACTGCTCTGCATGTCCTTGAAACCTCCGTCAAATTATATCATCATTATCCTTCATTTTTATGAAAATGAAACAAAAAATGCAGTTTCCAAAAGATTTTTTTTTTACTAAATCTATGGCTAATGTTGAATTTAAATTTATATGGTTTTTTTTGTTTGATCAAAAAGGAATTTTACAATTTAAATTTTTGAAACTAAAACTTCAAACCAGTGAGGATATAATTTAAGCCTGCTATTGTATTTATTATTAATACAGAAATATAATATTTATATGCCTGAACTACACAATGGATACTCTATTGGGCTTTTAATATACAGAATCACATATACATACTCCCCTAGCTTGTGAGAAAGCACTCTAATATTACAGACAGAGAATAAAGCTTTAGAGAAGTCAACTTGTTGAAGGTTACATAGCTAGTTGCAGACACAGAATTTTAAATCACTTTTATATGACTCTAAAAGAAAATATGGAAGTTGACTGATTAACTTTGCAGTTAAGTGTGCAGGAATACCCTGTGAAACACAGACCCTCTGTTACAACCAAATGTTTTGTTTAGTTGCTGTTTTTTGAATATGACCAATGCTGTCAATTCTGCAACTATATTCTTGCATTTCCTCATGGCTAGAAGGTCTCATTTTTTTACCCCATCCTTTAAATATTATTCACCCTTCAAAACCAACTGAAAGCCACATATTCAAAGAAGACTTCCAAAGACCATTACACTATGAACTATCCGATCCCAGCTTTTACCTTTCTCATTCGTGAACTTAGAGACTCATCTTATGGTATTAATAGTGCATATAATCGGAACCATGAGAGAGAACATGCTGTCTAATTTTTCATTATTCTTCAGAGAGCATCTTATAGAAATGGGGACACAGAAATGATCTAGTCAATATTTATTTACTACCAGTAGCTGGTACCTGGAAACATTCTTAGTAGTCTTGGTTTCCCTGGAGTCTTAATATAATATAGTACAGCCAGAGACCTGTTTGGTTCACAGAATTTAAGTAAACTTCTTGATCTTAAGGTGTCTGCTAGCACCATGAGAACAGGCAATGCAATATCTTAGGACTAGTTCAAAGGAATTAATTTTGAGAAAAGCTTATAGAGGTTATGCTACTTTGCCCTTCACAGAATTTTTCATTTCAGCCACAAACCCATATTATCAATTCCCTTCATAAGCTGTAGATGACTTGTCAAGAAAGATAGTAACAGTCAGCCAATAAATGGAACATTGTCTCCCTAATTCATTCAGAGATGTTTGCCCATGAATATACTGTCTGGCGATCTCACCGTATGACATCTTGGGCCCAGAGATATTGCTGAGCTTCTTGTATTTCCCCTCTCATGTCCAGCAATATATATATAAGTCAAATATCCATATTCTGTAAATTCTACACATCAACAAGCGGGCAAGGCTGGAGATCCAAGTTCTTATTATTTAATCAACTAATTGGAAAGCAAGTTCTAGCTGATATTTAGAAGTCCTGTTAAGATTTTGAAATAAAAGACAATGTACAATTTCTCAGAAGAAAAGTATCTTGGGAACACAGAGAGAAGCTACACAGACAAAAATAGGGCTAATAATGAATTTTTACCTCTTGATACTTTGGAGAGGCAACATTGCTTAGCACATGTGGGCTGGGCATGGGGGCTCATGCCTGTAATACCTGCACTTTGGGAGGCCTAGGTGGGCAGACCACCTGAGATCAGCCTGGCCAAAATGGTGAAACCCCGTCTCTACTAAAAATACAAAAATGAGCTGGGCATGGTGGTGCATGCCTATAATCCCAACTACTAGGGAGGCTGAGACAGGAGATCACTTGAACCCGGGAGGTGGAGGTTGCAGTGAGCCAAGATTGTGCCAGTGCACTCCAGCCTGGGAAACAAAGAGTGAAACTCCATCTGAAAACAAAAACAAACAAAAAAAAAAACAGTGGTTGAAGTTTTGTTCAATTCTTTAGTCTCAATATTACCTTAGACAAATAAAATAATTAACTTCTCTACACCTTTATTACTTTATCTATATCTGTGTCTGTTGAGTTACAGAGAGGGTGGCAATGACAACTAGATAATTTCTGGCACAGAGTAAGTATTTAATATGAAAATTTTATATATTTATATATTATATGTTAGAGTTATAAATTATATAACAAATATAATATACTAGTTTGCATAAGTATTATATAATACAATATGTAATATATAGTGTAATATATAGTATATAAATATATAAAAATTAAAATATTTATAAACATATATTTAGAATAGCTTACATCAATTTTGTTTGAGGAACTAACTTTTTGGCTGTCCGCAACATAAGAAGTAATGGGCTGGACCTGGTGGCTCACGCCTGTAATCCCAGCACTTTGGGAGGCCGAGGCGGGAGGATCACGAGGTCAAGAGTTCATCCTGGTCAACATGGTGAAACCCCGTCTCTACTAAAAATACAAAAAATTAGCTGGGCACGGTGGTGCGTGCCAGTAATCCCAGCTACTCAGGAGGCTGAGGCGGGAGAATTGCCTGAACCCTGGAGGCGGAGGTTGCAGTGAGCTGAGATCGTGCCATTGCACTCCAGCCTCGGTAACAAGAGCAAAACTCCGTCTCAAAAAAAAAAAAAAAAAAAAGAAGTAATGGATTATTGGTAGATTTTCAGTCTATTAATGTATGGATTTCTTCTTTTGCCAATTTTATTTTCTTTTCTCTGGGAACACTCAAGGAAAATTAAACAGTTGCTGTATTTAGGCTATTTTCTTATTTGGATTTATAGTCTTGGCCTTGGAAGGCTGACCTCCCTCCTGGCCTTCAACTACATGCTTTTGTATCCTTGTGTCAGAACATATTTTAGAATCCGGAAGCTACCATCGATGGTATCTAGGGGTAGGCAGGATTTCCTGTGTACTTTCACATATTATGTGTACCTGAAGACAAACAGCAGGATTTATAAACTGAATAAAGTTAGAAATGAGAAGGAAAGAAATAAGATCTAAATCTAATAAAAGCCAATCAGAGTTACACAAAGAGATTGACAAGCCAATAAGTCCAAGGTTCAGATGGCCTTTAGTAAACAGTCCTGGTCATTTTTGGCATCTAAATTAAGTCATAATTATTCCTGAAAAAATTCATTGACAGTACCTTGTAATATAACCTGTGTTGTCTTCCTCCACTCAGGATCATGCACTTATTCCATCATTTGAAATTCATAATTATTAGGTCATCTTTTAATTGTGCTTCCTCTGTTCATGGCCACCTTGTCCTTTTCCCACACACCACAGTAGCCCCAGCACAGTGATATCCATCCTCGTGTATTTTTAGTCCTTTTTTTTTTTGACTTTACAACTACTGTATCCCATGCCTTCATCCCATGATCCATTGCTGATTTAAAAAATTAATATTGGATCTCTTAACAACTCTAGAGAGAGCATTTAAACTTATCCCTTCCATTTTCCTGATGAGAACATAGCTACAAAGACATGCCTGTCAGACACTACCAAATATATTTACAAAAACAAATAATGTGTTTATATTAATGAGTAGTTTACAAAATATGTTTGCATATATCATTGAATTTGATCTTCCTAAGAACCCCATAAGCAAATTAGGGTATCTTATACCTATATAAGAGACATGTATCTCATATATCTATCTATCTATATAGATAGATAGATATGTGTGTGTATATATATGTATGTATATATCTATATACATAGATATATACATATGCATAGATAAGAAACTGACATCTAGAAGTTAAGTGATTGCTCAAGATCACATGGCTAGGAGTTTACCCAAAGTCTAAACTTAGGTCTTCTGACTTCAAATCTACCTTTTCTTCCACTATAATATTTCCATCTGCTTTTTCCCTTCACTCTGTCTTATTACTTTCACTAAATTCAAGTTGCCTTTTCCATCTTGGTCAATACTAGAGTTAGATATTTGTAAAGTTAAACACACACACACACACACACACACACACACACACACAACATTAAGGGCAAGATTTATACTTCCAAGGTTTCTGAGAGGTACAGCTTACACAAGATAAGTCTTTTGTAAGAAATTTTATAGTTGTTCTTATTCATGTGCTGCATACACATTTTCAATTTCAACTATTGGTATAATTTAGAGAAATTCAATTAAAAATAAAAAAATAAATATTCCTCTTTAGGCATTTATTCTGTTGATCTGAAAGTATATTCATAGCCATTTTCTTTTTTGTTAATGTTAAATAACAGATCCCTTTCCAGGGATCTTTTCCAAGGATCTGTTATGTGTAGTGCATGTTAGAGTTAATGAGCTGGTACTACAATTTCAGAGGTAATAAAGGTAAGGGGGTAAGGAACTCACAGTGCTATGCTTTCTTATTATGTTTGAAGCAATTTGCTTTTTAAAAAATAGAGAATCAGTGTAAAGCTAGTGAGTAAGACTGATTAGATGCAGAAAACTACTTGTGATCTATAAGTAAATTAGGAAGTTTGTTGCTACAAAAAACATCCCTTCAAAATGTAGGCATATAAAATGTTTTTTAAAGTTGTTAGAAGAAATCTGCACATGAGCCGTTCATTTTCTATTTAGAATAACCGACATGAATGATTTTGACTCCTTCCTCCCTGTGGCCCATGTCATGCTTCAAATATGAAAGGAAATAAAACTGCAAGCTTTAAGGAAAAGATGAACTCTGATGCCTGCTATCTTTGCAGAGTAATCAAGGATTGTGGTATATTTATCCCATTTCCTCACTCCTCCCTTCTTGTTATTTCTCTCTTCCTCATCAAAACACTTAGTTTTCACTGAATCCTTGCAAATTAGCCTCTCATGCATATTCACTGGCAGATCACACAGTGATTCTGTAATGGCTGCAGCCTCCTTGCCGTTGAGGCACAGTGGGCCAGGCCCCCCACAGGCAGGTTGCCTGTTGCTGGTATAGGCTCTGGGCAGTGAACATCAGCTTTGTTATTACAGCTAAGTGCTGCAGTCCTTGAATTAGCATCTTCATTCTTTTTAAAGATAACATCATATTTTTAATAAGAGTGAATTCATAGCAATAAATGTTATCTAACGTTATCTAACTCACAACTGGAATTTCCTAAGGCGAGATAACTTTTCATATTTTTAATGAAGACTCTATCTTTCAATTTCCATGAAGCAAGTGACTAGATACTTTGTTATTTCATAAGAAAATAAAAGACATCTCCTAGTACTTTTTTCTTTAAGAATTATTTATCAGGTTTTTAGACTTTTAGTGAAAGGGATTTTATCTTGAAATAACCCACTGAAAAAGTAGTATATTTCAAATAACCTAGTTGGATTATAACTGTCCCCTTGCAAATTTATTTTTATATCATCCTCCTAGAAAGATCTTCATTGGGTAAGGATTCTTTTGAACTTTTGCATCTGACTTAACAACTAAAAGAAAACTATCCATCTTCTGACATACACATATACCTTATGTTTGCTTTGTATTGATGAAATTATGGCTGCTTTTACTTTCACAGCAACTGACTAGACCTACACAGGAAACCTTAGTTATTTCTATCCTGGTTTAAGTGATGCGACATAATTATACTTTGTAGTTCTGAGGAGATAATAAAATTACATAACAAAAAAGAAATTGAGCACAAACTTCCGCCACCCCTCTGTAATAAACAGTGTAAGAACAACACTAGACACTAGAATGATAAGAATGTGTCAGGAATCTTACGCATCATCTAGATTACATCTCTCGCCCAATACAGGAATTTATCTTTTGTCTGTCTTGGCATACTGCCTTATTTTTCAACAAAAGTTATTTTTAAAAAGTCACATAATAATATATGTTATCCCATTTTTTATCTTGAATCACATGTTCAATAAAAAGAACAATTAATAGACTATATGAACTCTGTCAATGCAGTTGTTTAAAACAGTAAACTTAGATTTGAATATCAATTTAATTAAATTTTAAAATATAGCAAAAATATTATAGTCTTAATTATTAGACTGTATTTTACCTCTCTGCCTTTTATTTGATAAAGAGAAATTTTAAACTAGAATTATGCTTTGAGATAATTTAGTTTTACTTGAATTTATTGTTGCACTAAATTATCAAGCTATATTTTCTTTCCTGATTAATGTATGTAGTGTCAAACATATAACAGAAAATGCACTAAATCAGCACTTTAACTTTTTAAAATAGTTTTATTATTGCCATGTGGTTTTAAAACCTAGCTTAATTCAAACATATAATTTTGATTTGGAACATTTTTATATGTTACAGTATTTTTTAAATTTGACAATATAGAAAAGTAGAATTTACTCCAAATTTTTTATTGTAAGATATGTGTATACCTTAATCCAATTAGCACCTGGAGTCCGACCTATCTTGGCATATAGTATGAACAGTCAGAACACCGGCATTTTGACCACAGAGGTGATTGGATAGGTCCACCTATGTTAAGTAGAACCAGATGATTTCTTTCAACTTTGGGCTTTCCAAAAGATATAGTAGAGATGACAGAAGGTTTGATGAAAGGCTGAAACCATGCTATGAACAGCATACACGATTTGTCATTGAAAGTTTCTAATTAGGGTAGCAACAAAACCTTTAGTCAGATCTAGATGAGGCAGTATCTCTGGCTGGGTTCTTGTCTGTTTCTCCGCATTCCTTATCTGCTGTTCTCTTAATTTCCTGCAAAGAGGTAGACATTTTAGCCCACCTCTTTTGTTAATACAAATGAGCAGTTTCTTTATATTGTCATTAATTTACTGATCACATAGGATTATCAACCTCTTTCATTGCTTAGTGTTCACATTTTGAAAATACTTTTTCATAGACTATGCTTGCTTCTGTTGCTCTAACAATATTTGTTCCAGTGTTCTACTTTAAACTATGCAGGTTTAAAATCTTATTATTATGCCACATGCTTGTGAAGGCTGCCTATGGAATCTTGATTCAAAAATTCATGGTTTCTGCACCTCTGCCTCAGGAGAAGTTTTACAGATTCTACTGAATTTTGGTAAACAGAAACCAACTTTTCACCAGTGTACTACTAGGAAAACTTTCCAAATACTGCAAAGATGTTGGGCTTTGAAGCTAAACAGATTTGTGTTTGAATCCTGGTTCCCACGTTTCTAGCTCTATGACCATAACAATTTACTTCCTAAATGTGATGGAGATAATATGGTAAAATATTTATCCCAAGGTGTGGCTGTTAGAATTAAATGAGATTATTTATGGGGGTCCCAAAGCAAATCGCAAGTTCTCATCTTGCTTTTTCTGTGTGGTTACTTCAAATGTTGGAAGTCATCACAGTGAAAGTCTTTGTGCTATTTTTACCATGGGAATCTTTGTTTATCTATTCCATACCCACTTACATGTATTTCACATTTCACACTTTATCTTGGGTGAAAAGAAAGAAGGACTAGCTCCTGATATATTCCTCATGGATATTCTCATAAAACTTTGAGCATTTCTTTTTCAGTAAAGTAAGTTAATCCTTTCAAAAGTTCTGATTATTAGCTCAGCACCCCATGGTATTATAGTTCTTTTGGAAAATACTGCAATAATTTTCATTTTCATAAATTCAGTGGAAATTGAATTGTTCTAGGTAAGGTAGCCCAAAGCTTATGGACAACTTCAAAATGCACAAATATGAAGCAAAAACATTTGTGCTGCTCCTTGTGGATAATACTACAGAAAAAAAGAAAAAGGCAAAAGTCCTATTCAGGTAGGCAGATGGTCAAAAGAGTTTCCTACAGGATAGTATAATGTGCAGTTTTAGCTACATTGTTATAACTCCCCTACCTGACAAGACAGTGTCAAGATTTGCTAATGAGATGGCCTCACAAGTGTATATTTAAATATTTTATGAAAAGCCATTGTAGCTTTCTATGGATCTGACAGTAATTAAATGCATGAGCTCCCAAGGCCTATTTCAGGGGCTACAGGTATATATCTTTTTCCTTCCAAAGACATAGCAAGGTGTACAAGTCACTGTACTGACTTGCAAGGACAAGAAATGTGCTTTTACTCTAATTCACTCTGATATTAGCTATTGGAGTTCTCTTTGCCCCATTTCAGCACTGTTTGTACATAAGTAAACCCCATTACTAAGGAAAAAAATCCATTATGGAACCTGAAGTGCTTCAATGCACTGGTCTGTAGACACAGCCCATTTATTTACTTTTTACACTTCCACTTTGATTATCAAGGAGTAATTTGCTGATCAGCAAACACTGGCTAATGTAATATATAACTTTCTCTAATGGAACAGAATACAGTGAGTAGGCATTTTTGAACAATCTGTTTTGACGTTTTGGTCCCACTATTCTAAATTTTGGGGATGCTTGTATGGAGGTAATGCTTTATCTTGTATCAAATAATTGATATCTGAATCTGTGCTCATTAAATATCATTTTTTAATCCAGAATTATTTTTTTCTGTACTAAGGATAAAATAAATATTGGAACTTAGATGTTTTTATGAGACATCTAAAAATTGAACCAGGTATAACTCTCAGATGATTTTCATAATAAATGCACACATTTAACACTTTCCTCTTCAAATTCTAAAGGTTATCCTATATGAAATTGTCTATATAGGCTATAGGTTATAAATCTAGATTATCTGTTTAGATTCTGTATGTGACATGACATGTAAGAACTGATGTTGTGTGAATATTAATTACAATAAAAAATGTGACTTCCCTGTCAGCAATAGATTTGTATTTAATCATAAATATATTAATAATTAAACATATTGAACATAGCCAAATATTTGAAATGGAACTGAAACACTTTGGTAGTAAATGAGAATTTAGTCACAAAATACAGAGGTAATATTTTAGCTGACTCATCAGCATTTAGCCAAATAATAAGAAATGACTTAGATTTCAGTTACCTAAAAAATAAATCTAGTGATGTTTCAGATGTTTAGAAAATAATTTTCCTTAATGAAGAAATAGATACATTTCTATGTTGTAATAAAGAATGTAAGGAGACATTTTCTTGTAAACCTGGAAAAGATATTCTGGAATCTGTTTTGACTTATCACCTCTATTAGCCTTTTAGTTAAGTATGTGTTTTTAAGAAGATCTCATTTGTGTGCTTAAAATAATACTGTTAGCAGACTTCCTATGAGCTGTGGAAAGGATCACAAACTGTAATTTGAAGTATTATAATAAGGAATCTCCACTCTGCTCACATATAGTGAACATTTAATAAAATATTTCTTGAATGAATGATTTTACATAATTGTGACCTGGTATAATGCTATGTTTTCAGATAACATTTAAGTGGAAATTATTTATTCTATTTGGAGATCAGCTTTAACTCCACCAAAAAACTGAATAAACATTTTTGTTTTGCTTTCATTTCAGGTACTAGAAAATTACCTTTCATATCATTAATAGTTTATAGGACTTTTGTTTGGGAGGTAGATTTAAAAAAGTTTTGAGTTTTGTTATGAACTCTATACCAGTCTTTCCATTTCATGTGCTTTTCATATGTCAACTTACTTATTTTGAAACAAAAACAATGATGCATTGAGATGTTTCTAAAGGAGTTCTGCAGGCAAGAGTACTGTTGCATAGGCATTTCGAAATCTTTTTTTTTCTTTTTCTTTTTTTTTCTTTTCTTTCACTCTACTGCCCAGGCTGGAGTGCAGTAGCCCAAAATCGGCTCACTGCAACCTCACTTCCCAGGTTCAAGCGATTCTCCCGTCAGGGATTACAGACATGCACCACCACACCCAGCTAATTTTTTTGTATTTTTAGTAGAGACAGAGTTTCACCATGTCAGTCAGGCTGGTCTTGAACTCCGGACATCAGATGATTCGCCCATCCCGGCCACAAAAAGTGCTGGGATTACAGACGTAAGCCGCAGTGCCCAGCCAAAAATCTTTTCAATAAAACATGAGTTCTGTGGGTTTCTTGGGAAAAATATATTCTATGGTTCTTTGAATTTAGAGACACTAAGTACTCTATTGAGGTTTTGACTATTAAAATTCACATTTGCATTTTAAGGTTTATGAGAAGTCAAAAGTCCAGATGGTTGTTTAGTCTAGACTGTTTAACCTAGAGTTTCCAAAACTTATTTGAGCAGCAAACCTGTTTTCTCTGTATATCTGTGGTTACTGTTTTTGGTAATCTCTAAAATCATCCACAGGAAAATCCCTAGGAAAGGAACCAGTGCCGCCTGAGTTTGAAGACTGGTCCTCCTATCTTTTTCCTTTATAGTCTCAGATTTAGGGATGTCTTTCTTTGGCTAAACCATTTAGTTCTTTCATTTTTTTCCTTTTTACTTGACCTTTATAATGTGTTGAATTGCTATTCAAAGAAACTATGAAACATGAATGAAACTGAGAAAGCCATCAGTCAACTAACAGGAAAGTGCCAGTATTATCTCATACTAAGGCTATTCCAGTGTATCCAGGGAGTTGGGTATGAGAAGGACGTGAACATATTCTCCAAAGCCAGGGGATTTTTCCATAAAATTTTTAAAGCTAATATGTTGCCATTATGGTTTTCAAGACTATAATGGCACTATGTTAGATAAAACAGTATGAAGAGCAATATCATAAAAAAGTAGATAAAAGATGGCATGATTTTATGTGTTGAATTCCCCAAGATATAATACATTTGTTTTTTTTTCCCTGTGACCTTGGACAAAAATAATGGTATTCTATAAAAATGTGGTTTGTATAATTGGAGTTAGTGCCAGGGGTAAAATGAAAGTTGGGACAAGCAGGAAAAAAAAGTATGTATGAAAGAGAAGAGGGAAAGGATTGTTTAACAATTTGATGATGTGAATATTTGTGAAATTTGTGTAGATACACGGGAACAAGATTAATTAATGAATGATAGAGCACTACACAAAAATACAAATATATAATATCAACTTAGGGGTAAATATCAAGTGGCATGCGTCTCTTTGGGTTCTTCTGTTTCTACATTTCACACAGTGCTTTAGAAAAAGACACGTAGATACATGTGCTCTCCTAAATTTTTTGTTTGGTTGGTTCTTTTTATTTTTACTCTGCTGCAATAGACATAGTACCATAAGGGAAAGATGAAAAAACTGAATCAAACATTAAAAAGCAAAGACAAATGCTTATACCTTCTGCATCATGTATTAACTAGAAATAACTTCACACAGAGAACCATAGCCAAGTCCCCCAAAACCAGACGAGCTACCCAAGAACAGCTGAAAGAACACACCCGCCTAAGCAGCAAAATAGTGGGAATATTCGAGTGTAGCAGTGACAAGCCTGCCAAGCCTAGTGATGGCTCATTTTCCAAGATAGAATCTTACCCACAGGATTACTTAGTCTCCCCATACGTTTAACTGTTAATCTAAAGAGGGACAGCTCTTTAGACCCTAGGAAACAACCTTTCTACAGAGAGTAAATATATATATATAAAACCACCTTAGTTAGCAAAAAAGCAGCCAGCCACCAATTAAGAAAACATTCAAGTTCAACAGCTATCTTAAATTCTAATCACTCTACTGAACTGTTAAAGTCATATTGGACTAAGATTTTTTATTTTTGTTTTTTTGTTTTCGGTGATGGGACAAAGAAATCTGGTGGGCTGGAGGAATGATAGAAACATTGTTTGACAGTACTATGACCCCAAGCAAAACTCAAGCATATCAAGCACTCTGTGAAATTTCAAAATATCATATTGAATAGTGTTTAAACATGCTGTCCCACATTTGGTTGGAAAGGGACACCTGCAGAAAGACCTGAGAATGATTTAGCAGCAGTGCACACACACAGGAATCAGTTATTTTTACTTACCAGGCTTACAACAGCACACTGTAAGGATTTTACATTCCTGAGGATTTGCTGTTAAATTTCTTGGATATAAATCCAGGTTCTAACATTAGCTGTGTGTTCTTGGTCAGTTTCCTAAGTAAGTGTTTTTCAATTAAATCTTTTTTCTTTCCCCGACTTTTTTTTGAGACAGAGTTTTGCTCTTGTTGCCCAGGCTGGAGTGTAATGGCGCGATCTCAGCTCACCACAACCTCCGCCTCCTGGGTTCAAGCAATTCTCCTGCCTTAGCCTCCTGAATAGCTGGGACTACAGGCATGTGACACCATGCCCAGCTAATTTTTGTATTTTTAGTAGAGATGGGGTTTCACCATGTTGACCAGAATGGTCTTGATCTCTTGACCTTGTGATCCACCTGCCTCGGCCTCCCAAAGTGCTGGGATTATAGGCATGAGCCACTGTACCCGGCCTCAATCAAATCATTTATTCTTAAGGTTTTTCTTCTTATTTTTGTTCAATAGGATTGCTAAGAGGATTAAATGAGATAGGTGTAAAAAATGCAGGTTAGATTATCTGACTCATAATAAACGTGGTTTTGTTTCAGTAACATTAGGTGTTATTATGTTGTCTTAATTGCGTATTTGGAAATTTTGTTTCTGGACGCCGCATTTAACAAGAAATAGAGGCTCACTGGAACAGTAGGAGGAGGAAAGAGACACCTGTCATATGAGGCATGCTTGATAGGGTTCGAATATGGAGATAAAGACCATGTCTAAATGTCATTCCAATCCTGGGATTCCATGATATTCAAATATAGAGTATTTCCCCTTAATCCCCTCACTTCTCTGTCCTGTTAAGCAAAACAAAAATAACATTCATTTATTTTCATGAAAGTCTGTGATGAGTTGTCTGTGTTTGTTTTTGTTGTCTTATTACCATGAGCTCTACACATACACACATGTTCAGACACACATAGAATAAAATTATCTAATAATTCTATTTTCGACATAAACTGTTTTAAAGTCAGGCATTCAACATTCATTAATTCCAACTAGTTCATAAACACAACACAATTTCTTATAAAATATATGTGAAACAGGAATCTAATTTTCTTTCTCTCTCTTTTTCTTTATTACTTTCTTCTCATTTTTTTTTGGAAGCAGTAGAAACAGTAGATAATGACCTAATGATTGACAGAATCACAGAATTTTATCCCAACTACCAGAGGTGGCTACCTGTGGGCTCAAAATCCTTTTCTGAAGCATCGAGTTGCTAAGCAAGTTTGCAAACTCTCTTTCATTCTTCCTATTTTCCCCCTTTTGCTTCCCCTCAGACATTTTTGTGTCACAGAGTGGTAGGTTTTGACAAAAGGCTAGTGGCTTCAAATAAATAGGTAGAACCCCACAATCCTCAGCCTATATAATAACTGCTCACATTTTACACCCTGCTATTTCAAAAGAACTTTATTTTATTTATTTTATTTTATTTTATTTTTTATGAGATGGACTCTTGCTCTGTTGCCCAGGCTGGAGTACAGTGGCGTGATCTTGACTCACTGCAACCTCCACCTCTTGAGCTCAAGCAATTTTGCCTGTCTCAGCCTCTCCAGTAGCTGGGATTACAAGCACGTACCATCATGCCTGGCTAATTTTTGTATTCTTAGTAGAGACAGGATTTCAGCATGTTGGCCAGGCTGGTCTCTAACACTTGACCTCGTGATCTGCCTGCCTCGATCCCCCAAAGGTGCTAGGATTACAGTCATGAGCCAGCACACCCAGCCCAGAAGAACGTTTTAAAAAGTTTATACTTTTTAGTAAATATTTACTTGTAATTAATTAGTAATTAGTGGTGAATAGATTTAAAAAAATACTCAGGACTAATCTAATAATTACATTTATATATTTATGTAAATATCATTTAAATTGATCTATTACTATATTTAAGTTACTAAGGCAAGTGAAATATCAGTGGTGACTTTTCTTTGGGGAAATTTTAATACTGGAGGAAAAGGCCAAATTGCCAACTGTTAAAACTGAAATATGTTGTCAGTGGGAACAAAGCTTGAAAGAAATGTAACACAGTTTTATTACCAATGTCTCTAAGGCAATAAAAACTTTCTAAACTGGTAGAAAAATATAAGAATGCAACTTCCTAGCAGCCACATGGCAGTTAATTTTGGCAATTTGTTTTGGGCCATTTTAACCCACGAATATCAATAATGACTGAAATGGCTTGAATCTTTTCTACCGAAAGGCTTACAGAAAAGGAAAAGGAAGGAGAGAGGGAGTGAATATGGGAGAAGGTGAAGATACACCTTAATCATGATTCAAGGCCACAGCATATTCTGTGTACAAATAAATAGGCTTCAACACCTGCTGATGTGCTGGCATCTGGCCTGAAAGCAACCAACATCTGTTTGTAATTTGCAGTGGGAGTCCATGACAGTGAAGAACTGGGTACTGTCACTAAATATATGGCCTTATTAACGTACTAAAAGGATCCAGAAGTGAGGTAACGAATGGATAATTTGGGACATGTGACTCCCATGTGATATGGTGATAAGATTTGTTGGGTTTTCTTTCCAGGTTGCAATCAGGGTTTTAGCCTGAATCATTATTCAACAGACTTCAGACATTGGAAAGTGCTTCCTAGAGGAAAGCTTCTTTTAAAAGAGAATTTTCCCAATGAGTTTATATCTTCCACACTCTTAGAGGATATGTGTTTTATTGGGGTAATATGGACATTGTACAACAGTTCAAATTAATAAAACCCCCAGTATCCTTGGGAAAGCCCATGGAAAATAACCAAGAGTCTGAGCAGGAATCACAGTGGTGTTTGCTTTGAGCCTCAAGGCAGGTCAGAAGGGTACCTAAGGAGTCCTTCTCCCCTGTCTCTGAAACCCCTGGACTACTTGTGCTTCTTGATTATGGTCCCAAGTGTGATAATTTAGGCAGCAACTCTCCATTTTGTCACCTTTCCTCCAATACAAATGCTGACAAAGTTGGTAAACTCCCAGGCCAGAGACTTGGGGAAGACTTTCCTACATTTCTACTGAGGGAAATGAAGAACTGAGGCATTAGAAGTTCTTTTTACTATTTCCTCATAATCAGGAAAGTTCCAGAAATGATTTTGTAAAATAGTACATTTATATCTATCTCAATGGACAATGACCATTTTTATTCATTCTCTGTTACAATTATTTTTAGCTGAAACACTGTATTTAGATGATTGATAAAATCCCTAAATCATAAGAGTGGTGAGGGCTTCAGAGTAATAGCTACTGATGGTACATCATTCCAATCAGCCTTTCATTTGGAATTTCCAAATTTAAGAAATGTTACCTATCATTTGATAATCTTATCACCTGCCAACATTCATTCTTGCAAATTTGAAATTTTTTTTTTTTTTTTTGAGACAGAGTTTCGCTCTTGTTACCCAGGCTGGAGTGCAATGGCGCGATCTCGGCTCACCGCAACCTCCGCCTCCTGGGTTCAGGCAATTCTCCCGCCTCAGCCTCCCGAGTAGCTGGGATTACAGGCACGCACCACCGGGCCCAGCTAATTTTTTTTTTTTATCTTTAGTAGAGACGGGGTTTCACTATGTTGACCAGGATGGTCTC
>CM052658.1:10834849-10916738 GCA_028533165.1 Leontopithecus rosalia | reverse complement strand
GCAAATTTGAAATTTTGCATCTAACTTAGATTGCTGAATTAGATCAGCCTAATTAACCAATTCTTACTAGATTTTTTTAATATTTAAAGGGAAGACAATAGAGTGAATTTAGTAATGCTTTTTCTATTTAAAAACAGCACTTAACGAACATAAAAACAAAAATATTGCTCTGAACAGGGGTAAAGAGGTAGGTACATGTGACTTCTGTTGTACTGGCAGTGAAGTTTTTGCCTAATTGCTGAGACTAGATGTAGAGCTTCCTTCTACAGAGATTTGCCTATGTTTACAAACATACACATTCCTTTAAAAGTGCACAGGCATTCCTATACACCAATAGTAGACAAAAAGAAAGGCAATTATGAGTGAACTCCCATTTAAAATTGCTACAAAGAGAATAAAATACCTAGGAATACAACTAACAAGGGATGTGAAGGACCTCTTCAAGGAGAACTATGAACCACAGCTCAAGGAAATAAGAGAGGATGCAAACAGATGGGAAAACATTCCATGCTCATGGTGAGGAAGAATCAATATCATGAAAGTGGCCATACTGCCCAAAGTAATTTATGGATTCAATGCTATCCTCATCAAGCTACCAATGTCTTTCTTTACAGAATTGGAATAACCACCTTAAACTTCATATGGAACCAAAAAAGAGCCCACATAGCCAAGACAATCCTAAGCAAAATAATCAAAGCTGGAGGCATCATGGTACCTGACTTCAAACTATATTACAAGGCTACTGTAATCAAAATAGCATGGTACTGGCACCAAAACAGAGATATAGACCAATGGAACAGAACAGAGGGCTCAGAAAAAATTCCACACAACTACAACCATCTGATCTTTGACAAAACTGACAAAAACAAGCAATGGGGAAAGGATTCCCTGTTTAATAAATGGTGTTGGGGAAACTGGCTAGCCATATGCAGAAAGCTGAAACTGGATCCATTCCTTACACCTTATACAAAAATTAAGTCTAGATGTATTAAATATTTAAATGTTATTTAACACCATAAAAACCCTAGAAGAACATCTAGACAATACCATTTCGGACATAGGCATGGGCAAGGACTTCATGACTAAAACACCAAAAGCAATGGCAACAAAAACCAAAATAGACAAATAAGATCTAACTAAACTTAAAAGCTTCTGCACAGCAGAAGAAACTATTAAAAGAGTGACTGGCAGCCAACAAAATGGAAAAAAAATTTGCAATCTACCCATGTGACAAAGGGTTAATATCCAGAATACATGGAGAAATTAAACAAATTTACAATTAAGAAAAATAGAACTTAAACAAATTTACAATAAAAAATCAAAAAGTTGGCAAAGGATATGAACAGACATTTATGCATCCAGCAAACAATTAAAGAAAGCTCATAATCACTGATCATTAGAGAAATGTAAATTAAAACCATATCATGCCAGTTAGAATGGCGATCATTAAAAAATCAGGAGACAACATATGCTGGAGAGGATGCGGAGAAATAGGAATGCTTTTACACCATTGGTGGGAGTATAAATTAATTCAACCATTGTGGAAGACAGTGTGGCAATTCCTCAAGGATCTAGAAATAGAAATTCCATTTGACCCAGCAATTCCATTATTGGGTATATACCCAAAGAATTATAAATCATTCAGTTATAAAGACATGCACATGTATGTTTACTGTGGCACTGTTCACAATAACAAAGACTTGGAACCAACCCAAATGCCCATCAATGACAGACTGGATAAAGAAAAGGTGCCACATATAACCATGGAATACTATGCAGCCATAGAAAAGGATGAGTTCATGTCCTTTGCAGGGACATGGATGAAACTGGAAACCATCATTCTCATCAAATGGACACAAGAACGAAAACCAAATACTACATGTTCTCACTCATAAGTAGGTGTCGAACAATGAGAACACATGAACATGGGTCGGGGGAACATCACATACCGGGGCCTGGGGGGTTGGGGGCTAAGGAAGGAAGGAATAGCCCTTCCTTAGCCGGGTGGGGGGATTGGGGAAGGATAGCATTAGGAGAAACACCTAATGCAGATGACAGGGCAATGGATGTGCAAACCACCACCATGTCCTGTGTATACCTGTGTAACAAACCTGCATGATCTGCACATGTGCCCCAGAACTTAAAGTATAATAATTTTTTTAAAAATATGTGCTGCATTTTCTCAAACATCTAGTTTTATTTTTTAAGAAGTTCTAAATTTAAAGCACTTCTGTGACTATAGAACAAAATAGTGGTAATAATTATCTAGAATCCAACATAAATATTTAAATAAGACTTCACTGCTTTTATCTAATTGTATTTTTAATTTTTGTTTCTTGATTACATTTAAAATATGCAACCAGCAAATCAAAAACAGTGTTCAACTTAAAAAAAGTGTCTTTCTGTTTGAAAAACATGCAAAACAAACTTAGCATAAAAATAAAACTGTTGAATATCTACATAGAAGCCATAAACAAGATCAATATTTGTAAAGCGATTTCCTTTACTCATTAAAAATGCACAAGTTTGAATACATTAATATTTAATTTCATTTTTAATTATGAATACAAGTAAAAATCAAGTATGTTCATTTTTCATGGTTTTTGCTTAGTGAAGAGTTGAAGTCAATAATTTTGTCTTCATTATGTGACTCAGAGTTACTTGGGAGAGATAAGGACCTGTGTATAGGTAGAGACACCTGGGCATAGTAAGTAGTAGGAGTAGAAACCTAGGTCAAACATGTGGCAGCAAAGAAGTCATCATCTGACCACTCTCCACAGACAATAACTTTAATTTTGTATATTTGGTTATTATCCTAATAAATTTAATCATTTGTTCCTAATTTTTAAAATTTGTTTCTCGTTTTCACAGTTTTAAAGTACTGCTAAATTATTTTTGTTCATTAAATAATATTTCTAAGTTTTAATATATTTTTTAGGTACCAGAAAGTAAACCCAACAACGTGAATTTAAGCTGTGTAATCTTAATTGAGATGATAGTTTTGCCTGGAGCCACTATTAAATCTGTACTTCCTCAAGTGTTAATTAGTAAGTCTGTATTAAATTTTGCTCAGAGAGTATTTGAGGCATTGAATATTTAAATCCTTATTATACAATGTTTGTTTCTTGGATCTTATACCTGCTTCTTAGACACAGGCATGTCATTCACACTCAGCCTCAGGAAGACACTCCCTTAACTAAGATATATAAGAATATTATATACTATTTAGTTTTCAAATAAGGTAGTTAATTGTTTTAAGTCACATTGTGCTTTTTTGAAAAGAAGGGATTCCATAAGACTTACAATGTATTCAGCTTATTTAAATTTTGTTTCTACTATATTTTATTGAATAATTACCATAAGTTTGCATTTTCTATATGCTCTCTTTTATAAATATCCTCCAAACTTAATTTTATCTCTACCTCATAATGAGAAAATTGAAGATTCAGAGACGTGAATCATGTTCAACATCATCTAACCTGTAAGTGCTAAGCTCCAGGATGTGAACTTAAAACTTACACTCTTTACCACACGTTATGCACTTATAATTGTGGGTTTGTTACTTGCTATAGACAGCTAGTAAATGTTAATTAAGACAGATTTTTTAAAAATCCCTGCTCCATTAACTCCCCTTTCAATTATTTATATTTTCAATAACATGTTTCCTATTATTTTCCAGAGGAGAAGGCCCTTTAAATAAGTTTCAACAATGTAAAACACATTGCCAATCCCCTGAGACTTGGGTGTCCAAAATTGTAGCTAACATGTTTTACTTTGTGTTTATTTATTTGTCTACTAAATATATTATTGCTGGGAAAAAAAGGTCTGGCCATAATGATATAAAATCACTCTCCTTAGATGATTTTATTATATGTTTGATCTAACAGAGCAGTTTCAGGTCTTGATACATTTCACTTGGGAACGTAATAGCCAATATCTGATTCCTTCTCAATTTTTGTTGTTGTTAAACATTTTCTAAACAAGCATTATTTCGGTTAAGACAGCATTATTTCGGTTAAGTAGCTCAAACAGCTACTTCTCAAATTTCCATTCCTTTCAGAGCTCTATAGAGGAAAGGTATGATAGAATCTGTATACCTAAATAAGCAAACAGCCTCTAGAAATCTTAAAGATGGATTGTATTGATAATCATAATAGCCACCTGTACAGCACATCCTGTTGACTAATGAGAATGTTATAATATGAAGCGCCTCAGACCTCTTTGTGTGCCAAAATGCCAGCCCACTGACAAGTTAACATTATGGTAAATGGTGTCTGCAACCCTCCAGAAAGCTCCACAAATTGAACAGACTGTTAGCCTTCACTTAAGCTTTCACATCCGTCTAACGGGTGCTCTGTTTGCTGCTGACTGCCCACTAGAGACTCACTCATTGAAAGATATGGAGTTTGTCATTCATCATTTCACAAATTTGGTTCCAGGAAGAGATTAAAAATTACCCTAGACACAAGCTGTTTAATTTCAACCCCTTCACATGAATCTAACAACCAACCAAAAATACATATGACTTTGAGTAGAAAATGAGATGTAATTTTTGGTGCCTCAATATTATGTAATATAAAATTATTTCTATGAAAATAACAGTTTGCCTTGAAGTTTCTTAGCTTACATAATGTTGCAGAGAATAACCCCTTTCACTTTTAACCCACATTCTCTTAAACCTCTTTCTGGTCCTGTTTCCCAACTCTTACATGCTACTTGTATGTAGAAGCTCATGATTCTGCAAGTTTAGATCCAACCAAGGCAGCAAGCTCAAAATTCACCCCCAAGAACACTCTTCCCCTCACCTAGCCAAGTATATCTACTGTGTTTAAGGCATGTATTTTCTGTAAGCAGTTAAAAAGACAGCATGACTTTTTAGTTAAATACTAAATACTAATGTAGAGTTTTTCTGGTTTATTGATTTATACAATAATCTTTAGTGGTAGAAATTTAACAGGGGAATTTCATCCATAACCATCAACTCCATACTTCACTTAGATATTCAGAATTATATGACTTGTTTGTGGAAAGTCATATGCATTATATGACTTGTTTGCTTTATTATTGAAGTTTGCATCTCAAATGATAATTTAAAGTTTTTGTTACGGAAAGTATGGCAGTGACCACATCTTTATATAACTCTTACTGCCTTAACTGCTGCATTGTAAAATAAAATATTTTCTACAATTACAGAATCCTCAAAACAACTCTGAAAAAAAATGAGCTATTATCCCCAATTAAAAAGAAAAAAAGATTCAAGAGATTTAGATAAGTTCTTTGGCAAAATCTAAATGCATGGAAGCAAATTAGAACACAAACCACATTTTTCTGAGCACAAACTATTTTCTGCCTGTTTCATTCTTTTTCCTTTCCGGGCCCACACATCTCTATGTGTCTGTTTTAACATTTGATGCTTGCTTTATTAAATGCCTGTAATGAAGAATGCTTGTCAATTGGGATCATATTTAGGAAATATTAGAGCTGCTGATTTGTTTTGTGGTAAATACTATTGAAATGTAAGCTCAAGGAAAGCTTGATATTTTGTATGATTTCATCACACCTTTATCTCCATTACCTAGGTCAGTCTGTGCCTGGAAAATTACAGCAGATAGTTAATAAATTTTGAATAAATGGGATGTTTAGATACATTTGGCCAAATGACACTCTCATCTCAAAATTCTGTGAAAAAATAACCCCAAGAAATAAAAGATGACAATTGAAACATTAATTCAGCTGATAGAACCACTTGTCAAATATTACATAATTCAGAGCAATATGACTGAATCAATGAAAGGAGACAATTGAAAAATGAATTCAGCTGTTAGAACCACTTGTCAAGCATTACATAATTCAGAACAATATGACTGAATCATAATGAAAGCTAAAATTCTGGGTCTTAAGAACTTTAAACCTTTCAAGGAAAGGCTGGTTGACAAACACACCTGTGTTTAATCAATGCCACAAAACCTACAGACCCAAGAATTGGTGGAAATCTAGACTCATCTTCAGAATGGTAAATTATTCTTGAATTATAATGCCTCCACTGCCTAAGTGACTAAAATACATGTTTCCAGAAAGATCTAGCATTTTTCTACAGTTTCTTATATGCAGGAAGCAAAAGGAATTTTTATTTTTTCCATCAGATGACAGCAAGGTCAGAATCAGCCATCTCCTAAGATACTTTATTTTATTTTGTTATATTGAAATAATATGTAATGTTTCAGTGTTATACCAATGAAATAAAATGATATAATAGCAGTAGTTGAGCATTCCAAGATTATACAAATTAGATTGGAATTGAAATTTTATGAAAATAATAATATTTTAACTGGTGATAGAATATTGAAAGTGACCTATGCTGAGAGAAAAAGGAGAAAATTTAGGTTACAAAAATATCAGGTGCATTAATCCAACATAATTCTGTAAAATGGTTCTCAAAGGTCAAAGTTCAATGTACTACAATAAGAAAATTATGGCCACTTATAGCAAAAAAATAAAATAAAGGGGATCATTTGAATAATACGATTTTATTTTACTTAGAGACTTTTTCATATAAACTTAGAATGATATTTATGTTTTTTAGCTAATTTAATCATCCATTTTTGCTGTTGTTGAACCTGGTTCTAAGGTACAGAGGAAATCATACTTCCAAGTTGATTGCCAAATAACAGTAATGTTGTCTAAACTCACTAGGAATTTTTCCAATGCTTTTTTTTTCTTATTGCCCAAAATGAGGGAGCAAGAATTGATAAGATAAGGATATTCTGATCATGAGGAGTTTACAATCTAGAAATGTGGTCTATGCATAAATAGCTGTAGTACAGTAATGACTATGGCAACAGTGAAGAAAAACAGAGTGGTCTGGCAATAAGAGAAAATAAGATTTCTGTTCCCTCTAAATAAGCCCTTACTAGATCTCTAGTGAAGGTTAATGGGTAATCAATCTACCATCACAAAAAAAAATCTAATCTTGGGTGGGTGACTTCAAGAAAAGATTTTCCCATAGCAAAATCAAGTATAACTTCCCAAAGGCTTTGAGATTATATTTTCCCATCTATTTTGGGCTTTTGCGTGCATAAAAAATCATACATTTATATCTTTCTGTTACTATGCTATATTACACAAAAACAACTTGGTTGCGTTTTCTCAAGAGGAAATTTTTGGGTGACCTGAGTTAAAATAGAGGTGATATCATCATTTAAATTCACTTTAAGCAGCCTTAAAAGATACCCCAAAGACACAAGCTATTATCCTAGAGAATGCTGTAACTGCTGATAATAAGGGACATGCCATAGATATTAAGATGCTACGGGGAAAAAAATAAACAGTGATTTATAACACAAGCCCTGATTTGAAAGTCACAAGGTCAGACACTTGGAATTGCAGGTGTTGATTTGTGATCAGGATGTTTTTCACATGGACGACTCTAGAAAGCCTTATCCAGAATGCATAACAGCACAAAGGTACTAGTGGAATATTGGTGAAATGAACCCAAGCAATGCAGAGACCAGATCACCCTGAATGTGTTCCTATTTTCATAGATTTCACCAATTATAATTAGGTTAGACAATAAAGCAGAATAAACGTTCCCTATCTCTAAAAAAAAAAAAAAGAAAGAAATAGTTTCATTTTTGCTTTTATTGTCGCTTTTAAAATGCTGAGTGGCTTTCTAATATTCTCATTCTGATCTACAAATACATATATTAATATATTCATGATATTAAGTATAAATATCAAATATATTAATACATGTTTAATACACATAATTTATATATAATACTCATTAATAATAACAAGGCATTTTGATCTCTGTGTTTTAATATCTTGGAGATAGTTAGCTTTTAGTATGTTACAGGAATGCATTATCCCCACAAGAGCCTTGGGAGTCATCAGCATGTGATAATAACTGTACCATGGGAGCTGATGGAGTCACTGCTCCAGTGGGAAATGTCTAATAGAAAGAAAAGAAAACTAGGGACATAACTTTGAGAATATGGTATTGAAGGATGGAAAAAAGAATCTGAAAATGTGACCAAGAAACATCCAGGAGAAATACTGGGAGGAGTGCAGGGTCCTTGCAGTGAAAAAAAGAGAATAACATCTCATGCAAGAAAGGGAAATGAGGCACGGTGGACAGAGACAGCAGCTGTAACCACCACTTGAATTACTCAGTTGCAGTGAAATCAGTTTTCAAACCCCAGGAAGGGAAAAGGTGTCATGTCTGAGGGTTGAGAAGGGTATGAAGTTGAGCATGAAAATTTGAAGGGAGAATGAGGCTCACAGACTCCTCATTACCAGAGGAGAGGTGGATTGGGGAAGGTTTGGGCTCAGCTTTTTAACAAACCATTGAAGCTATTTATTTATTTTTATTTATTTATTTTTATTGCATTTTAGGTTTTGGGGTACATGTGCAGAACATGCAAGATAGTTGCATAGGTACACACGTGGCAGTGTGTTTTGCTGCCTTCTGCCCCCTCACCCATACTTGGCATTTCTCCCCATGCCATCCCTCCCCCGCTCCCCACCCCCCTGTCCCTCCCCTGTTTCCCCCAGTAGACCTCAGTGTGTGGTGCTCCCTTCCCTGTCCATGTGTTCTCAAATGGAAGAACTCAGAACAAGAGACTCCTTGTAAAATAATTGATAAAAAATATTTTAAATCAATTCTTATAAAACATTGAGGTGACAAGATTAATCTAGGTCTTGTTACAATTTTTATTTTCCATTGTTAAGTATAATGCAATTTATATAAATATCAATTTTCTTTAGCATTACTTTTGCATGACCTCAGCCCTTATGCTTTATTCATATTTGCTATTTCTTATAAATGACATAACCTTTTGAAATTCCATTTAGAAAAATACCCTAAAGATATTCTGAGCCGTGCTTATACACAGTTGTGTAACACTCTCCTCAGACTAAAGCTGGTTTTACATAAAGATTTGGGATTGAGGTCCTTTTTTATTAATGTATTTTTGAACGCCACTTCCTTTGTAGACAAGTGTATGGGTCTTATATATTTGTCTGTGATGTAGATCATAAATCTAGATTTATAAGGCAACATTAACTCAGGCCCTGGCAGCCCAAGATTTCATATCCATTTTTGCAAGACAAAACATTTCAAAATTACTAATAAACCGTAAAAGATACTGACACAGGGAGACTGAAATAATGTGTTAGATGTTATTTTTCAAAGTAAAACAATTTCACTCCTAGGCTTTAGAGTCGGGTGGTGGTGGGGGGATGAAACAAAACACTTGTTTAAAATTATGGGCTCTTCCATATTACACTGATACTATTATCTAACACCCCTGAGCTTCAGTTTTCTTATCCATATAATGTGGATAATCATCATCACACTGAAAGAATTCAGTTAGACAATGCTAATAGAGTGCCTAGTGCATAGTAAAACTATCAGAAGAGTACCTTTGGCTGCAAGTGATGGAAAACCCAATTAAGTCTAGCTTAAACAACTAGGGAATTTATTTGCTGACATAGTTTGGAACATGAGCTTGGGAAACAGTCATGATTGATTTAAGGAGTCCTACTTTCTTTTTCACAGTGGTTCATTCCTTCATTTGCTTATTGTCTTGTGGGTGCCTCTTTTATGTTGGCTAGTTACAGAAATCTGCATTTACATTGCCACACTACATCATTCATTGGAAGACAGTGCATTATTTCGATAAGCTCTCTTGGCATAGAAAGGAAGCTGCTGCTTCCAGAAGCCGGCCCTGTCCCTACACCTCTCCTGTGTCTCAATGGCCTGACTCTGCTCATTTCTGAAGCAATCCTAATGTCTAGGAGAAAGTCAAGGACCTATTGGCCAAGGTCATGAATCCAACTATTGCAAAGGTTATGGGATTATCCTTTGTCTACTTAGGGTCACTTTTGGGGTTGTAGGTTGGGTCAGATACTTCTGAATCACTCTTTGAAGACAGGAATTATCCTTAAAACTATTAGAGTTAAATTTGGAATAATAGTAGGGTGCTGATGAGGCGTTGAAGTGACAGACATATTTAACCTGTTTGGGGCCCTTTTCTTTCACACCAAAAAAAGAAACCAATGCACAAGTTGCATCTGAGTTGATTCAGTCCATGTACTGGATCGAAATATTTTGGTGGTCCTGAAATTCTTGGCCCAAACTGAGTATCTTTGCTCTCTCTCATCCTCATTTTCAGCAGCTCAGTCTTAAATGAAGTAATGGAGTAAAATGAAAAACTTGTGCAAATGCTTTACAACATATTTAGTTAGGTAAGTTTATCTGAAAAAAATAAACAAATTTTCTATATATGACTTTGTTACATTATTCTCCTATGAGTGTCAAGTTATCATAAGAATTGAAAGTTACCAATGAAAAATGATATTGACAAATTATCTAAAGTAGGCCTAGAAATTTAGAACATCTTAAAAACTCATCTCTACTAAATAAATAAAGTAAGTAAGTGGCTGGGTGTGGTAGCATGCACATATAGTCCCAGCTACACAGGAGGCTGAGGTAGGAGGATCACTTGAGCCCGGAAGGTCAAGGTTACAGTGACCCATGATGATGCCACTCAACTCCAGTCTGGGTGATAAAGTGAGGCCCTGTGTCAAACATTAACAACAACAACAACAAAAACAAAAAAGCAAAATTATATGCCACAAGCTGTAATTTCACACCTGTGGAATATTTTGTTTTGCTTAAAGAATGTACTCTAATACATATATCTTGAAATGACAGAAAAATAATGTTTTAAAATGTATTTTAGCCTACACATGAAGATTTAGTTTTCGGTATTCCAAGGGCCATGTAATGGAATTAAATAAAAATTTCCAAGTTTATAGACTAAAGAAGAAGTGCTCTCTTATAAATTCCCACTCTAAGTTCATTAATTTAAGATACACGTGGCCTTTCTTTGTAACTTTAAAATATAAAGAAAATTCAGAATACTTAGCCTCATCCTTAATCAAAGTGTAATAAATTACAAACCACACCAAAGTCTCCATCTGCTGAAAACTTCTCAAGTTAGGAGAGAGTATATAACTTACATATGATTCCCTTACAATATACTATGTAGCAAAGTGAGTTAATATCAGGCTTAATGTAAAGCATCTATTTTATAATACCCTACTACACATATACACGCACTTATACAACATATATTACACATATTACACATTTACAACACATATTACACATTATTACACATATACAACACATATAGGGTTTGTTAGGGAAAAAGGAAGAAAACCATCAGATGTGCATTGATCACACACATAAACATGCACACACCTGTATTAACTAACACGCACATCTGTATTAACCTCTCACACATATGCATAAATAACCATAACATTTGTGTGTGGGGGCAGTGTTATTTCCAAACATGTGCTTATACATCACGCTAACATTTAATAAGAGCAGTTATCATGATACAAGCTTAGAGGCGATGATGCAGTAATACTCAGGCGTTCAGAATCACACACAGCTGATAGTCGAGCTGCAGCTCTAGGCTTAGTCTCTGCAGGTCACACTTAGGGTCTTCCGAGTACTCCTCAATATGTCATTGAACTAGAGCGATTACATGAGGTTAGTAGAAGGTATTTGTGGGAGGCTGTACAAACGCTTCATAAAATGCGATGTTAGCAGTAAAAATAAAATTACATAATTGACAAAAGCATACAATTACAACAAAAATAATAGAAAACCATTGTAAGTGCAGTTTGATAACTTTAAGGACCTTTAATGAGACATTTCGAAGTTGGTGACAGTTCATATGAGAAAGGGTTGCTCCTCTGAAGATCAGACGAGCTAATTAATCAGCATTTGACCGAGCTGGATCTTATCCAGCCTAACTGTTAATGAGCATGTACTGTTTTGCCAGCAAGGGCTGTCTCTTCAAAAAATAATTGTCAGGGTCATTTTTGCTACGAACAAAATCTTATTTTGAAACGTGATAGAATTTTTTTAAAGCAACAACAAGAATGATACCATCATTCTTAAATATTTCTTATTAAAATGTGGTAGCACCAAACATGAGCATTATTGTTGTTTTTTTTTAAATGAACTCATTCACTGCTCTTCATTTATAGTTTTACACTGTAAAGTCATACAATGAGAACTGTTTCTTGCAGTTTGCTCTTTGCTGCCACCAGGCTTGATGCCACCAAAAAAGGTGTCTGGGTTCCTGCCTATGATGACATTGCCAGGCTGCTCCTTTCTTGGAGCCTGTGTCTACACTGGCCTGCCTTTTTATTAGCACCCATTATAGTATATGGCAAGTAATTATTAGCTTTAAATATTTTCTAATAGACTTTCAGCTCCTTGGAGACACAAAACTTATTTTTCTCATTTGTATAGCCTCTCAAAATATCTTTGATCAATTTCATGTAAATCCTGCTAGTTCAATGAAGTACCGAGGAGAGGGGTTCACTCAGAAGGCCATAAATCTAATTTTTAGAGACTAAGTGTAGAGCTGCTGCTTGGCTCTAGGCTGTGTATGATTCCAAACACCTGAGTATCTCCACATCATCACTTTTTTTTTTTTGAGACGGAGTTTTGCTCTTGTTACCCAGGCTGGAGTGCAATGGCTCGATCTCAGCTCACCACAATCTCCGCCTCCTGGGTTCAGGCAATTCTCCTGCCTCAGCCTCCTGAGTAGCTAGGATTACAGGCATGCACCACCATGCCCAGCTAATTTTTTTGTATTTTTAGTAGAGACGGGGTTTCACCATGTTGACCAGGATGGTCTCGATCTCTTGACCTCGTGATCCACCCGCTTCGGTCTCCCAAAAAAGCTGGGATTACAGGCTTGAGCCACCGTGCCCGGCCATCATCACCTTTTAATCAAATTTTAGTGTGATTTATAAGCACATATATGGAATACCACCATACCCCCCCACACACACACAAACACACACTACAAATATCATGGTTATTTATGTGTGTATGTGTGACGTTAATATAGATGTGTGCATGTTTGTGTGTGTGTTTGATTAACATACATATGATGATTAATTTTCTTTTTTTTTTTTTTGGGAGGGATGGAGTTTCCCTCTAGTCGCCCAGGCTGTAGTGCAATGTTGCCATCGCAGCTCGGTGCAACCTCCACCTCCCAGGTTCAAGAGATTCTTCTGCGTCAGCCTCTAGAGTAGCTGGGATTAAAGGTGCGTGCTGCCATGCCCGGATAATTTTTGTTTTTTTAGTAGAGACAGGAGGTTCACCATGTTGGCCAGGCTTGTCTCAAACTCCTGACCTCAGGTGATCTGCCCACCTCAGCCTCCCAAAGTGCTGGGATTACAGGTGTGAGCCACCATGCCTGGCCTGATGATTAATTTTCAAGCAAACCTTATATGTGTGTATGTGAGTGTATGTGTGTGTATAAATGTCAATCGTATTAGCAAACAGATATTTTACATTAAGCCTGATATTGATTCATGTTGCCATATAGAATATTGTAGGGAGTCAGCTGTAGCCTATATACTTTCTCTCACCTTCAGAAATTTTTCAGTAGGTAGAGATTTTGGTGTGGTTTGTAATAATTTATTACACTTTGATTAAGGATGAGGTTAAATATTCTGAATTTCCTTAAATTTTAAAGTTACAAAGAAAGGTCACATATATCTCAAATTAATGAATTTAGAGCAGAAATTTATAAGAGAGCAGCAGTTCTTCTTTAGTTTATAAATCTGAAAATTTAATTTCATTATATGATCTTTAAATACTGAAAACTAAATCTTCATGTATAGACTGAAATACAATATTTAAAAATATTATTTTTCTGTCATTTTAATATGTATGTATTAAAATACATTCTTTAAGCAAAAGAAAATATAACAATATACCACAGGTATGAAATTACAGCTTATTATATGTTTTTTTTTTAAATTTTACTCTGTCATTCAGGCTGCAGTCCAGGGACATAATCCCTGCTCATTGCAGCCTCAACCTCCCCAGGCTCAGGTGGTCTTTGGACCTTAGCCTCCTGAGTAGCTGGGACTATGAGTGTGTGCCACCACACATGGCTATTTATTTTTTTAATTTTTTTAGAGACAGGATTTTGCCATGTTGCCCATGCTGCTCTCCAACTCATAGGTTCAAGCTATCTGCCCACCTTGGCCTCCTGAATTCCTGGGATTATAGGTATGAGCCACTGTGTGTGGCCTGTATATGAAATTTTGAACCAACAACCTTCTGAGCTCTTTCTAGAAACTGATGTAAAATCACAATTACTTAGTGATCTGATATAGTTTAGCTGCTGTACATAATAGTTGGAATGGATGTACAATATTTAACCACTTTACATTTTAGTTAATAAAATTTCATGTCACTGTAATTCTTATGGGTCACCTCATTCGCCATCTTTCCTTCTCCTTAGCATCCTTAGATAGCCACAGAACATTTCCCTACATATTTCTTTTACTTCATTTCACATACTCACAAGCTCCCCCATTCCATTCCTAGAAAGCCTTTGGAATGTTTTATAAAACAGTATGAGCATTATTGTTCTATGGATGCTATTGAAAGTGGAGTGTAGGTAGGCTTACTATACATAACAAGGTGTACTAATTAGGGCAACACTCACTGCTATAAAAAAACAAGCCCCAAATACATAATGGAATGTTGCAATTTAAGTGTATGTGTCATTCAAGTGAGGTTTAAATGTGTGTTCCTGGTTTGCAAAAGACTCCCTCGACATGATAGAGGGAGCAGAGTTTTTTGTTGTTGTTTTTCCTCCTTATCCACATATTACACCAGAAAGAAAAAGAATGGAATAGAGCACAGGAGACTTTCATGAGACTTTGTAGAAGCGTAAGCCTTTTCACTCATGTTACTTTGTCCAGAATTCAGTGTTCTGATGGTGTCTACTGAGGATGTATTTTAGCTGTATGCCAGGAAGAAAGAAAAATGGGCTCATATGATTTGACATCTACCTAGCTTTCTGGCTTCATTGGCTTCTCACATTTTGTTCCCACCACATTGATCTTTTTTTTTCCAGTTTCCAGAAAGCACTATAGGGTCAAGACACAGGTTGTTTTTTCTACAAGGAATGCTTCCCGCTTTACCTAGGTTGCCCAGCTGATTTTTGTGTTTCATTTAGAACTCAATTCAAATATTTAGTTATCAGGGATATCTGCTGTACTGACACACATTTTTATTCATAACACACAATTTTAATGTCAGTCAGAATTTTTGATGAATATTTATCTCCCCAAGTAGATTGTAAGTTTTTAATGACAATGGTCATGCTTGTTCACCTGTTACAACACAGCTCCTATCAAAGTTACTAGGATATAAAATTATTTGTTTAATTAATAAAACTCCAACTCCAACTCTCCACCCTCCAACTCTCAGTGACAGCACAGGTTGAGCAGACCTAATCCAAAAATCTGAAATTCAAAATGCTTCCAAATCCGAAATTTTTGAGTGCCACCATGACATCACAAGTGAACAATTCCACACCGGATTTTGTGTGGTAGGTTGAAGTCAAAATGCAGATACACAACACACCAGTTATTCAGCATCCCCAAGGACAAAGAGATCCACTCTGTCTCCCACAGCTGTGATATGTTTCTGCACATGCCTACATTTCCCTGTGCAATCACACCCACAAAGGGTAACACACAGCATCACAGGCAGAGACTGAAAGCTTGCCATTGTTGGTTGTTGTTATTCTTTAATAGCTGATACAGGTATTCTGGTGATGTTAGAATACCTGTATCAGTTATCATGGACACATTGTTTTTCTTATATGAATGGTATGTTAGATTTTTTTTACTGTTAAGTCCTGACATGTGACTAAGCATAAGAAAATGATTGCCTATTGGTAGCATATAAATTCAGAGTCAATAATGATGGTGAGACAAAACCATCACAGATTGTCCACAGGGGTGGCTGAAATAGTGATGTCTTTGTTTTCTGATGGTGCCATGTATACAAACTTTGTTTAATGCACAAATTATTTAAAGTGTTATATAAAATTATCTTCGGGCTGTGTGTATAAGGCATATATAAAGCATAGATTATTTCCGTTTTTATATTTGAATTTCATCCCTAAGATATCTAATTACGTATATACAGATATTCCAAAATATGAGACACTTTTTGTACCAAGCATTTCAGATAAGGGATACTCAGCCTGTACTCTCACACAATGAGGCCTTAACCATAGAAGAAAAACAATAGGTTCTTCAAAATAACTGGTTGTGACATCTTAAGGGTCAAAATAGGTAGCAAATATGGAGCTGAGACGATGCCATGGGGTTTCACAATGTATTAAAAATTTGAGAAAATAGCCAAGAATATCTGAGTATGAAAGTAGATGTGGTATGTTAGCAGACTATTGATAAAATCTTGATCAAACACCCCATATATGAATGTCAATGCAGAGAATGTAGAGCGATTAGCATTGATTTTTTACATTCAGTTTATTAGGCAGAAAAAACGCTGCATCCATCATCAAACTTCTGAATGTGATGTCACTGTCTATTTTATTGGCTTCTTTCTCCCAATGCAGTATTTATGATGAAGAGACCCCCAAGTTATGCTTTTATTTTCTTTATGTTCATCTAATTCTTTGTGGGTGATGTCCACTACTCTTACAGCATCACCTCTCGTAAGATGCTCTGGATCTATAATTCCAATCCTATCTGTGTCCTGTTTCTGCATTTTCTTTGCTGATCTTTACTTAAAGATGTTCTGAATTCGTCTGAAACTTAATCTGCCTCAAATTCAATTTAGGATAACCCTTCTCCCATTCAACATCCTTCTCCTCCGGTATTTTCCGTATTAATTCAGAGTATCACCATGCATCAGTTATCAAAGCCAAAAGAGTCATTTTTCATTTCCTCTGACCCATTTGCCAAGGGTAAGAAGAAAGAGCTTCAGCCTCTGAACCTCGGATGTTTGCTTTTGCCAGTTATGCCAATCCAAATCCGGCCGTCATGAAACCTGGATGGAAAAACAAAGCCAGTGCCAATACTGTTCAGTAGGATGGAAAATCTCTGTGGCTTGCTAGCCGCCCAGGTTTCTACAGCAAAAGTTCATTCTGAGCCGAGGATCTCTGTGGCATCTGGTCTTTAGGAGGAGAGTATCCATAAGAAAATAGTCTCCCCAAAGCAGAAAAATGAGAAACACAAGGAATATCTGGACAAGGCAGTGGTGGAAGTGTCTCCTTTAGATATTTGGTTAGTTCTGGCATTACTGCCTGTGGACCAGGTGGTACCAAAGGTACTACACACTGCACTGTATGCCTGTCTGCTTTCCTGGCTGCTCCAGAGTCTATGGAGAAGCCGTGTTGTTTGTGGGTGCATATGACATGATCTCTGCACCGTAGGGATAAGCCACGTGTTGCCCCAATTCCCAAGAATCCGGTCATTCCAGAGATTACTCCTCATACATGGAAATCCTCCAGATTCCTATTTCCTGGTACAGAAAGATTATTGTGAACAGATAGAACCAATGTAGGAATTCAACTTCAAGCTCAAAAGAATCATCTCCTAGATCAAAGTGAGTGGAAAGAGTGCAGTTTGCCATTCCAGGCAAAGATATTCGTATGTTGTACCAGGCTCCTGTGAACTTCAATAGGTATAGTACCAGGTTCAAGAGAGTGAAGAAGAGACCCAGAGCCAGTGAATGAAACATGGGGTTTATTTGATGGGGACATACTTACAAGACAGTCCAGTGGTGGCAGGCTGGATAGAACTGCTAGAGCTTACAAAATGCACAGTTTATGGAGCATTTTCACTTAGCATCTTCTCCTTAGCAACTCCCGGGTGGAAACCCTCATTGCTTAAGTTGTTATTGTTGCCAGGTGTGTCTGCCATACAGTGTCATTCTTGGAGTTTGCTTAAGTTATTGATGCCAGGTACATTTCTCATAAACCATAGTAATCCAGACCAAGACTGCTCCCTTCCACAGGCCAAAACCTCCAACATCATCTTTCTCTGTCCTTTGCAGGGGTATATTTACCCTGCTTATTATTGTTACGTATCCCTGACTGGCGGTACCCTGAAAATCATCCTACCTGAGGCTTTGTTATTGCTTCCAACCCTGGGGGAAGCCCTAAGCTAGACCAGTCCATTAGTGACCAGATTCCGGTGAAGAAGGGGGAAGTTGGCTTGGATATATGGTTCATATTGAACTAGCCCTTCATGTTCCTGAGGCTCCCACTAAGGCGATGGAGAAGGGATCAGGAGAGAGGGTTGAAGAAAGAAGAGAAACATGTATAAATGTAAAAACTTGCATGTGAGAAATGAATTATAGTCTTGTTAAATTCAAGACTCTATTTTTGTGCTTTTAAAACAATAATATTCAAGACCCTAAAGCTTGCCAGTCCTCACCATCACTCCGTCCACCACTGCCATCTCAGCCCAGAAGCTTCCTGGTTTCTTCACAGAACAAAGATCAGCACCTGGAATGTGCCAAGTACTCAATAAATGTTTTGGATTGCACGAAACAGTCACAGTCAACTGGTACCTCTCTAATAATACCTCCCCATCTATGTATCTCTGCTCATGCTATTTCTCATTTGCAATGCTCTCCCCTCCTTGTTTCTCCTTTCAAAGTTTTATTTATCTCAACTGACAAAAGATTTTTTTCTTGACCAAACTTCAATTAGGATTCCTTGAACTCTTTTTCAACTGAGCCTGACTTTTAGACTTCTGTGTTTGTGTGCATTGTCTATTGTAGCAAGAACCTTTAAGAGTTGGTTTAGCCAAGTTCTCCCATGCTTCAATTCTGATCACCCTCAATATCTAATTGGGTTCCCCATCCTCCACTCTCCTCCAGGTGATGTGAAGGTAATCATATCTGATGACCCTGGCCTGTCTTCAGCAAGAATCCTTGTAGGTTAGGTTAGCCAGAATTCCTCCTTGCCTCTAATATTTCTGCTAAGTAATTTTCCATCCACTGACTCAAATCTTGCTTTTTTGGCTGTAATCCCTCCTTGTCCATATTGTATCAGGAATTGAACCTAGGCTTGTTCTGAGGTCCCTTTTACCTTATTGCAATAATACTGAATAGAATCTGTTTCTATTGCCTTAACTATCATCCAGTTCTAATGTTATTTGACACAATAATCCATCTTGTCATTTCCTATATGTAGCCTATCAGGCTTTTCCAGATGAAACTGGGTAGGTAATCACTATCTCTTCTAGGATCTTAGGGTGCTATTTGGAGTTTGCACCTCTATTACTGTATTCTGTAACTTATTTTCTTACTAGTGTTTACACACACACACTTTTTATAAATGTACCTACTTATAACCCCGTATACATTTTGGATATTTACAACATTGAGTAAATACAATAATTTTTTCTTGTCTTTTTTGACTCAACAACTTACAAATCATCTGGCTTTTAGGAGATGATTTAGATACAAATTACATTAAAAGTGAGTTTCTTTCATGGTATTAACTATGGAGAAAATCTTACCCCAACCTTTTCAGGATCCATGGTGGTTCCAAGATATTTTAAAAGTAAATTACCAATCTTCTGTAATTTTGTGTCCTCTCCTCTCACCTACTCATAATAAATGAAAAGAGGCTACATTATGCCTTACAGACAATCATATACTGATAAATATTACTGTCTCTCAAAAAATATTAAAAATGCCGATTTGTAGTGTTTGCTATTTCTATGGTGTAAATACACCCACCATGGCAGATTTCTAATTACCAGCATAACAACCGAAAACGACAACTGAAAAGATGTGTAGTTACTCACCATCATATCTTTGCCAACTACAAATGATAGCTTTGGATAACCTCAAGGACATAAGTAATAGTAAAATCCAATTTTTAATAATGGATCTGTTTAACTGCTGGCTTGAAATTTTCTAATATTGAATTATAAGCTCTCAACGACTGTGTGGATTGGCTTCAGCACACCAGAAAAATGGATTTCAGCATATTCAGATTATATAATCATTCTCAATAGCATAAAAAGAGTATTATCGTCATAAAATTTAATACATTGATTATAGACCAGTGTTATCAAGAAACTGATAACACTATTTCATCACTATTTCATCACTATTGTTCCTTAAAGCTGAATCTTAAAAGGTTCTAACATTGTCAAATGCCTCAAATCATCATCCAAAGATATTAATAATCTAGTTATTGAATTATATAAATGTTCAGGGAAGGTATGTGGGAAAAAGATATAATGGTATGAATACATGGGATTAGGGTGATCACGACCATTATTTCTTAAGAGAAATATTATATTTTCAGAAAAATTTGGAGAAGTTAAAGCTTATACCTCCAATGGCCCACTAATTCACAGACTAAAATGACAGTACGTGATAAATTTCAATATCTTATACAATTGCTCATAGCCTCTGGCAGGAGCAATTCTTGAAACAGTAGGTGGAAATATACTCATTAAGCTGCAAAATTGCCTATATTCAGGACATCTGCCAAGCATTCCCTAAATTACCACCTGTTATCATAACATCAAAGACATCCAAAATACTTGCTTACTAAATCTAGTCTCCCTAAGTATATATAATTTTCCTATAATGCTGCTTGATGATAGAGCAGTCTCTTAATTTCATATACATAAATGAAAGTTGTTTCCGGACACTTTAGGCCCTAACCTGGTTTTCAACCGCTATTCCTGAGTTATAGTTGCTCTTTACTGTTCCATTTGATGTTGATTTATAGTCTCGCTTTTTAACTTGTCCAGGTGTAAATGGTAGTTGCTGAGGCCTTTATATAAAGCAAATTTACTACCACTGGTACATGAAAGAAAATCATTTTATTGATATTGTAGCACTGAAAGTTGCCAATGGATTATCTGAGATTATTAGAATCTGTGGATAAATTAGTATTAGGCCAATATATTTTGCTTGAGATCATATGCCTATATTGCAGCATGCTCCAGAGCAGACATCTGTAACTAATGATCATATAAATTCTGCTATGTATGTCTGTAGTCAGTCTACATCCACATAGATTTTCAGTCGCTGTAAATAGAATGCAACAATGTCATGTGGAAACTAGGTTAGGTAATTTTGTAAGAAGTATCAAATGAATGAGTGATAAGAGGAAACCACCTGGTTTATGACAAGTTAAGGTGGAGTGAATTGGTACGAGGGTGCCCAGAAGCACAATAGCAGGTGATGAAGAAGGCTGTGGAATAATAAGAGGAAACAACAAGAGTAGAAGAACAGATAATTAGCAACCAGAAACATCAGGATTAGAAGAACACATAGGTTCTGAGCTGATGAGGCTAAGCTCTAAACCACCACTTTTTAATAAATGTGTCTACATTATAATCCAAAAATAGTCCTTTCAAAGACTTTTTGGCCGCATTCAATCCCCAGGCTCCCAGAAAGAGTGAAAAGGAAGGGAGACAGACAGAGAGAAATTGTTGGGGTAATGTGAGTCATGGTGGTCTTATTCGTCACCATCATATCGTAGTTTAGAGGCTACGTTCAGGGACCAGGCAGCATGGATTTGAAAGTGAGCACTATCCTTTCTTGTGTGACCTTAGGCAAGTAGCTTTATATCTTTATAAATATATATATTTATATTATTATATATTATACAGATATGTATCTTTATATCTCTTTATATTATATATTATAAAGATATATATCTTTATATCTTTGCTTCCTCATATGTGAAATACTAATTAAAATGATATTTCACAAGGACATTGTAAGGGTTAAATGAAATAGTGCAAAGAAAGCCCTTGGCACTGCCTACTGTCATGAAACTGTTCCCAAAAGTCAGCTATTATTTTCATCCCCACTGCCTAATAAGTAGGGTGTCAGTAACAGTAAATAAATGTTGAGGTCAAATGAATTCACACTGCCATCCATGAAACTTTCAAAATAACTAGGAAACAAGGCATACATCCCTTAGAGGAAGATGAAGAAAAATATTGCAGCACAGAAGAAGTGCTGTGTTCTTATTAAGGAGTTATCAAAGTGTTCTTGATAGAACTTCATAGGAGGCATGGCATTGATCATCACTGATCTTGTATCATCATTATATAGTTTGATGGCTGTTGTTATGGGTAAATCAGAATCATAGAATTGTAGATTTGGATGACAGTTGAAAGATTATTTAGTGTGCTTTACTATAATAGGAACATCTGCTACATATCAGTGAACATGTAGCCTCTGGTCACATATCTACAGAGAATAATCTCAATGTTGGCTTTAGAGATAAAATAAATACCTGAGACACCATAATGGCAAGTCTTTAAAAAATGAATACATTGAGTAGAATCACAGCATAAATTATACAGCTTATTTGGACACACACACACACACACACGCACATGTTTAAATGTAAGTTATAATACCAGTATATATAAATGTAATGCTTGGCCTTTCTTGGTGCTTTACATAATACTCACACACTGTTTCACTAATCTCTTGTCTTCCCAGAATCTTAGTTATATTTAGTAATGTTATTTCACAATTTACAAAAAGAATCACAACTTATTTTGACTCTGACACTATGGACATTTCTGGGAATACTGCTTTTTTGATTGAGTGCTAAAGTTGGCCATAAATAATTAGATCAACATTGTGGAGAAAATATACTATGATTAAAATTTTACATTGTTATTTTTATTCATGTTGGTAGAATAAAATAATAAACATAGCATTAATTAAACTATGAAATAGCATCTCAGAAAATTGCTCATCATCAGCAAAATCCTCTCTACTCCGAACCTCTTCTTTTAGAGGCATGTGCACCTTTTGGCTCCTAGTTCCCCTCTGAACACCGCAGCCCTCCTTCCAAGATCATAACTGTTTGATCTCCTTTAAACTTCCAGGCATACGTGTGCTCCTCTCTTCAGTCACACTCACTTGAATCAACCTCAGCTCACAGTAGATCTAGTCCCTGGCTACTCTGTTTAATCATGGAGACAACTAAGTCAGGCTGGAGTAAAACAGGGACTTTGATGACTCATCTCACTGTGTTTCAGGACCAGTGATTTTAAATGGGCTCTTTCTGCTGTCTAGGCACCATCCCCAATCATAAACTCCAGATGTCAACACAGCAATCATCTTCTTTGTCCTATTTCTCCAATTTTACCTTTCTACTCTATCACTTCCGTCATCATAATAACATGCTGTTATTTTTCCTTACCAATAATAATAAAAAAAATTCCTTGATCCGACAGGCGACTTGAATTCCTGCTGATGTCTCTGCACATCTTTTGGGTAGATCTCCTGGAGAGTTATGTTTTATACTCACTGTCTGCACTGTTTCCTGCACCAATTATGTTTTGAACACCTCCAGTTTAGCTTTTGTGCCCACTACTCTATGAAAGTATGTCTCATCAGTGTTACCAATGGTTTTTACGCTGCTAAATCCAACAGTCAATTCACATTTCTCATTTCTGGACCTATTAGAAACATTGAACACAGTGGTCCTTTTTTTCTGGAATACTTTTGCTTGGTTTCTGGAACCTCTTCCCTATCTGCTTCTTCACTGTTTCTTTGGCTGGAATTTCTTCTTCTGTAAATATTAGAGCACCTCAGAATTTCACCCTCAGACTTATCTACTTAAATCACTCTTCAGGTGATCTCACTCAGCATCATGGCTATAAATTTATTCTCAGGGAATATATATACAGACCTTTATTCCAAATCTTTTCCTAAACTCCACGTTTTCAAATCCAGACTTCATTTTCTTCACTTCATTGATGTAAATTCTCAAATGGAATGTATTAAAATGAAAATCCTTCTAATTCTCCAAATGTCTCTTCATTCTAGCTCCCCATTTCATTCATTCAATTCCTATCTTCTAGCTTTGGTCAAAAAATATCGGAGTCATTGTTTTCCTTGACTCCTTATTTTCCTGATCATGTCAAATATAACCAATAAAAATATATGTTGTCTCTTCCTTCAGGATATGTCTAGAATCTAAGCACTTTTTACTTTTGCACTACCGCCATTGGGCAAACCATCCTCTCTCACCTAAATTACTGCAATAACTTGCTACCTGTTTTCTCTGCTTCTATGCTTGAACCCATGAAAAACCTATGCTCCGTCTACTAGCTAGAATAATCATTCAACATTAGGTCAAATTGTGTCTCTTCTCTATTCAAAGCCCTCCAATTGTTTTCTGTCTCACTCATAATAAAAACCACAGGTCATAAATGGCTCCAAGAGTCTAATATGGTCTGGGATCATGTGTTTCCTCTCTGATCTAATTGTGTGCTACTCTTCTTCTTGCTAGTCCTATTCTACTTCTGCCTAGAACTATTCACTTTCCTTCTTTCTTTTCTGCTTTAATGTTTATATTTAAATATATCCTCAGATCAGGCCATTCCCCTCATCATCTTATAGATAAAATTCTGAACTCCTTTTTTCCTCTACCATCAGTAATTCTTCTCCTCCTTGTATTACTTTAATGTATGCCAGCACTCACAACATCTGGCTTATTGTCAGATTTTTGGTTGCTTGTGTGAGCCCTCTCACACAAAAATTAGATATATGAGACGGACAGACAGACAGACAGACAGACAGGTAGGTAGATAGATAGATAGATACCTAGTTTTATTTTACTGCATCCTTTGCGCATACAACGCCTACAATATAAGACACTAAATTTTTTAATGAAGTACTTAAGAACTTATGTACCCCATGCTTTTGATGGCATTCTGTAAAACTATGTGTAAAACATTGATTTATAGAGATTTATATTTTTCCATTAATTTCCATTATGCTTTCTGAAACATGTTTCTCTGGGGAGTGAAATGACCTTAAACACACTTAAAGGGTCTAACATTTAGCTTTAAGAGCATTTTGTCTTTGCAAGCTGGCAACCTAAACACATTCATTTCTCCCACATAATACTTATCAAAGAGATATTTCGATGACCAGTGATTCTCACCCATTCGTGAGCAACACTCCATAATAGTCAGTTTTCAGGAGAAGGAAAATATATGCTAATCCTAGGGCAGCCATGAATACCTGGCAGTGCTAAGTAGCAAAATTATGGGCATTTTCTTTTCATTAGAGCTCACATACTGCAAATATGTTATTTGCATTTTGACATTAAATTATATGGCCACATAAAATATGTTTAAATAATCTTATTTGTTTTGTTTTCATTAGTATCCAGCTCCAAAATACTTACAGAATAGTTAATACTCAATACATACTTTTGAAATACTTAAAAATAAACAATAAACACTCTAAAATAATTCACAAAGCACTATTTTTATTTCCAATTCATTTTTCTCCAATTTTTACACACATAATCATATTCTAAAAGGTGAGGAAGAAAGAGTTACTGGCTCTAAAATACTTGTTCATAGTATTTTGTTTATACTTGTGCTTTGGGTGTGTGCACGTATAGATATGTGGATATACGTGTATATGTAACAGGTATGCGTATGTATTCTGTACCTTTTTAGTGCTTGCATTGTTGCATCCCTGCATACATAATGGGAATTTTTACTTATCTATTTTTATGACCCATTTGACCTCCATGAGAAAACATGAGGCATATTCCCTTATTCATCTATGCATTTCCAAAACCTGGCTTAATACTTGACATCTAATAGCAGGTAGGTAAACTTGCTTTATTTTTTACTGAAATACATTGCTCTAAGCCAAATTTTCACAAACTGTTATCAGAGATATAGTAATTCTGCAATATGTGAGCAACAGTATTCTATGGTTTCACATGCAGAATACTCTGAAAACTAAACTCTCTCTTGGGATGCTATAATGTTTATTAACATAATTACACTCTCTAACAAACTAAAAATTATCACAAAAAGCAACCTTTTGAACACTGTTTAAGATATCAACAAACTAATTTTCCCATTTCCTTTTTTACATGTCTCCCTGTTGTCTTAATTTTAGAAGCAGATTGCATTAAGATAAATATTTACAGAGTGACTAGAGTGCTGTTTGGCATAGACCTAGGTTGAGAATGACATTCATGTACCTTGCACACCCAGTTCAATTCAGGAAGCGGATACTGTACTTTTCTGAGAACTTGATGTCTCATGTGGCAGATAACATATATATGTACATATATATATGTATATATATATGTATATATATATACGTACATATATATATATATATATATATATACGTACATATATATATATATATATATATATATATATATATGGAAAAATAAAATAAGAATTTTGAGAAATTTTGGGTTAAATGTGGGAAGAATTTTTATAACTGCTGTGCATGCAGTAAACATGGGTATTTGGTCACCCGAACAGGTGGGGAGAATTTGGAAATGTGGAAGTCCTTAAAATGCTATGGCTTACTGTAACCTCAGCACAAAATAATATAATTATGTTTACTTGTGAGTTATCCTATGGTTGTAGATAGAAAGACTTGATACTATACAGATGTCAATTCTTTATATATCAATCCATACTTATGTTAATATGAAAGTAAAAAATAAGACAACAGTGAGTTCGAAATGAATAAGCTTACTTTAGTGTCTATATGATAAAACAAGTATCCAAAATATCAGGGAAATTATGTTGAAGAAAAACAACATGGAAGAGCTAGCTCTATAAGATATTAAAACATATGATAAGGTCTCAATAAATAGAACAGTGTGATACTGGTACAAAGAACAGGAATATGCCCAAAACAAAATATTGTACATGGAAATGGTATGAATGCAAAAAAAGTAGAAAAATTAATTGACTCTATAAACCATCCCTTACATAGGCAAAATTCCAAGAAGATCAAAGATTTAAATGAACTAAAGTGGTAGCAATTAGAAGAGTGAATATAGTTTTAAAGGAAGTAAAAAAAAAAAAGATAAAGATAAAGCCCAGATGGACAGACAAAGCATTCAAAACAAGAATAACCAAAAACTTGTAGGTGAAGACAAATGTTTTATTTGGGGAATGATGCAGAAACTGGTATCAAAATTGATGATTTAAATAATCAATCTGAAGTAGTGGAAACCTGAGGATGTCATATGCACAGTGTGAAAACTGGGTTTGATGCTAAGGAAAGATGTATTTTCATTTGCACAGAGATACGTAAGATTATATGTGCTTATAGAGGGAAAAGAGTTATGATCTTAAGGATGAGATTTGGTGGCATCCACTGAAAAGATATAAGTGCAAGTGTCCAGGAATTTATCCATTTCTACCAGGTTTACTGGTTTGTGTGCATAGAGTTGTTCATAGTAATCTCTGATAGTGGTTTGTATTTCTGTGGAATCGGTGGTGATATCCCCTTTTTCATTTTTTATTGCATCTATTTGATTCTTCTCTCTTTTCTTTTTTAATAATCTGGCTAATGGTTGGTCTATTTTGTTGATCTTTTCAAAACACCAGTTCCTGGATTTATTGATATTTTTTTAATGCTTTTTTGTGTCTCTATCTCATTCAGTTCTGCTCTGATCTTAGTTGTTTCTTGTCTTCTGCTAGCTTTTGAGTTTTTTTGATCTTGCTCCTCTAGCTCTTTCAATTTTGCTGACAGAGTGTCAATTTTAGATCTTTCCTTGCTTCTCATGTGGGCATTTATTGCTATAACTATTCCTCTGGACACTGCTTTAAATGTGTCCCAGAGATTCTAGTATGTTATGCCTTCGTTCTCATTGGTTTTGAATAACATATTTATTTCTGCCTCCATTTCATTGTTTATCCAGTCAACATTCAAAAGCCAGTTGTTCAGTTTCCATGAAGTTTTGCGGTTCTGAGTTAGTTTCTAATCGTGAGTTCTAATTTGATTGCACTGTGGTCTGAGAGACTGTTATGATTTCCATTCTTTTGCATTTGCTGAGGAGTGATTTACTTCCAATTATGTGGTTGATTTTAGAGTAGCTGTGATGAGGTGCTGAGAATGTATATTCTGTGGATTTGGGGTGGAGAGTTCTGTAAATGTCTGTTAGGTTTGCTTGGTCCAGATCTGAGTTCAAGTCCTGGATATCCTTGTTAATTTGCTGTCTCATTGATCTAATACTGACTGTGGAGTGTTAAAGTCTCCCCCTATTATTGAGTGGGAGTCTAAGTCTCTTTGTAGGTCATTAAGAACTGACTTTATGTACCTGGGTGCTCCTGTATGAGTGCATATATGTTTAGGATTGTTAGCTCCTCTTGTTGCATTGATCCTTTTACCATTATGTAATGCCCTTCTTTGTCTCTTTTGATCTTTGTTGGTTTAAAGTCCATTTTATCAGAGACTAGGATTGCAACTCCTGCTTTTTTTTGCTCTCTGTTTGCTTGGTAAATCTTCCTCCATCCCTTTATTTTGAGCCTGTGTGTATACTTGCATGTGAGATGGGTTTCCTGGATAAAGCACACTGATGGGTTTTGACTTTTTATCCAATTTGCCAGTCTGTGTCTTTTGATTGGGGCATTTAGCCCATTTACATTTAGGGTTAATATTGTTATGTGTGAATTTTATCCTGCTGTTTTGATGCTAGCTGGTTGTTTTGCCCATTAGTTTATGCAGTTTCTTCATTGTGTCGATGCTCTTTACCATTTGGTACATTTTTGGAGTGATGGTACTGGTTGTTCTTTTCTGTTTAGTGATTCTTTCAGGAGCTCTTGTAGCAGGCCTGGTCGTGATGAAATCTCTGAACTATTGCTTGTCTGTAAAGGATTTTATTTCTCCTTCACTAATGAAGCTTAGTTTCGCTGGATATGAAATTCTAGGTTGAAAGTTATTTTCTTTAAGGAAGTTGAATATTGCCCTCATTCTCTTCTGGCATGTAGGGTTTCTGCTGAGAAATCTGCTGTGAGTCTGGTGGGTTTCCTTTGTGGGTAACCGGACCTTTTTCTCCGGCTCTCCTTAGCATTTTTTCCTTCATTTCAACCCTGGTGAAGCTGACGATTATGTGCCTTGGGGTTGCTCTTCTTGAGGAATATCTTTGTGGTGTTCTCTGTATTTCCTGGACTTCAATATTAGCCTGCCTTGCTAGGTTGAAGGAGTTCTCTTGGATAATATTTTGAAGAGTGTTTTCCAGCTTGGATTCATTCTCTCCGTCACATTCAGGTACACCTATCAAACATAGTTTAGGTCTTTCCACATAATCCCATATTTCTTGGAGGCTTTGTTCATTTCTTTTCACTCTTTTTTCTATAATCTTGCCTTCTTGTTTATTTCATTGAGTTGATCTTCAATCTCTGATATCCTTTCTTCTACTTGGTCAATTCGGCTATTAAAACTTGTCTATGTTTCGCCAAGTTCTTGTGATGTGTTTTTTGGCTCCATCAAGTCATGTATATTCTTCTCTAAGCTGTTTATTCTAGTTAGCATTTCATCAAACCTTTTTTCAAGGTTCTTAGTTTATTTGCACTGGGTTAGAACATGTTCTTTTAGCTCAGAGAAGTTTGTGATTACCCAGTTTCTGAATCCTGTTTCTGTCAATTCATCAGACTCATTCTCCATCCAGCCTTGATCCCTTGCTGGTGAGGAGTTATGATCCCTTGGAGAAGGAGATGTGTTCTGGTTTTGGGTGTTTTCATCCTTTTTGTGCCGTTTTCTTCCCATCTTTGTGGATTTATCTACCTGTGGTCTTTGTAGTTGGTGACTTTCGGATGAAGTCTCTGAGTGGACGTCCTTTTTGTTGATGATGAAGTTATCTCTTTCTGTTTTTTAGTTTTCTTTATAACAGTCAGGCCCCCTGCTGTAGGACTGCTAGAGGTCCACTCCAGATCCTGGTTGCCTGGGGATCACCTGCAGTAGCTGCAGAAGTAAGGGTTGCTGCAGTTTCTTCTTCTGTTATCTGTGTCCCAGAAGGATGACCCATCAGATATCAGCCTAAGCTCTCCTTTATGTGGTATCTCTTTGGATATATGGGGGTCAAGGAGCTGCTTGAGGAGACATTCTGTCTCTTATAGGAGCTCAAGTGCTGAGCTGTGAGCTCTATTGTTTAAGAGCTGCTGGGCAGGTATGTTAAGTTCCTGAAATGCTGCTGCCTTTTTTAAGAGATGCCCTGCCCAGCGAGGGGGTAGCCTACACACAGGCTGCCAGCAGAGGCATTACTGAGCTGCCATGGCTCTGTCCAGCTGCTGTGTGAACTTCTTTGAGGTCTTGTTTATTGAGGTATAGTTAGAACTGCCACGGTAATGGCGGTCTGCCTCAGTAACAGCAGACTGTCTCTGTAATGGCAGACCACCTCGGTAATGGCAGACACCCTTCCCCCAACAGAGCTGCACTGTCCAGGGTCCAGCTATGCTTGCTGTGAAACTCTCAATCCAGAGCATTTCAGATTGCTGGTCCTTGTTGGGGGGGGACCCACTGAGCCAGATCACCTGGATATCTGTTTCAGCCCCCTCTTTTTCAGTTGAATGAGTGACTCTGTGTCCCAGGCATTCCAGGTGCCAGTTGAAATGGCAGCCCAGATTCGTGTGAGTTTTTGTGTGGAGACCTGCTGTGCTGGCTGAAACAGCTGTGCTGGAGACTCGTGGCACTTCTCTGCCTGGGAATCTCCTGGTCTGTGGGCAGTAAAATCTCATTTGGAAATGTGGTGATCACTCACCCTATGCATCCAGAGCTGTTCCTATTTGGCCATCTTGGATCATTGGCCAGAATTTAAATTTTATCTGATTGGAAAATACAGAATGATTTATTTCAGAAGGTGAAGAATATTATACCAAAGTCTATTAAGAATCAGTTCTGTAGGAGTCTCCTTCAATGTGTTTCAAATATTCAGTGTGTTCCAAATGTAAGACACAGTAGAGAATGAAAACTTTCAAGTGTGAAATACCAAAGATTATATAGTATGGGGGAAGACAAAGTACCATTAAAATTCGCCAGGGTGATTCTATCATGGGGTCTCCTAGGACTTCAGTTTCCATCTCTTCGGTTTTCCCAGGTTAACAGCATGGTCTTCACATTGCCTCCAGTTTCTAAATGTGTTAAAACTGTGGCAAGATACAATTAGAGTATGTAACTTAAATGCTAGTAAGACATATTCAAGCAAGCATAGGGCTCTGCACTTACAGAAATTTACAAGTAAATCTAATGTACTCAAATATATTTAGTACATATAAGTTAAAGATCCTGCTATATCTTCCCCCTTTCACACTGTTTTTGTTTTATATCCTTTCTAAAATGAAAGTTCCATGGACATAGGGACTATGTCTTGTTTCTTTATTGTATTCATTTTACTATATGGTTAGAAGCTGGGGCTTACCATTTTGCATATTATTGTACTTGTTCCATACCTTAATGGAATGGAACATTATATCAGATGGTTGACATTATTATTATTTTCATTTTACCAATGAGGAAATGGATTCAGAGATTAAACACCTTGCCCTAGATCAAACATAACTCTGACTCTGAAAGCCAAATTCCCAGACACCTCATGATATTGCCCCAGTGCCTGAACTGTATAAACACTCTTAGTATTGTTATGTTATGTGGAAAAAATGACTCTCTAAGATGGTGTAGGATCTCAGAGCCAAGTTATGTCAGTAGTGAAGTACAGATGTTAAACGTAAAGTCAGGGAGAAATAAGACAGGTATGTAAACTTCCATGAATATTTGAGGCTTGCATATCATGGATAATAATGAATGTGCTTAATTATTTCTGTTATTATAATTATTAATATTTGTATCCACAAAAATAAGATAGAATGAAATGCGGTAGATGTAACACATTTTAATTCAATAGTGAGCACATTTGAATAACTGGCATAGTGAAAATACTGATACAACTTATCCTTACTGCTGGTGACTAGGCAGTAGTAGATTTTTAAAAATCTGTCATGAATACTGTTGAAAAAGTCTTAAAGTGGTGAGCTAACTTCTTCCAAGTGTTATGAACCTATAGAATTTAGTATAGTGTTCAACATTTATCATGTTGAGAATAAAGATTTCAATTGAGTTGAGAAAAGTCAAACATAATCTTTAAAGCAGGAATATCAGCTGTTGTTATTCCCCAAGATCAACTTAAAGGTGAACCTCAGATTTGGTAGGACATTAGTATGTATGTATGCATTTTTTATTGCAGTCATAAATTTGCTGAAGTCTTAATTGCATTGTTGGCATCCAACCATTGACTATTGTGGTATAATAATTATTAATAGAGTTAGTATTGTTCTGCCTATGAATGTGAATGAGTGTGATATCAGAATAATTAGAAGGAGTCGTATTATAAATCCTCTTTCCAACTGTGAATTATATTGTATGTATGGAGGAGCATTACAGGTGTAAAAAGTGACATGAGTTCTACATGGAATGCAATATAAGTATTACATCAAGACATTTCCATGTAGATTATTTTATTAGTCATAGAACTTTGCTTTATTGAAGGAACTGACAAAATGACATTTTTGATAGGGAAACCAAGAGTGACCTTTTCAAATTGTACAATGTCAACTCTTATGAAGATAATGGAATATTGTAATTTGTTATTGAGACGACTGAAAAATTTCAGCCATGTTGCCAGTCTGTTGATTGAGTTGATTAAGCCTAGCTATAAATATATAGCATTAATTTTTATGTTTTGTCTCTTTTGTATGGTTATGTGGAATCTATGCTATTACTTTAACCTCCAATGTTTAATTCAACAAGCAGAAATATAACTTTTTCATTTGACAGAACCCACTTATTTTGCTTTGGAAATTATAAAACAAAACAGCAGGTGCCTGAGATTGAGTACTTGAAATTATCATTTAAAGCAAAGTGTCTTGCATGGTTTCAACATTGTTCACTCCATTTTCTGGCAGCTGACACTCATTTATTCTCAATGAGTGAATAAGTAGTTGGTGAGTGTCTCTGATGTCAAGGAGCTGTCACAATTTCCATGAAGTTAGCTCTGTTAGACATTACAGAAATTAAATGTGATCCTGCAGACAACCCTTTTGTATAGCCATAAAGTATACAGCAGAGCAGTTTGTCCCAGGGCTAAGGTCAGGCTTTTTATTTTGCTATTATGAGAAATCAATAAATATACAATACTATTTGTCTTATTTCTTCTAAGGAAGGAGGAGACAAAGGCATATTTTCCTCCTCCTAATTCAAAATGTTTCTAAAATTATTATAAAGTTAGTACTGATGGCTCCGTCAGTACTAGAGGAAAACAAAATATGTAGAAACAGTGATAGTCTGCCAAGAATTAAGGTAATTTCAAACAGATATTGGATAAGACTTGAACCTTCTATGGAAGCATTACCCAAAGTTTAATCTTCAAGATACTTCTGGATTTATCTTCATCAGATGTTGGTTATGTCCCATGTATCCAATAATCACATTTATGCTTGACTCCAAGTCCAGCCCTTGCTCCTTTACCTGGAGTCGCCTTCACTTCACACACTGATGGGCATTTAGGTTGCCATAGCCCAGATTCAATGAGCCTAAAACTAGATGCATCATCTTTTTTTAAAAAAGTTTCTGTTTCTATTATTATTTTTTTGAGACAGGGTTTTTTTCTGTCACCCAGACTGGAGTACAGTGGTGCAATCATGGCATCTTCAACCTCCTGGGGGCAAGCATTTCTCCCACCTAAGTCTCCCAAGTAGCTAGGATTACATGTGCATGCACCAAACCTGGTTATTTTTAATAGAATTGGGGGTCTCACTACATTACCTAGGCTAGTCTCAAATGCCTGGGCTCAAGGAATCCTCCTGCCTCTGCCTCCCAAAGTGCTGGGATTATAAGCTGGAGCCATTACTCCTGACCTTCATCACCTTTTTTCTTAAATCACTTGTTGACTTGGGATTTGTCACGATTTTATCATTAAAACCTAAAATTTTCTCTCATTTACTTCCAAAATCTTCTGAATGTACATATTCCCTTAATTTTCTCCTTAAAGTTTGCCATGCCTTCAGTCCCTTTACTTGCTTTAAAGATATTTATTGCTTTCTTAATTTTGTAAAATGGACACATTCATTTAAAAGAAACAGAAAATGCAGAAAGATTTAAAGGACATAAAAATCCCTTTCAATGTTATCTATATTTGAGTATTATTAATATTTTCAGCTAAACTTCATATACTCCATCTTTTGATGTTAAACTAAACAATAGTCTCCTTTATAAAGTATTTCTTGATCATGTAAGTAAGATGTATTCTCTTCTTACTGCTTGCCAATATCACTGAAGTGGCATATATAGTATTTGTGCAAATATATTGTTCCTTTTGCCAGGTTTAAAACTCTTTAAGGCCAAGACACATGCTTATACTTTTCTTTGTCTAAGATACATCTAGTACAGTGTATAATGTTAATACAATATTTGTTGAATGAATATGCTTAATAATTCAGATCTATTTGAATTATTACTGTGAATAACAAGTTTAATTCTCTTCTCTAGAATGAAAATATGTGTGAGTAAGCTGGTTAGGAGGAAGTGAAATTTTTTGTTCAGTTAATAATGACAATACAGATTACATGCTTCAGTGAAGCAAATTCCTTTGTATAAAGTACAATACATTGTTGGGTTTATAATTGGAGAGAGTCATTACATTTTTCCTCATATCCCTGTCTTACAGAATATAACATTCAAAATAATTGATGTAAGTATAAAGAATTGTCTTTTAGTGCAACTAAAATTTCCACTATTTATTTTGATTTATCTTCCCAGTACTTTTTCTAATCAATTGTGTATTTTTAAGGCTTTTGGTATTAATTGTTCATCCTCCATTTCGTTTTATATGTTCTGTCTCCAGCGATTCCATCTTTTTGGGGAACAATCTCCCTTTTTGCTGTGTATGATTTAAAATTTCAAATTTCGCTGTCTCAGCAACATGTAGTGTACATACCTTTTACTTTTTCCTAAACTTGTCAGATTGCATCCTGTTTTTTGCAGAAATAATTCAAAGTTATTCCTCTTTTTAAATTAAAATTGTTTCCAAGTTAGGGAAATAAAGACAGAAATACATCTATAAAAATTAGTAGTACTATAAAACTGGTTTCCCAAGACCAGGCATGCTGGGAGACAATCAAGGATTATGGCAATTGTTTGTCCATTTTATGGATAGGTCTCAGAAGTCTCATTTACTCTTCCCTGCTTCAAATGACCCAAGTTTCTTCACATTGATCATCTAAGTTGTGCGTGGTTAGAGTTTCATCAAAAAGCATTTAGTTCTGCACTCATATGCATCTTATTCTGTTGATCAGGTGGTATTGTTTTATCTTCTTCTGTGGTGTGCATGGTCTGTATTTTCACCCACCCCATGGCTAGAGCAGTATTTATTCATATTTCTTATTTGCATGCTTGCTTGCTTATTTATTTATTTATTTATTTATTACAGTTTAAGTTCTGGGGTACATGTACAGATTGTGCAGGTTTGTTACATAGGTATACACATGCCATGGTAGCAGTTTGCTGCATCCATCACCCTGTCATCTACATTAGGTATTTCTCCTAATGCTATCTCTCCCCAATCCCCCAACCCCCTGCCATTCCTTCTGTAGACCTCCACCCACCAAGGCCTCAGTGTGTGATGCTCCCCTCACTGTGTCCATGTGTTCTCATTGTTCAACACCCATTTATGAGTGAGAATGTGCAGGGCTTGGTTTTCTGTTCTTGTGTCCCTTTGCTGAGAATGATGGTTTCCAGTTTCATTCAAGTCCCTGCAAAGAAAATGAACTCACATTTTTTTTGGCTGCATAGTATTCCATGGTGTATATTTGCCACATTTTCTTTATCCAGTCTATCACTGATAGGCATTTGGGTTGGTTCCAAGTATTTGCTATTGTGAATAGTGCCACAATAATCATAAGTGTGCATGCATCTTTATAATAGAATGATTCATAATCATTTGAGTATACACCCAGCAGTGGGATTCCTGGGCCAAATAGTAGTTCTATTTCTAGATTCTTAAGGAATTACCACATTGTCTTTCACAATGGTTGAATTAATTTACACTCCAACCAACAGTGTAAAAGCAGTTTTATTTCTCCACATCCTCTCCAGCATCTGTTGTCTCCTGATTTTTTAATAATGGCCATTCTAACTGGTGTGAGGTGGTAATAGACAAGTGGGATCTAATTAAACTTAAGAGCTTCTTCACAGCAAAAGAAACTGTCAATAGAGTGAACCAGCAACCAACAGAATGGGAAAAAATTCTTCAGTCTACCCATCAAAGGGCTTATATCCAGAATCTACAGAAAATATAAACAAATTTCAAGAAAAAAAAAACCCATTAAAAAGTGGGCAAAGGATATGAACAGACACTTTTCAAAAGAAGACCTTAATGCAGCCAACAAACATATGAAAAAAGCTCATCATCACTGGTCATTAGAGAAAGGCAAATCAAAATCGCATTTCTAATTTTAGGATTGTGGAATTTTTTCCCTCACAATAAAATACAATTTTATATATTTTTCTTCCATGTGGTCCAAAAGTCATTCTGAAAATAGAATTTCTTATGTGTCACCTCAATACTACACTGTTACAATATTCTACCACGAATATTGTGACTACTGATTCACTATATCTACAGTTGAAAATTTAAACCTTAGTCTCTTTGCTGTTCATTTTGTGACTAATTTAAAACACTTGAGATTTTCAAAGGTCTTGGTACATAAATTTTTATCATATACCTAAAAAATCTCAGATGTTACTGCTTAGAGATTTTTGACCATGGTAGAGGAGTTTTTTCAAAAATAGGAAATAGTGGGTGAAGGGGAGGAAGGCAGCAAAACACACTGCCATGTGTGTACCTGTGCAACTATCTTGTAAGTTCTGCACATGTACCCCAAAACCTAAAATGCAATTAAAAAAATGTTATTCTGGTCAAACTGAAAAAAATAATGTATTTGTATCCATAATTCAAAACAAAGTTGAATGTGAAATTATAAAGAACCTCAAAAACATGCTAATAACTCAATAACAGGAATCATGGGGTTTTAGAAACTCTTTCTTTGCATTTCATTCTTTCAGAGGAACCATCCTAAGTGCTGTCCTTGTTTCATGAGATTTTGGTCTAATCTTCCCCCATGACCCTAGGAAAAAAAAAAAAAAGAAAATAGTAATTGGTTAAGAAATATATACAAGTAAAGAGAATTATTTCCAAGTAAATTTTGTTCTGCCCAATAACACAAAATACAATTAGCATGGCAACGTTGTGAAATGTCCATTATAGACCTTCCTACATTTGATTAGAAAAGTTTATTATAGTTCTAGATAGTATAGGAATCGGCTGGAGATTTCTTAAGTCTAACTCCAGACCAGTTATAAGCAAGCAAAGCATGCTTATAAGACCAGAAACATCATCACCTGGGTACACATTAGATAAGTAAATAATGGTCTGTACCCCAGATGTAGCAAATCAGAAACTCTGAGGGCAGAGCCTCACAAGCTGTGGTTGAGCAAGCCTCGAACCTGAGTTTCATGCACACTAAAGGCCGAAACTCAATGAGAAGCATTGTTTTTAACCAATTAAAATACGATCTGCAGGTGAGTCACATACAGGGCCAAGAGTGAGAAAGCTTGAGAATCACTGAATAATAACACATCATTTTCAGATGGTACTTAGTAAATTTACAAAAATGCAAACAGGTGGGATTTGCCTAGCCATTCACACATTTATGAGGATGTATTCTCGTGGAGTTGCCTCCTAGGAGAGAGCAGGGCCTGGGTGATTGGAGAAGCCTAAAACATGGGCAGCACCCACATAGAGTAGTTTTGGAAGATATGACATGGAAGAAAACCGGTGCACAGTTGACAGGTATGAAGAACCTGCGTGTTTAAAACCTAAACATTACTGGCTTTATTTACTTTGTGTTTGTGTGTGCAAATTTGGAATGAAATGGGATAATGCTAAAAATGTGACAGGCATTAAAAGACAAGAGCATAATGTAGGTAGATAATATCGAGGTCAGAATAAAGGAAAAAATGCAGGGAATTCAGCATTAGTGAGCGTTAACTTGATATAACATTCTACTATCTCAATATATGACAGTATTTTAAATCCCATTTTTAAGACATGATTGTACTTCCTGATTAGTAACTCCTGCTCTAAAAATCTTGATTTATATTTGTGCGCCCTAATAATTTTGGTTGCTTTAAACATAGAGTCTGGTCTTTGGACTCAAGTAGTTATTCTAGATTTAGAAACAGTGCTAGTTACCTTTTAGCACATTAACACATAAACCTATCCTGAATTAGAATATGTTTTGAAAATGTTCTATCCCCAGAGTAATTATGTTCCTGCCTTGAGCCCCTGGTGCCCCAGTGCTGTTTATACATTAATTTAATCCGTCTCTTATATGTTTAAGAATAAAGTATATGAATGCAAATGAGAAAGCCCCAACCTCTGGGATTTGAATCTGGAATTTAAAACAAGCTAAAAGAGCATCAAAAAATGGAAGCAGGATTACCGTTAAAATTTAATGCTTTTAGGGAGCATTAACATGGTAGCTGTGTATCTATAAGAAAAGCTGTTTATGTTTTTTGCTTTTATTTATTTCATTTTTGAGATAAGGTCTCGCTCTGTCTCCAAGGCACCCCAGCCTCTACCTCCCTGGCTCAGCTTTCTGAGTAGCTAGGACTACACGTGAACCTCATCATGACTGGCTAATTATTTCTTTTTCTTTCTTTCTTTTTTTTTTCTGACAAGGAATCTCACTATGTTGCCTAGTCTATTCTCAAGCCCTGGGCTCAAGGAATCTTCCCCTTTAGCCTCCTAAAGCTCTGGGATTATAGGTGCCAGCCATGGTACCTGGCTTACTTTGCTTTTAAAGTTAATAAACTTCTAGTATATAGTTGGAAAAAAATATATTATTATGTCATTTGTAGAAATGCTGTAGAAGAAAAAATGCATATGCTTATATAAAATTTGCTGTCCCTTCACTTATGAAAGTATTTGAGATCTAAAATCAAGTGTATCTTAGGGGAAAGCAGGCAAAGATTCACAGTCATTGAAACAGGAATCTTATGCTATTATAATTTTAAATTCTACAAAGAACATTTCTTGTATATTTTGTAGATCGTTTAATAGCAAAACTTTCTCTTTTGTATTCTGTCTCTTCAGTGAGAGAAACCCATATTAAAACTCTGCAAGGGATTATATACTTTAAATTAAATATTTTGGTGTAACTTTTGGCAAGCTTAATGTAAAGATAATGCTTTCACATGTATTGAGCCTTCACACTATCTTGATGCTTAAGTAGACCGGCCTGGCCTAGAAACCCAGTGGATATATGCCTTGTCCACAGGCCAACCAGAAAGTGTTATTTTGCAAAATCACCTGCAGACCTTGCATTACTGAAAGGATTTGTTCAAACTTCCCAGTTCTCTGATGTTATACACATAACATACAAAAGGTTTTCCTTGTCCGTGGATGAGTCAAGGGGATAAATATCTAATACTATCTAAAATAAAAATAATTTTTTGTTACATCAGATAACAGGCCCAAGTTTTTTGTAAATTGTCAACAATAGGACTCATATATAGTGTTGTGAGGATTAAATTAGATTTAGAATCTAAAAAAATAATAACCTAGCATAGCCCCTAGTAGATAGGACAAATATTTAATAAAAGTAACTATTACTGTTAATGGATATGTGTTTTATATTAGTGATGTTATAAAATAGCATGATCTCTCTCTCATGCTCACATGGACCTTTTCTTTTGTTCCACACAAAATGTTAACAGAAAAACTAGTTTACAGGCCAGAATGACTAGAGGATGTGAAAGGGAGTAGATTATTTCAGTTTTCCCTTTCTTTAAATAAATAGAAAAGCATTTCAAGACATAATTCATTCTCAGCAAACTAGCACAGGAACAGAAAACCAAACACTGCATGTTCTCACTCATAAGTGGGAGCTGAACAATAAGAACACATGGACACAGGGAGGGGAACATCACACACTGGGGCCTCTCTGGGGATGGGGTCCTAGGAGAGGGATAGCATTAGGAGAAATAGCTAATGTAGGTGATGGGTTGATGGGTGAAGCAAACCACCATGGCATGTATATCCCTATGTAATAAACCTGCACGTTCTGCACATGTATCCCGGAACTTAAAGTATATATTAAAATAGTCCTCAAACAAATATTACAAATTGTTATTTATTTTAAAATTGTTTAAAAGAAATTCTGCCAATGGTTTAATATCATAAAAGAAGAAGAAGGAGTATTTTTCAGGAAATCAAGCCATTCTTTTGGCAGACCTTATTTTCTTATTTTAAAGGCAGTTAGCAAAACAGGCAGAACTCCAAGAGGCAGACATTGATTAGAAGTTTTTCTTTAAGGCATCATTTTTATTTTCTGAAATCTCTTTCAGAGCTTTTTTTTAATTTGTAAAACTTGGTACTGATTATTAAGACAGGTACAGCTTAAATTGCCCATTAAAAAAATCATACGTCATTCCCAAACCTGTTTATATACATAGAGAAAAATACTTAGGTATGTACTAATTACTTTGGCATTTCTTTAATCTGAATAATTTTTTTATAAAACTCAGTATTTTTGTGATGTTGCTCCATCAGCTCATTTACAAAACTGCTATATGATTTTATTCAATGTTGTTTAATCTTAGGAACAATTTTCTTTCACTTACAGCTCTATATCTGTCTTTTTTGCTACAAACACTTTTGTTTCTGTCTTTAGTAGCTATCCATGCTTTTTGTCCTCCCACTCACTACCAATTGCTCTAAATATAAGGACAATTTAAGAGACTTGTAGCAAGCTAATTGTCTTTCCTATATTCTCCCTATCTATAGATTTGTTTCCTCAAAGAGCTCTATGAGAAGTGTCAGGCATTTGCAGAGGCACATTATCTTGGTTGTGTCCACCACTATTAAAATCTCCAATGTCACAGTAAGACTTGTCTGTAATTTCTAGAGTCATTACTGGAAGACATATGAGCACAGGTCATCATGATGGCCACACAAAGGCTGTGGCACAAAAGAACTCTAATAGGCATTCTATAATAATGAAGCTTACATTTCGGCTCACAGTTCCTTCATTTCTTATCTCACAATTTTAAGAAAATTAACAGTAGGTCTTCATGGTTTATTCATCATACGTAAAACTTTTTTTTATTTGACTTTCATGGTAACTTTTGATTAGTAAAATCCAACATTCCTATGGAAATATAATTGAATTAACATATGTTCTAAAATATTCTAGTATCTATATTATTAAGAGTAAAAAATATAAAATTGATACATTTTATGTAACCCAATATGTCAAAAATAGGATTTTTCACGTGTTCAACATGAATACTATAGGTAGGATATTGGACATATTTTTAAACTTTCCAGGGTCAGGGTGTATGTTATACTTGAAACACATCTCAGTTTGAACTAGCTACATTTGAAATGCTTGTCTTTGACAGTGGCCTATGACTATCATATTGGATGCTACGGGAATCAATTCTAAAATAAAAAGTATAAATTACATGATCCTTAAGTGTTCTTTCAGCTTTTCTTTCAAAGTTTTCTATTTAATTATATCTATACCACTAACCTACATCTTCCAAGAAACAAGAATAAAGTGAATATATCCTTGAAATGTTGAGCAATAAATAAAAATAAGTAATTAATTATTTCTTATCATTGACTGTTTTGGAGGGATTTCCTAAGTAGATCCTTTATTCTATTATCATCAAGGAATACTACTTATTTCTGGGTTACTACTGTCTCATTAAACACATTTTAACCTTTTATTATGCTGTCCTGTGAGTTCTATTTAATTTTTAAGCAATGCATTTGTAGAATTCTGTTTTTATTTTTGGCTAATTAAATCTCCCCTTAAAAATGTATTTAGATGGTCATGTGTACAAAAGGTAAATTGACTAATAACTGATTCGGTTATGCACAATATTTTATACATAGGCTCTATTTTTATGAGTTGTGTTTACAGTCTTCTTAAATAAGCAGTTAAGGAAATGCATATACATGTTAGCAAACTATAAATTATACTGATACTATACATGAGTTAAACAAATTGAGAGAATTTGTCAACCTTGCACATAACATTTGTCCACCTTGAGTATGACAAGTAAATCCAGAGACATCAGAAAAAAAGCCAAATACAGGGAATATGATTGTTTGGTGATGAGCATGAAGAGGTGATGCAATGTTTGGAAAAAGGGCCACAATCGTGTCTACTGGGGAGCCACCCTGTAGTTATATAACCAACCAGCTGAATGCAAACCTGCTGGGAAAATGTTTAGGTAGCCTTGTCAAATGTGCTCACAATTTGTTTCTCTGCATGCCTAGAAGAAGGCAATAAAGTCAAAGACAACTACACAACTAATGTATACTGGAGAGGAAAGCTAGGCTCAATTGCAATGTACTATAACAATTTCAAAGTTATATAGTGCCACTAGCTTGAGTGACCTAGAAAAATCGAGTTCAAGATGGTAGCATTATATAAACCAGTGAATCGTGGTCATTACCATATGAATGCAAAACTGGATTATTTTTTATATATTCTGTTCAGTTATCTCTGTACTTCTATCCTGTGTATATTCACATTTCACAGACTACAAGAACACATAGAATTAAAGAAGGCAAAAATAAACTTTTGAAAAAAGAAAAAATACTGGGAAATGTCATTTTAATTTCATGAATTGTAAAATACTACTAATCTTGGTGATTTGGAGGGAGGAGGGGTGATGGAAGTGACCAACAAAAGCTAAGTATTTACTAAGTAATGAAATTGTATCCTTCTGCCTAGCCTACTTGATCTCTTTTAGTCCCCACAGCTGTGTGCTATTAATATTTCCTCTTAACGCTGAGCATGAAAAAAAAAAAAAGCTAAATCGCACAGTACACAATCATTAAACTAAAAAACTAAAAAAGTTAGGTCTGTCTAACTGCAAAGCTCACATGGTTTGCACATTACTTGGAAGCCTAGAAATTTCGCTTATTTTCAGTTATGTCTGGAAATAGGAACTTAACCCATTGGACTCTCTTGTGAATCACGAGATTCACCAGTGTGCTTTTGAGAGCCAGTCAGAAGGGCTGAGACATTTCTTCTTGTGAAATCCCAAGTATGGAAACAAGATATTAAATATCTACTGTGTTTCAGAGGAAAAGTTATGCTCAATATTAAATACATACAATAAATGTAGCAAAGAAATTATTGGCTGCAGGTGCTGTTTGTAACTCACCCATATCTCATCAACAGACACCACTCCCATACATTCCAACTGAAAGCACCTGAGACTTTTCGTGAAGACTTTTCTGGCCAAAGCATCTGGCTCAGCTGAAGGGCAAATGGAAATGCCAGGAGTTCATATCACCCGGAGCAGCCCTGAATCAATGACTGGTAGCTTTGTGGATCAATATCGTAGTTCCCTTGATCCTTGGTGGGGATAAACCTGAGACACAGTACATATTGCTTCTCAAAGTTGAGCAGTGGTGTTGGGTTCTGAAGGTCTTCCTGTACCATAGCATTAGTCTTCTCAACATCTCAGCATCGTACTGACTCCTTGTCCCTTTGGGATCATACTGGTGCTTCCCTCAGAACATCTCTCCTCCCAAAATATCAATACTTGCGTATTTGCTCAAACTCCACTTCTGAGGGAATTTAATGTAATCTGTAATTCCAGTGCTAGAAATTCGATTTTAGAACGGCAATGGTAATCTTTTAAACTTTCATAAAAGACCACTGGCCCATTTGGTTTTTCCTATTGTAATAAAACAATGGAGAATATAGATGGAAGAGCACGGTGAGTCTATTAAAATAAGAGGAGATGAGATAGAAAAAGGAAAAGGGAATCACAGCTAGGGACCAGAAATGAGAAGAGTAAAATATGAGGAAAGCAAAGAATCATGGTGAGGGGAGTATTTTCTAGAGGATTCTTTTGAAAAGACTTCATGTAAGTTTAGAAAATGAGCAACAGTGATGTCAAATACTATAGCTCTTTGAAAAAGAGAGAGAACGCATAATTTTAAAATGTTTATTGGTTCAGGCTGAAGACTCTGGACAAATAAGTGACATTGGCAGTGAGGATGATGATTGTTCAATATGAGAATGGACTTCCTAACCAAAACCATCTGCCAGGGTAAATATACCTCCGCACCACTTAACCCCAGCTTCAGTGAAGTTGTTCAGATGGCTGGTGTTTCTCAGAAATGGTGCCACATGGATTTGGTTTGTTACTTAGTATCCAATAAATCTGTGACTCTATATATCAAAGAAAAGCTGAGGGTGGGCAGATAATGCTTAATGATCAGCTAGTATCTGCATACCTGTCTAATCCTCTGTAACATGATTTCATCTGAAAACACCTTGTTTCCCAGATTACTGTCTCTTCTAGTGTCAACTTTCCCTCTGCACTGCCAATGCAGGCCTATTCAGTTAAAATTTAAGAGACGTTTGTAGCACTCCTGTTCTGTGTTGGGTTTGCTCAATCTCACTGAGGAGTCAAGATCTCTACACAGTTATTTCTTGCAATGAAACATGCATTGATGAAATTAGATACACTTTATTCCATGGGAAAAAAATCTGCAGTTGTTATAAAGTGGGTTTAGTTATTATGAATCCTTCTTTCTAGTTGGTTATAATTATGTAATTGGATGTAATAGAAAAAGTACTCATTCCAAGAAAACTGTATTTTGTCTTGAGTTGTGCCAAGCTGTTTAAACTTGGAAAGCCATCTCACTCTGGAAGACCAATGTTTCTTTGTCTATAAGATGAGCTTGAACAAAACCTCCAAATTCTATTACCTCTGGTTTGTGAATAGACTACAAAGATGAGCTTCTAATGTGTTAGAACCGCATGCAAAAATTTGTGAGCCCATGCATTTTTTTTTGCAAGAGAGGAAACATAGTTTTAATCAAATTCTCAGACTGTTATTTGAAACATTTTAAGAAATGCTGAATTGCACTACATTGAAGCTCTTACTTTTTCCGAAATACTTTGATTCATAATTCTATGACTCATTACCTTTTTGGCAATTGTGAATAGCCATTTCTAAGAAATAAACTTGTTCCTTAAATAAATACCAAAGTTACACTGATCTTAAAAAAATAGTTTATTTAGCCATGAAATATTTCACATCTAAAAGAAATGTTTAGGTTTTTGGACAATTAAAATTGATACATCAAATGTTAGAACAAAATTAAACTGTGGGCAGAATTACACATATCAAGAAATGTAGAATTTTGAAACTGCTAGTAAGAGTGATTAAAGTAAAACAAAAGATTTTTTTAAGTATCTCATAAAAGTCAAATCTGAAAAATAACATTTCTCAGGTCCCTCATAATGTAAAATGGCTTAATAGAAGCAGCAAATATAAAATGACAATGACAACATATTCAAAACAATGGATATGTTACCTTTTGTGAGTGTCTACCTGAATTCCTATCTATATGTCTAATTTTAAAAATTTTTATTGGTGTGACAGTTTTATTTGGTTTGTTTTTCTTATATAATTCTTAGGGTTAATTTTTAAAAAGTAAACAAAAATAAAGGAAATTGGAGTTAAAACATTTAGGAAGTAATTTGTTGGATATTCATCATTCCTTGAATCTTCAAATTCACTGCTCAGTGAGGTAGACATCCTGACTTACTGAAAGTTCAATTATTTTATGGGCTACAGCTCAGAAGACAAATCACCTATTTGTAAGCTGCTTGTTGAGAGAAGCTTGAAAAGGATGATATGAGGCTGGGCGCGGTGGCTCACGCCTATAATCCCAGCACTTTGAGAGGCCGAGGCAGGTGGATCACGAGGTCAAGAGATCGAGACCATCCTGGTCAACAAGGAGAAACCCCGTCTCTACTAAAAATACAAAAATTAGCTGGGCATGGTGGTGCACGCCTGTAGTCCCAGATACTCGGGAGGCTGAGGCAGGAGAATTGCTTGAACCCAAGAGGCGGAGGTTGTGGTGAGCCGAGATCTTGCCATTGCACTCCAGTCCGGGTAACAACAGCAAAACTCTGTCTCAAAAAAAAAAAAGGATGTAGAAAAATTACAAAATTATTGTTGATTTACATAAGCATGTTATTTCTCTGAAACTACTCACCAATTGAGTTAAAACTCACCAATTGAGTTAAAACTCATGAATTGCACATTTTAGGATTTTATTTCATAAGATTAACCAGCAATTACAATATGTTTTATTTTTAGAATGCTTTCAAATTATTTACAACCTATCTGTAGTCTACTGAAATCATGTCTAAGAGAGGAATATTGCCATAATTTGGGGAAAGAGTGTTCCTATGATAATGAATGAGTATATTTTTCAAACTCCAAAGCACAATTGACTTATATCTAAAAATCAATTTCAGGCTAACAAAGAAACTCTGTACTTATATGCATTGCATATTTGTTTTAAGTTATAACAGCAGAATGTTAGTGCATTCAATGAGTATATATTTTAATCTTGTTTTGTTTAATATAATGTGAAATAACTGAAGCCATAGAAGACAAAGACAGTTGTGACAAACACCATATAAAAAGATAAATACAAGTGAAATTTATAAAATAATAAAAGTAAAAGTCACTTTAAAAACTCTTAAAATATAAAAATGGCATGAAATTTACCGAAGTACTGTTCATTTTTATATTAAGCAGAGAATAGTGTGCAATATTAAATTATCTTTGCCTAATTTTTTAATATCCTTAAAAACAGTTGTTAAATATAAGGTGTACTACACCCAAATGGTGAATTAAACTCAAACTCAAGATACTCTATGAAGAAAAATATTCTGTCTTCATTATCACTATTCATTTTGTATAACATTTAAAGTAATTGAAAACTTTAATAAACAGAAGTAAGAGAGAGGGTTAAATTCTTGTTATTAATGTTAACTGCCTATATGAGCTTTGTGTTTCTTGTTGAAATTACTTATTCAAGTAAAAGTAGTCTATTAAATCATTAATAGTATGCAATTCTATTATGTAATAAACTAGAGTATTTGAATTCTTAATTCTTCTCTCTGAAAATGATAATGTAAGAATTTTGTATGACATAATTTTTTAAGGATCTGACTATGATAAATTATAAATATTGGTGTCTATTCAATTTTAGACTCTGACTTCAAGTATGTGAAGCAAGTGGATATGTCATAAAAATCCAGAAAGATTGCATCATTCATGACATTTGCATTTTTTTTTCCCGGAAGTGTTCATTTTATTGATATTTGCTACATTTTTATAGTTTTACAGGAAATATATATATTTTTAGATGGAATCTTGCTCTGTCACTCAGGCTGGAGTGCAGTGGCAAGATCTCAGCTCACTGCAACCTCTGCCTCCTGGATTCAAGCAATTCTCCTGCCTCAGCCTCCTGAGTAGCTGGGACTACAGGCATGTGCTACCACACCCAGCTAATTTTTGTATTTTTATTTTTTTAAATTTTTATTGCATTTTAGGTTTCAGGGTACATGTGCAGAACATGAAAGATAGTTGCATAGGTACACACGTGGCAGTGTGATTAGCTGCCTTCCTTCTTTTCACCCACATCTGGCATTTCTCCCCATGCTATCCCTCCCCAGCTCTGCACCCCCAGCTGTCCCTCCCCTATTTCCCCCAATAGACCTCAGTGTGTGGTGCTCCCTTCCCTGTGTCCATGTGTTCTCATTGTTCATCACCCACCTATGAGTGAGTATATACGGTGTTTCCTTTTCTGTTCTTGTGTCAATTTGCTGAGGATGATGTTCTCCAGATTCATCCATGTCCCTACAAAGGACACGAACTCATCATTTTTGATTGCTGCATAATATTCCATGGTGTATATGTGCCACATTTTCCCAGTCCAGTATGTCATCGATGGGCATTTGGGTTGATTCCAGGTCTTTGCTATTGTAAACAGTGCTGCAATGAACATTCGTGTGCATGTGTCCTTATAGTAGAATGATTTATAGTCCTTTGGATATATACCTAGTAATGGGATTGCTGGGTCAAATGGAATTTCTATTTCTAGGTCCCTGAGGAATTGCCACACTGTCTTCCACAATGGTTGAACTAATTTACACTCCCACCAGCAGTGTAAAAGTGTTCCTATTTCTCTGCATCCTCTCCAGCATCTGTTGTCTCCGACATTTGTATTTTATATGTCCTTGAAAGTTTTCTTCTAAAGCTGACTGTCTTGCTACATTAAAAGAATTAATTTGGTAGTAATTTTATTCTAGTTTTGTTCAGTTTTGATATTTTTTCTCCTTTTACTGCCAATATCCATATGAGTATTCAAATACTATGTAGATGTATTTTTAGTAAAATGTTTTTCATTTTTATAATTGAATCCATACAATGCTGGAGAATTATATGTGCTAAAGATTTATAAAAATAAAACTTATTTAAAAATTAAATGGAAATTTGCATTCTCACAACAAAGTAACTAGTATTTCAGAAATATATAGCCTTGCAAATAGTTGAAAATATATATTTAGAATTTACACATTTTATTTAATATTTAATATTTTGAATAATGTTAAATATTAATAATTATATCAATTATAATTAATCATTAATATAATTATTAATATTAATTAATATAAATATTAAATAATTAATGTTAATATTATTTAATATTTAATATTTTCATGTTTGATAATATTAATATTTAACATTTTGTTTAACATTTATTTATCTTGCTTTTCCACAATATTCTTGACTCGAGTCATTGTTGTAACTGAAAATGAACAAGAGTAATCATTTAGCAAAGACTTTGAATTATGGAATGCTCTAGATTAGAAAGCTCCTATTGCTTTCTAGAATGATATTCCCTGCATTTTTCCTGCATCTGACATCACATATAAATGACACCTGCTGAACCATGCCAAGATCTACAATCTCATCACGACTATGGAAGCTCATGGCTAACAGTGCTGCCTGCAAGTTGATCCAAAAAGTTGGGTTCCTGCCAGAGATGTAGAGCAATGTAGTACATTGATAATTGCTAGCTAGCTCCTTTACCTCTCTTCTCATAAATGTTAATGACAGCCTTGAAATCCCAAAGCCTTTCTCTAACATTTCTATTCCTTTTGTGTGAAATTGTGACTGAAGGAGGTTAATCGATATGACCAAGGGGACTAATGGTGGAAGTTTCTGCTATGACTCTTGTCCCAAGTTCATAAAATGCAAAGAATGTTTTTTTAAATAGACTATGTAACTATTTTCGCTTTTTGTAAGTCCTTAAAGTTGGATCCCTTATATCCCACATGTATTATTCAACATTTAGCTGCGAATTTGCAGGAGATATTACACTTGACATACAGAAAAGAATGTTTGATGATCCAATGAGAGCAAACATGAGAGTTTTGAAATTGGTAAGACTGTGCATTATTATTAATGTTGTTGCTGTGTGTGCTCACCCCTCTCCAAGTCCTTTCTGCTTTTAGACTGTTTGCTTGTAATTTAATTGAATAATTTAAAAATATTTTGAAAGACCAAGTAATTCTAAATATCATGTGGCTAGAGAAGAGGAAATAAAATGACTTTTTATCATTTGGGAATTATAAAATGTATAATATTTATCTTCCTCATTAATTGTATCATCTTATGGTTGTCTTTCTTATAGAGCTTTCCTCATTTAGCCACACTGAACCAGAACATATCCATATATTGATCTAAGCTTTAGCTCAGTTTTCTTAGCAAATGCCAAGCTAGAGTGAAATTTAAGAAGGCATAATGATAAGGAACCTTATCTTCACCCCCATTTTGTTCCATACTAATGTAAAGTTTTGCTGCCTCATTTTAAAATCAACATTTTTATTTTAGAATAAATTTAGATTTACAGAAAAGTTGGGAAGAGAAAAGGGAGTTCACATTCTCTTTATCACCAACCACCAGTTTCCCCTGCTGTTGACTTTTTACCTTAATATGCTAACATGTGTCATAATTAATGAACCAGTATGCATAGATTAAGCCCAATCTTTATTGAGATTTTCTTAGGTTTCACCTTAAGTCCTTGTGTGTGGTGTAGTGTGTTTTTTTTTTTTGTTTTTTGGTGGTTCCAGACTAGTTCATCATATTGTATTCGGTCACTATCTCTCCTTAGGATACTCTTGGTTGTGAAAGTTTCTCAGACTTTACTTGCTTATGATGTCTTTGACAGTGTTGAAGAGTACTAGTCAGGTATTTTGTAGAATGTTCGTTGACTGGTATTGGTCTAATGTTGTTCTAATCCACTGGAATTCATCTAATGTAGGTTTCAGAGAGGAACACCACAGAAGTGTCATTCTCACCACATTCTATCCAGGATACACACTAGCAACAGGACTTACCATCTTAATGTTGATCTTGATTACCTGGCTGAAATAGGATTTGTTAAGTTTCTCAAGTGCAGAGCAGAGTCTTTCCATACTGCAGAATTTGGAAGGAAGTCCCTATGTACAGTTCACATGTAAGAATATAGTGTCTACCTCTTTGAGGGCACAGTGTTGACATAATTATTCTATATGAGATGTGTATACAACTTGATTATTCTTCCCCATTTATTCAATCATTTACATCAGTATGGACATGTGAGAATTGATTTTATTATAATTTGGATTATATTCTAATAGGACCTTGTTTATTTTTTGGTCAAATTATTTCAGCTCTGGCCACTGGAAACCCTTTTAGTTGCCTTGTGTCCTTTTGACACACTCGCATCACTACAGAGATTTTGAAAAGCATTTCTATATGTTCTGGCATTATAATGTGTATCAGTTTTAGCTTGTATATTTCTTGCTCCAGTCTTAGAATCAACCTTCTAAGGAATCCTGTCTTTTGTTGTTGGATAATGGTACTTACTAGAAACCAGTATCTGGATGCTTGGTATGCTCATTGATAGTGGAATATAACTGAGCAAGGGGATATATGTGTTTTCACTAAGCCATGTATATATGCATATCTATAAATTTCTATATATTGTATCTTCATATCTGTTTATATGTATATTCATCTGTATGTATGTTTAACCTAATGTGTGTTTATATCAATGCATCCAACTGTAATGAATCACCATGTCAATCATTCTAGCCTTCTCCCTCCTGCTATATGTAAATTCCCACCCCAATAGTAAGAATCCTGAATCCCAGGGCAGGCACAGTGGTTCATGCCTGTAATCTTAGCATTTTGGGAGGCCAAGGCAGGTGAATCACCTGAGGTCAGGAGTTTGAGACCAGCCTGAACAAATGGGTGAAACACCATCTCTACTAAAAATACAAAATTTAGCCAGGCATGTTAGAATGTACCTATAGTCCCAGCTACTCAGGAGGCTGAGACAGAATAATTGCTTTAACCTGGGAGGTGGAGGTTGCAGTGAGCTGAGATCCCACCATTGAACTCCAGCGTGAGACTATGTCTCAAAAAAAAAATGCAAACCTGGATCCCACCATTGCCATCAATTTAATTACTTGTTAAATCCTAGTTAACATGTATGCTAGTTTCAGAATTGTTAGTGGTAGTCCCATGGGGAATGACTTTGTTGACCAGAATACAGGATTTATGTACAATGACTTTAGTCTTACAAACTCCATTTATTTTCAAAGTTGCCTAGGTTAGCACCTCCACTCTCCCCTGCCACCACATAAGTGAGGTTTTGATACATTTTCATTATGGCTAGATTATCTTTTTTCACATTCTGCATTCTGACCAGTGATCCTGACTTCCTAAATACTTTTTAAAGCATTTTTCATATAGCAAGGTTTTCTCTTCTGCATAGTTCTATGGGTTTTTATAATCACATAATATCATATATTCACCATTATGGTATCATATGGAATAGTTCCAGTGCCCTAAAAAAAAATGTCCTGTGCTTTGCCTATTCAACTCTCTCTACATAAAACCCTGCAACTACGAATAAGTGTACTCTCTTTGTAGTTTTGTCTGTTCCAGAATGTCACATAAATGTAATCATGAAATACATAACTTTCACAGATAAGTCTCTTTCACTTAGTAACATACATTTAACATTCATTCTTTGTGTGGCTTTACCTTATGTTTTAAAAACTGTTATATAGTTGTATCACAGTTTATCCATTTACCTGTTGACATTTGGGTTGTTTCCAGTTTTTGTCTATTACAAATAAAGCTGATATTAATTTTCATGGGCTGTGTGTGTGTGTGTGTGTGTGTGTGTGTAAGTTTTCGATTCAGTTGAGTAAATACCTGTGAATTTAATTGCTGGGTCTTACAGTGAGACCATGTTTAGCTTTTTAAGAAACTGCCAAATTGTCTTGCAAGGTGGTTGTGGGAATACAGAATGCCACAGCCACTTCACAAGACAAATTGAACATAAGCTCCTGTTACTCCGCATTCTCACTAAGAGTATTCTCAGTTTTGTGGATGTCAGCCATTCCAGTAGCTCTGTAGTGCCTGCCACCACATAGTTGTTTTAATGTGTTCTAACTTAAGGGCTAATATGTTGTGTGTGTGTGTATATATATATATATATATATATATATATATATATATATATACTTACTTGTCATCTGTATGTCATTTTTGACAAAGTGTCTTTTTCAATATTTTGTCAATTTAGTAATTGGGCTATTTTCCTAATGCCAAGTTTTAAGAGTTCTTTATGTAATTTGGATATATGTACCTTACAGAATATGTCCTGCAAGTATTTTGTCCTAGGCTCTGCTTTGTCTATGAATTCTTTTAACTGTCTTTTGAAGAACAAACATTTTAAATTTTAATAACATCCCAGATTATTTTTTATGGATAAATGCTTGTATGTGTGTGTCTAAAAACTTACCTCTAAATCCAAGAGAAAATCCATTTTCATCTAAATAATTTATAGTTTTTTAAATTTTACATTTAGATCTATGATTCATTTTGAGTTAATTCTTACACAAGGCATATAGTTTGTGTCCATGTTACTTTTATTTTAATATATGAATGCTCAGCATTATTATTTTTTTAACCAACAATCAACAAAGGGAAAAAATTATCCTCTCTTTACTCAGTCGCATTTGTTAAAGATTAGTTTTGTTCACATGGGTTTATTTTACTGATTTTCCACTCTGTTTCATTTCCTGTTCCTCTGTCAATCCCTCACAGTTTGTAATACTGTAGCTTTAAAAGTCTTGGACTATAGTAACATGAGTCCTTCAATTTGTTCTTTTTCAGTCTAGTGATGGATACTTCATGCCTTTCTCTTGCCATGTAACTTTTAGAAATGGCAAGGTTTCTTACAATGTAAGGTTTGTAAATATTAGTAAGATAACTTGCTAAGAGTTTGCTTGGGATTTGTTGACTCTATATAGGTCAGTATAGAAAGAATTGACATTTAGCAATGTTGAGTCTTCCAATATCTGAAAGATATTTCTGACACCCACTTCTTTTTCCCCTGTGAAATAAAAAAGGCCATTTTTTAATAACACATATGTTTTCCTCATTAAATATCTCTTATAAATTATGCAGCTCCAGAAGACAAAAAAGAAAAATAATATCAATCCAACAAACAACATAGATTAAGATTAAATAGATATATTAATATCTGAGTCATACTAATTAGTTTTCAAGTGCATTCACACAAGAACTTATCAGAACATATTCTGATATATGTTAATTATAAGGCTGCTTTAATATTATAGATGGTACAGAAATTTAAATTTATTGTGCAGAGGATTGCCATATATGGTAAGAGAGGAAAGGAGACTCGGGGAGTAGCACATTATTATTAATTATAAGTTGGGGGAGGCTAACCACAAGGCTCTCTGGAGAAAATAGTTAAGAACAGAGACAAGAAATAAGCAGAATCTATTTGAAGGGATAGACGTGCATAAAAGAACTGGAGTATTAGAAAAGACTGCTTTGAAAAAAATGAGAGTTTCAAGTTATGAGACCAAATTGAATGGCTTAGAAAGTCATCCTCATCCACCCACAAATTATACTTGAAAAATAATACCCAAAATACTATAAAATGTTTTAAAAGTAAAACACATGCTTATTATTTGAATCTCAGTATTTATTTTCAAATTAACAGCCTAGTATTGGTCTGTGAGTTACAAATTCCATATGTTCAACCAAGTTCTGTTTAGCATGTGAAGGAGGATTTTCTTCTAAATAAAAGAGGCATTAAAAAAATTCTAAAATATAATTGAAAGACTGGCAAAGACATATGAGGACACAAATATTCCAAACAAGTATTTGGTTATTAACATGCCAACAAAAGGTTGGTTTTTGTAAAACCATGTTTTTTTAATTTCAGAAAAATATGGTTTCAGTAATTCCCATAAGTAATTCAGCATTGAGCTATCAGCTACCAGTAATGAATTCTCCTACAAAGGAATAATTTATTCCCATTGTGCTTACACAAGCTGAGTTGCTACCAGGAACTTGAAGCTGTAAAAGAACCCTGTCTTAATAGCTACAATGCCTCACTCACAATACATATCTTATGAGTTGCATATTAAATTATGAGAGCTTATTTATTTTCATACACTGGTTTGGAAATGGATGAATCATTTCTCATTTCTTCTGAAAGGTATACATTGTGCTTTTGCTCAAATTTCAATTTCAGAACTTCAAACTTCTGATCCTTTATCTAACTGAAGGATTAGACTCACGTGTGCAAAGCACAAAATAAATGAACTGCCTTATTGAAAGACAATAGATATTAGCAATGAAGCACACTGACAATAATACATTTTTACTTTTCTAAAATTAGTTATTTATCAAAGCAAAATTGTACTGCACCCTAATTCTATTCAAATGTTTTTGTTGTTGAGTTATTCAGTTGCTTAATTCATGGTATTGAATTTTTTAAAATAAGAACTGTTGATTTGCAAATCAGGTTCTTATGTCTGTATCTATCATTCTGTTCTGAGGGGGTTGATTTATGGGTGCCTATAAATTAAACACAAATTTTAGAAAATTTACTGAGGGGAGCCAAGCATATATTAAAATATAAGTTAAAAAACCACCATATACTATGATCAAACATGTTGACTTAGAATTACTAGTTTTACTTCAAGATAGATAAGAAAGAATTTTGCGTAATCTGAATACTTATTAGTAGTAAGCCTAGGATTGTGTGTCTGTGTATATAGAGTATCATTGATAATGGAAACTCAGTATATTCAGTCCTTATTTATTTATACAAAATACATCAGCTCACCATGGATTAATGACTAGATCAAAGTCACAAAAATATAAAAGCAAAATACTTTTTTTCTTTTATATTTTAAATTAAATATTAAATTTAAATTAAATTTAAAATTAGTGGGGCTTAAATTTTATTGCTGTGTATTGGGGCTTGTGGTGCTCTTTACGTGTATTTTACCCTGTTTAACATGAATAGCAACATGCTAGTTATAACCTTACAGTTTTAAAATGGAGGACATTCTGAAGATTTAAGTTCTTTGGCTCTAACATAATGATACTTCTTTGCAATTCCAGACTCATTTTTCTTCATTTCTGTATTAATCCCTTCTCACATTTCTGAAAAAGTCATAGCTAAGACCAGGGAGAAAAACAGGTTTATGGACTTACAGTTCCAGATGGCTGGGGAAGTCTCACAATCGTGGCAGAAGGCAAGGAGGAGCAAGTCGCATCTTACAGGGATGGCACAGGCAAAGGGAGAGGTTGTGCAGGGAAACTCCCATTTTTAAAACCATCTGATTTCATGAGACTTAGTCACTATCATGAGAACAGTGCAGGAAAGACCTGCCCGCATAATTCAGTCACCTCTCACTGGCTTCCTTCCATGACACTTGACAATTGTGGGAGTTACAGTTCAAGATGAGATTTGGGTAAGGACTCAGCAAACCATATCCCTTTCCTAAACTGACTTGTATGTAAACTGAATAGCTGATCAAATGAAAGCTGGTTGATTATGCTAAAGAAAATAATTTTGTACTGTATCTAGAAAAGAAAATGTTTAATTGGTCAGCATTAAAAGAATGAATAAAATAATCCCAAACCAAAGTTTAGAAGTATACTAATTCTAATAATTACCTTCTTATATCATTCTCCTGTATTGTCTAAAACTTCAAGAAAATGGACTTAGGTACTATTGAGAATTTCAATTTTAACTCGGGGAACTTAAAAATTTTATGTAATGACCTTTATGGTATACATTTTGCAACCTGTTCTTTGAGAGCAGTATTAATGTCTCAGATCAAAGTTTGAGTTACAGTTATAATATTCTGCTTACCAATTTCACTATTTAGGTACAAAAGGTTTAAAAGGTCTAAAATATGAATGCATTGAAATTTAGAAAACAGCTTTTTCTTCTCAAGGAAGCACCAAAATGGACAAAATAAATTAGTGACTATGGTTACTACTTTCTTCTTTTATATAACTCAGTTGGTTTTAACTTTCTGCTTTAATTCCTCAGTTTTGTTCTGTTTGGTTTGGGAAAGTGGTACATTATTTATATACAAATTTATGTGTTTTTGCCAATGAGTGTGTGGTCATATATATATATGAGTGATTGATTATACAATAATATTTTCCCAGTGTTTCTAAATATATATTTAATAGCACTAAATGGAAAATCTATGACTTGTTCATGTGGAATATCTTTTTCTACTTCTTTTAAACAGGAAGTAATTTCTTAGACTAAAATGAGCTTTAGACCATTCCCATCATCTCAACTGAATAGTGATCAATATTTGTCCCTCAAGGGAACATAAGTTGCTGATAAATCTATAGTATAACATTAGAGAACTCAAAAGCCATAGTATCAGATTGTCCCAACAAAATTTTGGGGCACCTTGTTTATCATACGTGGAATCTATGAAAGTTAATCTAAGAGTAGACAGTAGAAGAGTGGTTACCAGGGGCAAGGGTAGTTTGGGAGGGGTTCTTGAGGAGATATTGATCAAATGATACAATATTTTAATTAAATAGAGATGTTTAAGAGATCTGTTTTACACCATGGTGGCTATAGTTAACAATATATCCTGTTCTTAAAAAATGCTGAGTGAATACAAAGTAGTATCATCACAAAAATAATTATGTGAAGTAATGCGTATGTTAATTAGCTGAATTAAGTTATTCTGAATGTATATATACTTCAACATTTGTGGCATATGGTAAATGCATACAATTTTATGTCAATTTAAAAGAAGAAAATAAAATTGAAAAAAAAGCAACCTGTGAACCTTAGAGCATTTTAGAGAAAGCAAAACTTTTTTGTCTCATTAATAGGATAATATCCAGAGACTATACTTAGAACAAGTATATGAGTGCAGAAGGATCTAGTATTAAGAGCCCTGGAGCAAAAGATTCATCTCACAGGGACTAGATCAAAGTGTTAAAAATCATTTAAACTGACACAAATACTTCCGGAGCCATATTTTACCTACATTACTTGAGGGTTATTCTTTATGAATTAATATGGAAACTTACTGCATACTCTATACAATTTTTTGTACAGAAGTACGCATGTAAAGTCAGATGGGCTAAAACTTTCATATATCTGTGAGATAATGTTCCACTTTGTCTACCAAAATAATCTTTATTTTAGCAATTTCCTTTATCTTTTAGATCACACTGCAGGCTTTTGACTAATGTGATCTGCCTCCATACTTAAAGCAATTCAGATGTGTTCTTCCTTAAAAAATAAAATGCCGAATGTCATATTCTGCAAATTGTGTATAATATTAAACAAGTTGACAAAGGGCTGTCTCCCCAAGTCTGCCTGTTGGCTTTTACCCTCTCACTCCTCAGCAGCCACGCACATAGAAGTACATACTAGGCCAGGTGCGGTGGCTCAAGCCTGTAATCCCGGCACTTTGGGAGGCCGAGGCGGGTGGATCACGAGGTCAACAGATCGAGACCATCCTGGTCAACATAGTGAAGCCCCGTCTCTACTAAAGATAAAAAAATTAGCTGGGCCCGGTGGCGCGTGCCTGTAATCCCAGCTACTCGGGAGGCTGAGGCGGGAGAATTGCCTGAACCCAGGAGGCAGAGGTTGCGGTGAGCCAAGATCGCGCCATTGCACTCCAGCCTGGGTAACAAGAGCGAAACTCCGTCTCAAAAAAAAAAAAAAAAAAAGAAGTACATACTATTTAGTAACAGGATAAGGTAGGCATGAGAAGTGTAATGTCTTTGTCATAGTATTTGTTCACTATTTTTAATAACCCTTCTAAAATTTGTGAAGGAACTTAATACTTTTCTTTAAATGAGATTTCTTAAAATCCATTTAAATGCTATAACTTGGCCGGGCGCGTTGGCTCACGCCTATAATCCCAGCACTTTGGGAGGCCAAGGCGGGTGGATCACGAGGTCAAGAGATCGAGACCATCCTGGTCAACATGGTGAAACCCTGTCTCTACTAAAAATACAAAAATTAGCTGGGCATGATGGCACGTGCCTGTAATCCCAACTACTCGGGAGGCTGAGGCAGGAGAATTGCCTGAACCCAGGAGGCGGAGGTTGCGGTGAGCTGAGATTACGCCATTGCACTACAGCCTGTGTAACAAGAGTGAGACTCTGTCTCAAAAAAATAAAAGATGCTATAACTTTATCAAAGACATACCATGTATTTTAAAATGTAGGACAGAGCAGTTGAGTAGTTTCTCTAGGTGTAAAATCTCACAAATATTAGTTGTATGCCCTTATATAAAATATTTTAAATAATAGAATATTTTATACCAAGGAATTATCATGGCGTATGATTTTCTGAAAAGAAAATGTCCCCTTGATGATTTAACATTTTCAACAACCCTGATAATCACCATTAAAAATATGTTTGTTGGTTTGATACTACTTACTAGGACTATAAACTAGGCTCTATATTTAAAAAAACAATTTTCTTCTTGCAAATTATTTGTTACATGAAAAATCCCCAAACCTTATTGCACACTGTATATTAGTATTGGCAACAGGAGGAAATTGGAGTGTCATGTTTCGAGACTGGTTCATGCAGAAACTGCAAATAATGGTTAACATAGGGAATACTGTGAGGATGGGCTCATTAGAGCAAAATAAATATTGTACTGCATTAGCCTTCTTCATATTTTGCAATGAGGTATATACTGGATGGTTAAGAAATTTTATTTTGTAAGATAAATTTGACCATGTAACACATAGAATATGGTGTTCTTTTTGAAAATTTTACTTTAAATTCAGGGATATATGTACAGAACATGCAGGTATGTTATATAGGTATACGTGTGCCATGGTAGTTTGCTGCACCTATCAACCCACCTTCTAGGTTTTAAGCCCTGTGTGCATTAGGTATTTATTCGAATTCTCTCCTTCCCCTTGCCCCTGACCCCCAGAGAGGCCCCAGTGTGTGATGTTCCCCTACCTGTGTCCATGCGTTCTCACTGTTCATCTACCACTTATGAGTGAGAACATGCGGTGTTTAGTTTTATGTTCCTGTGTTATTTTGCTGGAAATGATGGCTTCCAGCTTCATCTATGTCCCTGCAAAGGACATGAACTCATTCTTTTTTTTTACAGCTGCATAGTATTCCATGGTGTATATGTGTCACATTTTCTTACTCCAGTGTATCATTGATGGGCATATGGGTTGGTTCCAAGCCTTTGCTATTGTAAATAGTGCTGTGATAAACATATAAGTGCATGTGTCTTTATAGTAGAATGATTTATAATCCTTTGGGTATATACCCAGTAATAGGATTACTGGGTCAAATGGTATTTCTGATTCTAGGTCTTTGAAGAATCTCCTCACTGTCTTCCAGAATAGTTGAACTAATTTATACTTCCACCAATGGTGTAAAAGCATTCTTATTTCTCCACGGCCTCAACAACATCTGTTGTTTTCTGACTTTTTAATAATTGCCATTCTGACTGGCATGAGATGGTATCTCATTGCGGTTTTTATTTGCATTTCTCTAGCGACCAGTGATGATGATAAAAAATCACAAGGCTTCCTATCCAACAACAATAAGCAAGCAGAAAGCCAAATCATGAGTGTACTCCCATTCACAATTGCTAGAAAGAGAATAAAATACCTAAGAATACAACTTACAAGGGATGTGAAGGACCTCTTGAAGGAGAATTATAAACTACTGCTCAAGAAAATAAGAGAAGACACAAACAAATGGAAAAAAAATCCATTATCATAGATAGGAAGAATCAATATAGTGGAAATGGTAGTACTGCCAAAATTAATTTACAGATTCAATGATATTCCCATCAAGCTACCATTGACTTTCTTCACAAAATTAGAAAAAAATTACTTTAAATTTCATATGGATAAAAAAGAGTTCATGTAGCCAAGACAATCCTAAGCAAAAAGAACAAAGCTGGAGGCATCATACTACTGGACTTCAAACTATACTACATGGTTATAGTAACCAAAACAGCATGGTGTTGGTACCAAAACAGATATATAGACCAATGGAACAGAACTTTGTTCTTAAAATATTAATTTTTAGACTGCATTGAAAGGAAAACAGTGATTTGAAATGGTTAATTGAAGTCAACCACATTGAAATAAATTATAGAGAATGAAATTAATGTATTCAAAAATAAATTCTGCTAGAATCATAGATGTTGGGGACTCATTTCATGTGTAGTCATCTGTTATGGGCATGTATCTTACACTGAACTAAAATTTACATTCCCCAAGCTCCCCCCAAGGCCTTCAGTTCTGCCCCAAGGTAAATCTACATCCTCTTCCACCTGAGAGTCTTCTGAGTATTTTATGAAAACCAAATATTTTCTTTAAAATGAATTTACTGACTAAGACAAACAATCAAAGGTTCTTCACTTTTTCTTTACAAGAGAAATCTTCTCGTCTCTTCTAAATCCTGGTTAGTTTTCTGTAGGTTGCAAAGACGTTTTTTAAAGCAAGAGTTCTGAAAAGATCAAATTCTATGCATGATAAAATAGCACACTATTTGATCATACTGAGTCTGTTGTTTAAGATTCAGCCAATTCTTAAATTATTTCCATAGTGAATTTCATACTGACTGGTATTTTTTAAAGAATCTCTCATTTACATAGAAACTCACTTGACCAATCTCCAAATTTAAATGTCAGTCAGTAGTATCTGTTGTTATTCTACCAGCTACAAATGTTCACAATCTTACTAATGTAAGTTTATTTAACACCTGCTCAGAAGATCCAGAAAATACTTTTTTTTAAAGTGCTTTTTAAAATAAAAATTGATTAAAAGTGTAGCATTTACTTCAACAATACATACGATGTAATTACTACATGCTAGAGATTTCATTAGCAACAGCAGATTCTGCAAACAAGACAGTCCGGGCTTTGGTCTCACAGAAGTGACCATGGACATGTCACTAAGCCTCTGTATGCTTTAGTTTCAGCAAATGAAAATTTAGGGAGTTTGGTTGTGTGAGTAAGAAAGGGTTTGGCCAAATCAGGAAACCTGAGTTGATTCTTAGTGATCATGCAGGATAAATTCCTGCAACCTATTCTCAAAGCTATTCCAGAGATTTTAGGATTTGAAATTTTTAAAAAGGTAACTTTCCTTTCATGTGAATATATTTTTGTTAGTGGTGGCTCAAGCCTGTAATCCCAGCACTTTGGGAGGCCGAGGCGGGTGGATCACGAAGTCAAGAGATGGAGACCATCCTGGTCAACACGGTAAAACCCCATCTCTACTAAAAATACAAAAAAAAAAAAAAAATTAGCTGGGCATGGTGGTGCATACCTGTAATCCCAGCTACTTAGGAGGCTGAGGCAGGAGAATTGCCTGAACCCAGGAGGTGGAGGTTGCGGTGAGCCGAGATCACGCCATTGCACTCCAGCCTGGGTAACAAGAGCGAAACTCCGCCTCAAAAATAAATAAATAAATAAATAAAAATAAGAAAATTTTGATGTTAAAACTATATGCGCAACATAGTACAGCAAATGAAATTTTTAGTGATTATATAAAATGCCTCAAATATACTAGTATTCAATAATAAGATTTTAAAATATCAGAATTTAAACTCTGTTGAGGCCTAGGTAACATTGGTCACGTGTTAAAAGATGGGACTTTCACATACAGACTATTGAGATCTAACACACTATGAATATCCAATGAATATTGTAAGTAAATTATTCAAAAATCTTTATTTCTGCCTTCATTTCATTGTTTATCCAGTCAACATTCAAGAGCCAGTTGTTCAGTTTCCATGAAGCTGTGCGGTTTTGAGTTAATTTCTGAATTCTGAGTTCTAACTTGATTGCACTGTGGTCTGAGAGACTGTTATGATTTCCATTTTTTGCATTTGCTGAGGAGTGATTTACTTCCAATTATGTGGTCAATTTTAGAGTAGGTGTGATGTGGTGCTGAGAAGAATGTATATTCTGTGGATTAGAGATGGAGAGTTCTGTAACTGTCTAGTAGGTTTGCTTGGTCCAGGTCTGAGTTCAAGTCCTGGATATCCTTGTTAATTTTCTCTCGTTGATCTGTCTAATATTGACAATGGGGTGTTAAAGTCTCCCACTATTTTTATGTGGGAGTCTAAGTCTCTTTGTAAGTCATTAGGAACTTGCAAAAATCAATATTTTCTAAACAAAAATTGAAAAAAGTTCTTAATTATAATATAGAGCAATTTTTCAAAGATTATTTTTAAAAATGGCCTATATTTATAGAGGACATACTTTTAAAATATATTTAAAGAATATGAATTTATAAACAATCATGTGGTCAGAAAGAATTTAAAATTATACTCTATGAATACTCATCGAAAATCACATTAGAATTTTTAAAGATCCTGAATTTATAGTCAAAGATTTATTGTTTCCATGAATTAGCAATTAGGTGAACTAATTTGCAAATGACGTGGTCACTTGAAAGTCTATACATAAAATCGGTAAGCAATAAAAAGAATAAACCATCTGGAAGAATGACTGAATTGGGAGAATGAATTCTCTCCACAATCAATATCATTTAAAAAGTAACTTTCTGAAGTAAAAGGGAGCTGTCTACTTTTTTCTTTGTCCCTTTTTAGTAAGCAGTTTACCTTTGGTTTAACAATATAAACGTATTTCCTTTCCCAGTTGGAGGCATCCAATCCTGGGAATATTTATGTATGTATATGCTGTAGATTATACTTTTCAGACTAGATGTATTTCTAAATTCAAGATCTAAGTGCTTCCACAATTCTAATTAAAATGAGAAGTTGGGAGTCAGATGCCCTTGGCCCTAAAGGCTTGCACCACAGTGTATTAATTTTCACCATTATAAAAAGGTTAACATATTTTTTATTTGTTAAAAAATTCTGTATCTGAAAGGGGGTACTATTCAACAGCATTTCTGGCAAATCATAAATTATCCTACAGTAAATGACATTAAGGAGATAGCTTTGTTCTGTAAATGGGTGGGATACCATATGGCTTTGATGTTAGTGTGAAGTTAATCACAGCCTCCATGATAGGCCATGATATAATGTCATAATAAATTGCATGAACAAATGCTGCCATTATCTGCACAGCATGTGAAATTTGGTACCTATAATCTTTAGAGAAAAATAAATATAAAATATTGAGTAAAAAGTAGATATAAGGATGGTGCATTAGAAAGTTACACCTAAATTGCAGGAAGTGAGTAGGTGTAATTTTGGAGTCATCTTAAAAAGAAATAATAGACATTTCTTCCATTTCTCCATTTGCCACCATCTGGCAGGCAGGCTACGATCTGATTGACCCAGAACATGGAGTGCCCTATAGGCCATTGCATGAGCCCTGCTAGCTTCCCTGGAAAGAGGCTGAAATGTCTTTTTTCAAGACCCCAACACTAGCTCCATACCACCTAACTACATCCATGAAATTTCAGTTATTTTCTGGTGCACACTGGTACACACTTGCCAATTATGTACAAAGACAAAGACTGTCAATGAACTCAGCTGTTCATTATAAGATACAGTGTTACTATTCTTTTGTTAACAAAGCACTTGATTATCTAGAGTATTTTACTCCCAAAGATTTCTGAAAACCATACTTCCCTGTGTTTAATTCTCAGTTGAAGGAGTGCTGACGATCAGTACATAAGTAACATATTGTTAGAAACAATAATTAGGATATTAATGAAAACTGATCCCATCCATTTGTCTTAAAAATGGAGGAAATAATGTTTTCTGATTTCTCTCTGCCATTCCAAGTGCAAGGTACCACATAATTTATACGTAATTCAAACATCAATAGAGAGGTTTTTTATACTGATTGCTCCCACTTTAGTAGTACTATACAAACAAATAAAGAAATTAACTGATATTACCCATGATCAGATGATCTTTCTTTGGAGATGTGACATTTAATCTGATTATTCATGAATATTTTAATGAGAGATGTATCACATGCCAGTCATTAGATACTGAATATTAAAATGCAGCCCATCATGCAATGTTGATGACAAGCTTCCTTTTCCAATTTGTAGGGAAAGAATAAGCAAACAAGATGAGTTTAATGTTTGGCTTTTATTTCTTTTTATAAAATCTTCGGTGGCACATATATGTGTCAAGGAATAACAGAATTTCTTAAAATCCAAAACTCAGAGATGGCAACTTTTTTGTCACTCATTCCAATTAAACCAATGGCACTTAAATTTAACAAGAGTGATACATTAATGATTAATAGAATACGGTTGTGGATTTCTAATATACAAGCAATTCCAAATTGATAAACAGCTTTGCATTACCAAAGTTTATCGGTAAAGCTACTGTTTGGAACTTAAACTAGTCATGAATTTTCTGTAAGAAATGACTTAACAACGAATGATAGGAAATCAGAGCTGTAATATCACTCCACTGAGAACCTCTAAGGGCAAAGAAAGTGTTCATCCAGTGATAAGCACAGGCCCTCAACACAGCACATGCAAAATAAAGAAAGGAATGAAAAATACCTAGATGTGTATACTAGTAGAGTGTAAAATCTAATTATTATTTAAACTTTGTCTCTATACGAAAACTTAATGGAAGCTTCCATGCTGGCTCTAGAAACACAGCAGCTCTCTTCTTACCTCTCTACCCCTTAGTGACCAGCAGTGAGTGACAGTTTTATCTTACCCCAGACTGCTGTGGTAGTTACAGGAGAGCATGAAACTCCTAAGGTGTCAGGGGCTGTCATGGCTTTGTGTTGACATTCTTAGGTGAGGTAGAGCGATAACACATCATATAGAAGAGAGGGTTGGGTGGACGGTCGCTGAGACACTAAACCATAAAACATCTCTGAAAGTGTAAAGCAAAGAAGAAAATTGTATTTATTAGAATTCTTCTTAAAAGAGAATACTGTGTATTTATTGAAAGGACTTCTTGGTTAAGCTGCATGGGGTAGGCTGTGAAAAGCTTTTGTCTATTCCACTCACAGCAATGCCTGTGTGCTCCAGGAATTGTTGGTAATTGCTGTGTTTGGTGAAGTGGATGATATAAGAAGCAGGGGTGCTGCCTCCCAGAGTCATCCTTTTCTGCATTTGCTCTCATCCAGGTGCTAGGACGCATCTCTAAAAAAATGTTGAGAAAATATTTAGAGTATCGGTTTGAAGGGGTGTCAAATTACTCTGCTAAGAGCACCGAAATGGCTGTCTCTAGCCAGGAGTCAATACATAGGGCAGGAAAAAGGAGGGACTGTTCCAGTGGCAAGTGAATGGAGCCGCCTTAAGTATTGCTTGCTCACTTTAGGATGCTGACTTACAATATTAAACAGTAGATTATGAGACTGTTTCCACCGAACATCTTGAACAACAGACAGGTGCCTTTTCCCTGTTATTAAAATGTGGGTCATAAAGGCAAAGCTGTAGAGATAGAAAACAGATCAGTGAATTCCAGGACACAAAAGCAGGGTAGAGGTGGACTACAAAGGTGCTCACAGGGATTCTGAATGATGATGGGATTGTCTTGTGTCTTTAATGTGCTGGTGATTACCAAACATTTTCATTTGCCAAAACTTTTATGGTACTGTATGCTGATCACAGTGAATTTAATGGCATGTAAATTATATTTTAACTTAGGAAATGTTTTAAAAAGGCATTATATTATTACTCTGAAGATTCGAATAAACACACACACATACACATGAAATTCTGGGGGTGTTACTAGCAGAAAGGTCAGTTTCTCTTTATCTAAAAAATTGCTGAAATGAGTTATAATTTTTCGATACCTTTTCCAATTTCTGCCCCTTATAATTCTGTTTAAATAACTAAGCAAATCTGAAATTACTTGGCAAAGTTGCACTAGCAATGGTCATTATTTTACAACCTATGCTCAGATAGTAATTACCTTCTCATAATTGTCCAGTATGCAACTAAGGTCAACCACTAAAATCATTTTAATTTCCCTTCAGCTTCACTGATTATTTGTAGAGAGCATTTTGTTTCTAGGTCAAATTGTCTTAATACACACAGCTAACTCTGGTTGAGCCAAAACAGATTTTCTTCAAAAGCTCTGACATTGAGACTCTGCTCTGGCATTTCATTTGTTTGTATAGAAAATGTTAGGCATCTCTTTGCCAAGTCTAAGCCGTGATTTCAAAATCCCCTCATAACCTTGCTTTTCAACTGTATTCCAAACATAAAACTGGAATTGACCTTACAGTCTTTGCCAGAGGCATACATAGAGAAAAATAGAGAAATGTAAAATCACAGTGTCATTGGACACATGCATATAAATTGCATACCTCTAAACTTTACAAATCTAATAGGGTATTCACAGTTTGGGCAATAATATCAGCAACAAAATTAATTAAATAAAAACCTCAAGAGAAATGGTGGTTTATTTCTGAAAACCAAATACTGATACTTTGCTGAGTGACTCACTTTAAATGATCAGAGAAATGCTTCATAAATTCTAACAGTAGCATCGTAAGTCAATATGACCAGTAGATTCTCTGATACACATTTATTGGGACACCTTGTAAAATAGTAAGTTGCAGAAACAGAAAGGCATACTAATTTTTAATTTCACATTTTTCAATACATATTACACACGAAAACTAAAGTTTTATCATAAACAAAGGGAGTCTTAAGTTTGTGCTTTACACATTGATTGACAAGATATTTCTTAAAATAGCCTGTGTTTTTGTGACACAGTGACAAGTTCTTTTTGTCACTGCTTTGATTTTTATTCTTCCTTAATTTTTACTAGGATTTTATTTTCTTTTTCTTTTTCATCAGGAAGCTCTGAGGCCACCACCTAGTTCTCTTCAGTGCCTATGTGCTATTCTATGTTTCACCACAATTTTCTCAGAAGTAGTTCAGACATATCACTCTTGCTCAATATTGTTTGAATAATGTAATCACTATTAGAAAATGCTCTTTGACTTGATCCTTTCTAATGTGTATTTTCTCAGAGCCAGGACCATTTTTGAAGTTGAACACACACTGGTATGCAATGTGCCTTTGACCTATGCAGAGAAGGAAGTGATTCCTAAACCCTACATAAGTGTAACTCAGACTGGTTTAGAAAGGTTGTTGGATTTGAAATGGCAAAATACTAAGATATAGGAAAATATGAAGATACCAGTTTAATTTTTAAAAGCAGTATTAACCATGTTTACCTTATTCTTAACTTTTTAAAAGAACAAAAGCCAACATATACATTATTTTAGTTATACAGATTTGCATTATTCTATATAACATCTGTATATATTTCCATAATTATTGTCCATAACCCTTGTTATCACATAGTGAGTCTATAATGACCTTGTAACTAGTCACATCCATACCTGTTGCAGTAAACCATGCTGTGTAGGCAAATTCTATGACAATTCAAATCAGTTCTAGTGATAAATCTGTCAGTGCTTGCATTGAATGTTGTTATATTTCTGTCTGTAAGCTCATATCAATGTTAAGAGAAACTGACTGAACTAAAGGGGAGCTTGTGACAATTCCCTAATGATATTACATCCAAAACGATGAACTGACAGTGACTTAAATTATTAAGCATTAGGAGAAATCCCTGTATCCCTGCAGTGTTCAGTTCCTTGAGCCTCTGACAAATGACCTCTAGTTTGTTGGACAAAGTAGGTGGGATATGAAGGCGGCTCTCATATACTTATTTTATTTTGGCTGGGACAAGTATCACTGGATATGTCATTTGGTAGTTCATTAAAAATATGCAGATCTTCATGGATCTGACGATATTATTTAAAACAATTTTTTTAGACAATGTTTTCTCTTGTTGCCCAGGCTGGAGTGCAATGGTGCAATCATGGCTCACTACAACCTCTGCCTCCCGGGTTCAAGCAATTCTTCTGCCTCAGCCTCCTGAGTAGCTGGGATTACAGGCATATGCCATGATGCTTGGCTAATTTTCTATTTTTAGTAGAAATGGGGTTTCTCCATATTGGTCAGACTGGTCTCAAACTCCCAACCTCAGGTGTTCCGCCCACCTCAGGATTACAGGCATGAGCCACTGTGCCTGGCAGATCTGACAATATTATTAGAACAGTTTAAGACAGTCAGGTATTTCTTAATGATGGGAATGTTCTGAGAAATGTGACTCTAGGTGATTTTGTCAATGTACAAAAGTCACAAGAGTGTACTTCCACAAACCTAGTTGGCAGAGCCTACTACACACCTAGGCTATATGGTGTAACCTATGGCTCCTAGGCTACAAACCTATATAACATGCAACTTTACTGATGCTGTAAGCAATTGTAACACAATGGTAAGCATTTGTGTGTCTTAACATATCTAAAATAGAAAAGGTACAGCAAAAAGATGGCAGTGTTATGAACCCACCATTGCATCTGTGAAACACAGTTGACTAAAACATCATTAGGCAGTGGATGACTGTGTCAGATGTCAATTATTTGATTCCATCCAGTACCAGCGATATCAGTATTATATATTTGAGACTAAAAAGTTAACATCCCAATTTATTTTGTATGTATCTTTTAAAAGTCATGCTATTTTTACTTAAATCATAAAAGGTCTGTACATTACTTTAAAAAGATGAAACACATTACTGGAAAAGGTATAACATGACATCATTCTCTACTATAAAAGAAATACCTGATAACCAATAACTTTCAATGAGCACTCACCATGTGCCACATCCTGTGCATTCTTACTATTTTACAAGCATGATCTCATCTCATGGGGTTCCCACAAGAATCATGTAAGATAGATTCTGTTAATATCCCCAATTTATGGGGGAGGAAATCATACTTTGGAAGGTTAAATAAAACTTTCTTGAGTGTAAAACATCCTTTTCTACCTCTTACTACTATTTACTGTGATACATTTACTAAGGATTTATTACCATCTGCACAAGCATCTTGTGATCTCACATTTCCGAGTCCCTCCTCCAGGGAGTGGAGTTGATCTGAGTATTCAGAAGTAAAAATGTCAGTAGTTAGCAATTGCTGAGAACTTTCCATGTGCTAGACAATATGATCAACACTTACAGGTGTTATCTCATAATCAGAATCTATCAAAGACATAAGTCAATTATTATCACAATCTTACTGGACAAGGACACTGAAACTTCTACAGGTTAAAAGCCTTTGCCCATGCCTACAACATAGCTAGGAATCAGAATCAGAAGAAGAAGGAAGGCAGCCTGACTGCCTGGTCTGTTCTAGTAATGACTATGAAATGGCCAACACCACCCAAGACTCAGTAGCTTTTGAAGCTTTACCATTGAGGATGTACATTTTTAAAGGTGGGGCCAGATTATAAGTAAGTCTTTCTGGTGCTCCTTAAGCTCCATGGCAGGATGGAGCTATGTACTCTATGGCCTATGTACTCTACCTTTCTAATTCTGGGGGTTATCAGGAGAAGAAACAAGAAAACTGAAAAAGTCCTAGCTTCTCATAAAATACCTTCACAGAACATTGTTACATTGAAAAATGTAAGCCACCTTTTATGTGTATGTCCTGGTTTTCTGATTTTCTTCTTTTGGGATATTTCTTTCTGGAGTATACAAAGGAAAGATACTGAACACTAATGTGAATCCCAAATGAAAGATAGGTTTCTTCTCTAATGTTCTAAAATGTCAGGAAATCATTTAGAGAGTGAATGTCTTTGGTGGCTGGTTCTAATTTGCACTGTTGTCTGATAATGTGCACATTGGAGATCAATTATCTGAAGATCTCCTTAGGGCTAGAAGGTCATCTTTGGTGAATTAGCCTGACTCCTCATTAAAGATGTGTCAATTCTCCTTTTTCCTTGCATTGTGTAGAGCATGCTCTCTATGTGGACTGGCAAAATGTACAGGAGGAGGGAATTTTAGCAAATTAGTTTAATGAAAACTTGTATTTAGTTGGAAACTTCTGTTTGATTAAATGGAGATTTTGTTATTGGGCTTCCTTTTTGTCTAAGGTTATCTATAGCCTCTACTATAATTGCTTTCTGTAAAAGAGTCAGTATCCCTACAGTTGCACCAATTTGCTCTTGTTTCCTGGATTTTTCTATTCTTTAATATAAAGCATCTTCACTGAGAAAAACTTTAAACTCCAGTGTTTGAAGGATGAATTGGTGTTGATTTTCTACAAAGAAAAATAGTAGATAGGTTTGGAGAAAGGAAAAGGAAATAGATGTCGCTGTTAGTGGTAATGTGGAAAGAATAATAAACAAATGTGAGAAAGATGACATCTGTGAACAGGGCCTGTTTATTAATGCTTACTAGGGAGAAAACGCCTAAAATGTGAGTAAGTAAAACCCTAACATAAAATAAGGTACAGAAGCCTTCTTTGTAATTGAAAAGAAACAAACGTCTTTGAAAATCAAATACTTGGGCAGGTTTCTAATAATTTATAAGAGAAGAACATATTTTATGTTAATTATAATATATGCCATATTTTATAAGAAGTAGCAGGACAGCTAATTCTGTTTCAGTTATTTTTCTTCTTTGGATTTCTTTGCTTCTAATTCATTTTTCTGTTTTTATGATTATTTCTCTCCATTTGAATCTTTAGCTCTTTCTGCTCTTTCATCTCTGGTTATGTGGGGTAATGGAAGGCAGGTGCTAGTGTGACAGTGGCCCAGTACTTATCGCATTCTAATAGATTGTATTCTCTTTGATCTCTACTCAAGAGTTTCATGCAGGTGTTTGGGAGGAGAGAGGAAAATACGTTTTTTTCCTGACATTTTTGGCACTGCAGAGAGAATTACAATTTTACAAAGATCAGAGAGATTCAGAACAGATTAATGTATGTCTAAAAGATAGTGAGCATATTAAAATATAATATTTTGTGATTTCATTTTTATTATTTACAAACTTGGCAGAGCAACCAGGAAGACAAAAATTGCTCTTCATGCTTTATGAGAGAGTCAGAAAAAAATGTTTTAAAATTGGCACTAGTTTGTAAATGAGAACATTCAAGAAAAGAATGTGGAACAAAAATCTGAATGACCTTACAATATGTATAAGTGAAGAGAACTTTGAGGTTGGTGAAGTTACACTTACTGCTTTTTAAAGAGAAAAAAGTATATCATACCTTATTAAAAAGATATATTTTTTTTAAAAAAAGAAATTTTAAAAAACATTTAATAAAATAGGCAAGTGCTTCTAAAAGCAGGGCTTGAAGGATGCACTTATATGTACTCTGATAATATGAGCTCCAAAGTCAGGCCAGATGTCTGTCTTATTTGCTGTTCTGCCTCCACATTGATAAGTCACTGAATGAAGAATGAATGAATGTGTGTATCACACGAAAAAAAATCATGATTATGGTTGCCATTTAAAAGAGGCACAGAGTTATAACACTAGCAGTAGGTAGTGCAGATAGAAGCAAGATCATTGCATGGGGGCTGGAGAAAACTTAAATAAGTAGTAGATTACATATAATAACCTTGACTCTCATCCTTCATTCCATGTCAGGCTTAGAGGGTCTGCATATCCCCTGGCCACAGTGCCAGGGGAGAAGGGTCTCTATCCCATAGCATTCTGTAATATGTGGCTACAGGAAATGAGGGTAGGGAGCATCCCTGTGGCTATGAAACAACAAAAACTTTTTGACTGAGGAAGCAAGGAGGTATCCTGTTCGAAGTGGGGGTGAGGGACACTTGACACGTGATGACTGCACAACTGTACTTTTTAACAGCTTGACTGAAATACAGGTGTTCATGTACCATACAGATGACCCATTGAAAGTGTAAAGTTCAATGGCTTTTAGTGTATCTGCAGAGTTATGTGTTCTTGAGCTAAGGCAGATCTGTGGAGTCAAGTCTCAGTTAACCTATTGAGGGGTGTGTGTGTGTGTGTGTGTGTGTGTGTGTGAATTTGCATATGTGTACATGGGTGTTTGCATTTGGCACGGGGAGCTCAACTGCCAGATCTGTCTCTCTTCAATAGGGTTGGTTATATACTTACAAAATAAGCAATACATTTTTTTCCTGTGAATTCTCTGACCTATATTTTATCTAAGGATACTCTCTGAAATTTCATATTAAGCTATGGGAAAAGTCACACATGTCACTGTTACAGGTGACAAATGAATTACTATGTTAAAACTTTTGGTGAAAAGATTTCCAACATTAAATTCACATTAATGATTTATAGTCTTATATCCACAATTTACAAATGCCTTGCCATGGTTAAGTAAGCCTCACCTATTTTTGTAAAAGTGAAAACATAGTTGCTTAAAAGCTTGGCAAAGTAACGCTCAGAAAAATCTTCCTTTCAGAAAATAACATAATGTAGTTCATGGACATGTTCAAGAAGGGAGCTTGAACATTTTTATTGTCTGTTTTTGTGCTTAAATACTATAGCTTTCTGATACATATATGTGTGTGTGTACATACATGTATTTATGTGTATATAAATTAGAACAAACCATTATTTTTAATTATTTACATTATTTTTTCAGATGTTTCAGATATAAATAAATCCATAAAAGTAGTATAATATATACTAAGAGTAATATATAATATATAAACTGTAAAATATATAACCTAAATACACATTGTATGTAAAAGTATACAAACATATATACATAATAATGAAATATGTCTATTTAAAATTGTCATCAAGGAAGCCAATTCATCTTTAAGTACTTTTCTGGAAGTTCCTCTGTTTGTGGACATAGCCCTCAAATTTTCTGGCATATATAATGTTTTGGCTTTTGATTAAAATCATTCTTGTTATGGACAATAAATAGATTTTCCTGACCAGTATCTAATTTTGTAGTGAACTCCTGAGTCATCAGTTACACAAAGATATGTAACCAGTTCATGATAAGAGAAGCTGGTCTTCCATGAGCTACAGCCAGTGTGCCAGAAAAAAGGTGTCAAGACAAGAGCCTGCTAGTGAAACAGTGCTGGTGAGTGGGGAAAAAGAACAAAAGTGAAATGGAATCCAAGCCAGTTTGACACAGGACAAATGAAAAAGCAAATCCTAGAGCCCCCTGGAGAGGAATAATGGGCAATGATTCTTCAGCCAAAAATGCTCTGAGGCAGGGCACAGTATCAATGGCTGCAAGAGGACAGGGACTCCTGGCCATATGTCTTTTGCCCTTGTCTCATTGGAGGCCTGACTGAGGGCAGAGTCTGTAGTGTCAATGGGTGGAGGGATAACAAGAGGCAGGTAAATTCCAGGAGCTGTCGCTACCTCCAGAGAAGGAGGAATCCAGCAATGCTACAGCATCTCAGTCCAAATTGGCTCCCTCTCTCTTTTACGACAATCTCTATGGCTCCATTCTGGACTTTGGTCTCCACCTCCTTTCCTCACCCCATTTCTTGTACAGAATGGCCAGAAAATCTGAGCATGGCGTCCTTCTGTTAAGAAGGAGAAGAAAAAAATAATCTTATATTGGTCTGTGGTGTACACTGAAAGAAAGAAAAATTTGACATCTTTGTAAGAACCTTTCTTGAGGGATTATGTTAAAAAATAATTGAAAATTTAATAACATAACGTTCAGACATTTTTCTCTTGTCTGTTTCTTGGTTGTTACTAAGCCATTGAAAATCTTATAAAACATTAATTGTTTATTCTTGGAACACAACGTAGTTAAAAAGGTTTAAAAAGCTGCTTTATTCCTCGTGAGCAATGATACAGAGAAATCACAGGAAAGCAACAAATGTTGGCAGAGTGGCTCAGCATGGTGGCTGTGAAAGGGGAAACATAAGAACTTATTTGATAAACAAGTGGCATAGCAAATCCAGGGCTCAATCTCCATTTTGACCTTTGTGATCCCAATCATTCTCTCCTGTAAATGTTCACATCTCTACCTATTCTTTTGATTAGAGATTTTTAAAAGAAATCTTTGCTAATCTGTAGTCGTCCTAAGAGTGGCTCCCATGTCTAAGGACAATGTTTTATATTTATGTGCCACCGTGACATTAGCAGTTCAATGAATTTATGGGGATGTAATTTATGGCTATTCTGTCTAAGCTCCCAACCTTTCCAATGCATCACCCAGTGCACCACAATCCTTATCCCATCAGACCTTGAATCTGCCTATAGTCATTTCCTCACCTGACCTGGAGCCAGGAACTCTGACAGTGCACAGGAAAATGAGACCTCAATGTCACAGGTTGGATAAACCCTTCTCATAAAATACTTTTGTATTTCTCTACTTCATGGGTACACAGACCACTGCAAGGACTTAAATGCAATGCTTAGTACCTTTTCTTTGGTAGATTTAGTGTTTTAAATAAGTTATTTTCAAGTGATCCTTTGGAACAAATGTTATGCCTTTACATTTCTATTTTCCAATGATATATTGGGATGAGAAAACACAACTGTTTTCCCCATGGGATAGAATTGAACTTTTCCCAACTTTATAAAGAAATGACTTTTCTCTTTGTAGTTATAATCAGGAAAAAGTAATAAAACCCATAGCTTGGGGAAATTATTTTAATTAGAATTTTTTTTTACCTACAAAGAAAAAATCTACAAACTAGACTTTTATGCTGTGAGTGAAATTTGTTTTATCATGCAATGCTTCTTTAAATTTTTTTAAAAAACTAATATTTTCTCATCTTATAAACATATAAAGATTTTGAGCCTAAAAGATAAAATAGATTTATGTTAAAAACTTCTTTGGGTCCAGATGAAATTCTCAGACGTTTTGTAAGCAATGAAAAATTAATTTTAAAGTGTTTTTTCCCAATATGTAATGCATATTTATAACCTACAGGATGAAAAACACAATCATATTTTGGATCTTGAAGACCTGACATTGCAAAAAGATAATTTGCTTTGAGGCTCTTTGACGCCTTTAATTTAATTTATTGGAAGCAAATTAATGTGAAATGATAAAATTATTAAAATGGAAATAGAAGAATAGGAATGAATCAAATCAACAGAGGGGAGAAGTGGCTGATTGCCATAGTTCACAGAATAATTCCCAATTTAATCATATTAAATCTAATTGTTGGCAGACAGATGATGGGAAATATTGCTCTTGCTTTGTAGTAGAGAGAAGAAGAGAGAAAAAAATTTTAAGCAATTCAAAATGTCAGTAGGATAAACCAAAAAGTAAACTGAAAATGAAGTCCAAAGTTGATTTCTTAAGGAAGCATTGCCTCTTTACATTGTCAAATAAACATTTAGTAAGTTAATATTCTATGGTTTTAGATAACCATTTGTAATATGAAAGGGATTTGTATACAACTTAATAAATATACATTGAATGGCTGCTGTTTTCAAGATACTATGCTGCTGATCTATCTTCCAGCTGATAAATTTAGCTGAATACCTGGAGTAATAATAGAATCAAGTTTTATTGATCAACAGCAATCCCTATTAAAATGGTAATGAACACTTTCTGCAGTATACCTTGATATATTTTCTTTTTACAGGGTGTGATGAATGTGTAAAGTAGTAGAACTTATTATATATTTGACATGATGTAAGTACGTGATAAATGCCAGAGGTTTAATATCATATAGCTACATATTGTCATAATTTCAAACTTCAGTGAAATGAAAGCATGAGTTCTTTATTGCTGATTTTAACTTTTTGTGATTCTCCCCCCCAAGGCAATCCCAAAATAAATGCCAGAAGGTGGGAATTATTCTGAATATTGCACATTTTTAATATGAATAACCATCTTATTAAATAGACTCATTTAAAATGTTTTCAGAAGTTTACATCTTTCTCAATAGGAAATGAGTCCTTTAATTCTGCTCATTTCTCTCCATTTTTAGTGATGTAATTTTAGTCTGAATTTCCATAATCTTTATTCTGGACTATTATAGTAATATTCTAACAGGCTTTTTCTTTTCCTATTTCTTGTGATATTCCTATTTATTTCCCAAACCATAGTCTTAAAGATCTTAAAGAGAAATATACAAAATCTGAACAGATGTTTCTCAAAAAAAGACATTTATGTGGCCAAAAAAAATATGCAAAAAAGCTCATCATCACTGGTCATTAGAGAAATGCATATCAAAACCACAATGAGATACCATCTCATACCAGTTAGATGGCAATCATTAAAAAGGCAGGAAATAACAGGTGCTGGAGAGGATGTGGAGAAATAGAAACGCTTTTACACTGTTGGTGGGAGCGTAAATTAGTTCAACCATTGTGGAAGACAGTGTGGAAATTCCTCAAGGACCTAGAACCAGAAATACCATTTGACCCAGCAATCCCATTACTGGGTATATACCCAAAGAATTATAAATTATTCTACTACAAAGATACATGCACATGTATGTTTATTGCAGCACTAATCACCATAGCAAAGACTTGGAACCAACCCAAATGCCCATCAGTGATAGACTGGATAAAGAAAATGTGGCATATATATACCATAGAATACTATGCAGCCATATAAAAGGTGAGTTAATCTCCTTTGCAGGGACATAAACAAAGCTTGGAAACCATCATTCTCAGCAAACTAATACAGGAACAGAAAACCAAACACTGCATGTTCTCACTCATAAGTGGGAGTTGAACAATGAGAACACATGGACACAGGGAGGAAAACACACACCAGGGCCTGACAGAGGGTGGGGGGCTAGGGAGGGATAGCATCAGGAGAAATACTTAATGTAGATGACAAGTTGATGACTGCAGCAAACCACCCTGGCACATGTTTACCTATCTAACAAACCTTCATGTTCTGTGCATGTATCCAAGAATTTGAAGTATAATAAAAAAAGAAATACACAAAATCTAATTATTTTACCCCTACCAATATAATAGAGTACACTGACAGTTATACATTTGAATTAAATGGAAAAATAAAACTGTTTTATTTTTCCATGTATGTTTCCATTTAATTCAAATGTGTAACATAGTGCTAACAATCAGATATGCAAATTGTAGCTTTAGGAAGTATACTCTGAAGGTTCCTTACATTAGAAAACAGCCAGGTGTACTGGTGTGCCCCTGTATCACAACTACTCAGGAGACTGAGGTGTGAGACTTGCTTGAGCCCAGGAGTTCAAGGCTGCAATGAGTTATGATCACATTGGTGGATAGCCACTGCACTCCAGCCTGGGGAACAGGTTATGCATAACTGAGATCACAGGAAATCAGGGAGAGTTCTAAACCCTCTTACCTCATTCTCTGAGCTCCAGTTTTTCAGTGAAAAACTGAAAAATGGAGTACATTTTGAGAGCAAGTTAGTGAACAGACAGTATTTTAAAATATCAGAAAGCCCAAGAAATGTATGTGTTACTATGCAGTTTATAAACAACTCTCTTGACGCAAGGAGAAAAAAACATAGGACCATAATAAATGGAAGCTTATCAGGTTGGAAATGAGAATAGCCTGTAACATATGAAGTGTCATTCCACCTCATTAGTAATTAGGACAATGTAACTAAAATATATAAGATATATTTCACATAACAGGACTGACCAAGGGTTGTGACGATGTGGAATAATAGGACCTTCCATACTTTGCCATTGAAAGTATAAACTGATATGGCCACATGCGGAGCTCTTGTCTTACAATGTTGTACATCGAATTGCTCTACAACTCAGAAATTTCACATTTTATGAAGTTCTTCTTAGTGTTGCTCATGTTGTGACGTAGAAGCTGTTATCTGTGTAGTACACGAAGATAGTAAGGCAGTTCCTGAGTGAAAGAAACATTATGATATTCTCTTATTGCTGTCACTCCCTTCCTTAGACAACTGGCTACAAAAACCAGTGAACTAATTTATCTGGGCAAAAATTGCAAGGATGAGCCAGTGTGTCACCAGTGCTAGATATTATTGTGACATTTGTGTGTGTGATTTAACTCAAAGCCATTGTCTGTCACAGTAAAGTATCTTTTGTCATCACTAAATAAGTAAAAACCTTTTCAAATAACAGCATGTGCATAGCATGGAAGGGCTTATATTATGACAGGTTGGCTATCCTAATAAAATATTTTTAAAAGCATAAATAGTGGGAGGAGAAATAAAAATCAAGTATGTGAAGAAGGATACTTTAAAGGTGAAAAAGTATTACAATTAGAAATAATAATAAATTGAACAATAATGAAAAAGAAAATTCCCAAAATGCTTCCAAAACAAAGAGAGAAAAAAAATTCAGTTATAAAAAATTAACCCCATTTTAAAGCCACCTACATTTATTTGTGTTAATTACATGGGTTAATTTTTACACCAGAAAATGGCAAACTGATAATGCATTCCTCGTGTAATATAAAGTTAAAGTTACTTCAAACGGGAGTAACTTTTTTTCTGAATGGCAGAGAGAATGAATTCATCAAGGCCATGAAACCTTTGGGAAACAGACCTAAGACCACTGGTTCTCTGATTATCCCACTGTGGGCTACTTCCTTTTTCATTCTTTATGACTGATGTGGGCACATTACCAAAATACTGTCAGAATTACTTAATGTGTGAATTCCTTTGAAATTTTGAACAAAAGGTTTTTGACAAGTATGATTAGTAAGTAGGATTTCAAGACATTTGACTTCACTGAAAAATTTTAGTCATGACCCCTTTAACAATCTTTTTATCTCTGGAGATGTGTTTCCAGTTTGGGTGATTATTAATGACTGATTTATTCTTAAAGGAAGACAAATGGAATATTATAGACTTCTTCCACAGTAAGACAAGTCATAAAAAATAATTTTGAACTTCAAGAAGTAATAGAAATGAGTATTTGAACATATAGACATTTTCAGACCAGATAGATCATGACAGAAAATCAAAGTGTAGAATTACAATAAAGAAACTGGATTAGCTCAGGCTATTTTGACTGGACATTGTAATTTTGTGGTTGAGAGGAGAAAGAAGGCAACTATATTTCATCAGCTTTGAAGACTTAGTTGTCTCGAAGAAGGCTGGATAACCTCCTGATGTTGTCTCCACCTTGCTTCCATCCAGAGACTAATGAGTATTCCAGGAACCAGTATGGCAGAAAAAGCCTTTCCCTTTCATATTCACAGCCTCTGTTTAAATGTAATTTAAGTTGCCTTATTACAAGGCATACTATGACTTACAAAGCTAGAAATTCTGTTCAAGTGAATAGAGATGAAAAAAATGATGAGAATTGAGAATTGCCAGCTCACATTCTTTTCTTTCTCACGAAATAGTCTGCTTCTATTTTTGGTCCACTTTAAAGTTTCCTTAACCCCTCAAGTTAAATTGAGGAGAAAGTAGTAATTCTTCAGTTTTGCCAGCTCCTGATTCCAGATGAGCTAATGATTCCACAGAGCTATGTCTTTGGTTCTTAACTCTGCACCTTTACCTGTAGTCATTGTAGTTTAATTTTTATTATCAATGTTTATAGAGCATTTGTGGTATGTCATATGATTTTAGGCACCCCAAAACATAATAGTGAATAAGACATTTATGGTCACTGCCTTCATGGAGCTTCTCAGACAGAATGTGTATAAATTTTCAATCTACTGAGTATGTCTTTATGTTTAATAAAAAGAGAAAATGCCGGGTGAGGTGGCTCAAGCCTGTAATCCGAGCACTTTGGGAGGCCAAGGCGGGTGGATCACGAGATCAACAGATTGAGACCACGCCTGGTTAACATGGTGAAACCCCGTCTCTACTAAAAATACAAAAAAAATTAGCTGGGCATGGTGGCGCGTGCCTGTAATCCCAGCTACTCGGGAGGCTGAGGCAGGAGACTTGCCTGAACCCAGGAGGCGGAGGTTGCAGTATTGATGGTCACCAAGACATGTAAACTACTCTTTGAAAAGTATACTAAATCCCAAAGGATTTCCTTCGAAAAAGGAACATTACATTTTTTAAATTAAACCTGATTAGTCCATAGTTGAATGCTAACGTGATGGTCAGTGAGTAGGAAAAAATGTTGCAATTCAAAACAATTTTGAATTTTTCTTCAGTGCCCTTGAATCATAATGAGTTGGGAATATGATCTTAGGAAGTATTAGATGTTATCTTGAAAGTTAATTTACAGAAAGTTGGGTGGGGTATTTTACATCATTTAGTCCTTAAATACATTATTGGCTGAAAGGAGGCCTCTCATTAAAATGGAAAGAAACAGAAGAGGAGAAGAAAGAACCAAGGAAAGGGATTTGCTAGGATCATGTAACTGGTGAGTGGCACAAGTAGAAATCACATCTCTGGACTCTTTAGTGCTTTATTACTGCCCTCTTGTAAGTTTGTTGTTTCCACTGACTGCTTGCTAAGAAATTATAATTCCAGAACAGTTTCTTGTATATTAAAAAAAATCCTTTTACATATTCCATAGACACTGGGCTTGGTTTATAAAGCTGAGGCCCAGGGGGAACTCCTTTTCTCACCCATTTGGTCTTTAGTGTTCCTTGCGAATGGATGGGGGTAGAACTCTAATAACAATAATGGACGCAATATCCTTGCGTCAACATTTGGCTCCTCACAGCGTGTGATATCTTGTCAGCACAGAGGGTAAAATAATGGCGTAAAGATTTACTGTCAGGGAGCCGGGCCAGTCTCAGCAGGATGGCAGCTCAAAGCAGATAGATGGCCTGGCATCCGTAGGTCACCTGTGTTTACACTGATGAATGTGTGTGGTTTCCCTAGTCTGCATCATTATATTGAGTTGTGTGGTGTTTGTAGCACTTGTAACTCACCCTAGAATGTGTCTTTCTATTGAGAGACAAGTAGACGAATAGCTTGGCTTCCCAGAAATGAATGACACAATTCCCGTGAAAGCAATTTCAGTTACACAAAATGACATAAATATTAAGGATTAAGAATAATATTATTTGTATCAGCAATATACAGAATTAGTCAAAAATATAAGGAGTTGCATAATTTGTGGTTGTAACAGTTGCTGAATTTAGTCCCACATAGTAATTTGGTTTCATAATTAAACGTTTATGTTATATTTTTCTAACACGTCACTTTCTTAAATGAAATGATAATGGCATGAAGTTATAAGAAATAATGTCTTTGGCTTGTTATAGAAACAGTTATTTGAGTGATTTTTGTGTACTTTTGAAGCAATTTCAATTCCAAGTCATTTTTCATGAGTACTAAGATAAGTTTAAGGCATTTGTTATAAGTTCATGATTATTAGCAGCTTGGATGAAAATACAGAATGAGTTTATGAATATTTTAATTGGAAAATTAAATGGATCTCTCATAAAATTAAATACTCTGTTATAATCTCTTAGAAAAATTAAATCCCTTTTATCTAATAGGCAAATGCATGGAAAAACTGTAATGATATCTGTCAACATAGCAGGTTAACTTATTTATTACATAATTATAAATGTATATGCCTAGTTTATATCAAGTATATTCAAGTTATAAGTGCACAATAAATGAAATGAACATAATTCTCTGAATTTTTCACATTTTAAAAAGATATCTGTAATCCCAGCACTTTGGGAGACCAAGGCAGATGGATCACCTGAGGTTAGGAGTTTTGAACAACTTGGCCAACATGGTGAAACCCCGTCTCTACTAAAAATATAAAAAATTAGCAGGGCGTGGTGGTGCATGTCTGTAATCCCAGCTACTCTGAAAGCTGAGGAAGGAGAATCACTTGAATCCAGGAGGCAGAGATTGCAGTAAGCCTTGACGGAGCCATTGCACCCCAGCCTTGGAGACAGAGTGAGAATCCAACTCAAAAAAAAAAAAAAAAAAAGAACATGGAATGTTTCTCCATCTGTTTGTGTCCTCTCTTATTTTGTTGAGCAGTGGTTTGTAATTCTCCTTGAAGAGGTCCTTTACGTTCCTTGTTAGTTGTATTCCTAGGTATTTTATTCTCTTTGTGGCAATTATGAATGGCAATTGTTCTTGATTTGGCTCTCTTTAAGTCATGTATTGGTGTATAGGAATGCTTGGGATTTTTGCACATTGATTTTGTATCCTGAGACTTTGCTGAAGTTGCTTATCAGTTTCAGAAGATTTTGAGTTGAGATGATGGGGTCGTCTAGATATACAATCATGT
>CM052658.1:10726199-10834749 GCA_028533165.1 Leontopithecus rosalia | reverse complement strand
TCATTAGAGAAATGCAAATCAAAACTACATTGAGCTACCATCTCATGCCAGTTAGAATGGCGATCATTAAAAAATCTGGAGACAACAGATGCTGGAGAAGATGTGGAGAAATAGGAACACTTTTACACTGCTGGTGGGAGTGTAAATTAGTTCAACCATTGTGGAAGACAGTGTGGCAATTCCTCAAGGACCTAGAAATAGAAATTCCATTTGACCCAGCAATCCCATTACTGGGTATATATCCAAAGGACTATAAATCGTTCTACTATAAGGGCACATGCACATGAATGTTCATTGCAGCACTTTTTACAATAGCAAAGACCTGGGACCAACCCGAATGCCCACCGATGGTAGACTGGACAGGGAAAACGTAGCACATATACACCATGGAATATTATGCAGCCATCAAAAAACAATGAGTTTGTGTCCTTTGTAGGGAAATGGATGAACCTGGAGACCATCTTTCTCAGCAAACTGACACAAGAACAGAAAATGAAATATAGCATGTTCTCACTCATAGGTGTGTGTTGAACAATGAGAACACATGGACACAGGGAGGGGAGCACTACACACTGGGGTCTGTTGGGGGGAATAGGGGAGGGACAGTGGGGGATGGGGAGTTGGGAAGAGATAGCATGGGGAGAAATGCCAGATATAGGTGAGGGGGAGGAAGGCAGCAAATCACACTGCCACATGGGTACCTATGCAACTATCTTGCATGTTCTTCACATGTACCCCAAAACCTAAAATGCAATAAAGAAAAAAATATCTTTATTTCAACATCACTGTCAGTGCCTGAAATTGTGCCTTGTTTTGCTTTGTCTATAAATATATTCTTTCAAAAATCATCCATAATGAAAATATTTTCCATTCTAAGGTATACTTAATTTTTAGAAACAGATAAATGCCAGTTATTATCCATGCTTGTGAATATGGTAAATAATTGGTCTCCCTACATTTTACCTTTTAAAAATGAACATGAATAATGACTCTAATGTAGTACAGCAGGTGTTTCTGATAAACAGAAGCATTGGAAAATATATTATTGTTTGATTTTCTATTTTATCGGTTAAATCATTTTAAAGATATCCATGGAAACTATCTCTTACCAATGTATGGCTAATTGTAAAATAGAATCCTCATAAGAGCAGTATTCTATGATTTCTTCTTGATTGAATAAAGTAAAAGTTAAAGTGAGGATGATCTGTGTCATTTTCTTCCCTTGCCTTTTCTGAGCATCTCTCTAAAAACAGTGAAAAAGTGGGATAGGTTTTGTTTGGGTGGTTTCCACTGAAGCATAGCAAGGTCATGTTTTTGTATTGTCTATTATCAGTTATAATTTCTCAAAAACAGATGGCAAACAGGCAGTGTTAAAAAATTTGTAATTTACTATCCTGTACTAACGACAAACCGCATAGTAAAACCGCAACCCCGTTAAACACCAAAACAACCTTCAATCATTCTGACTGGTTCTGCATGTTTCAACCTTTATGGTCTTTTGGCTGAGGGCCAAAGTTCATCTCTTATTACCCTTTCCTTTCCATCTGCGAAGATCATTGCACACACACTTGTTCTGCATCCCAAACAGTTCCACCTGGCAAAGAAACTAAGCAAAACTGTCTCTCATCTTCATTACTATTCATTTCATCTCTAAAATCACTGAATCATGAAAATTAGAAGTAACAAAAGAAAAGAAATCAGATGTATTAAAAACAAAAATTTGAAACAATGTATTTGACCCTGTGAAACCCTTCAGTGTTAGAAATTGTCACTGATCCATAACAAATTCAGCAAACAAAACTGAGGTAATTTACTTTCACATTTTACTAAATGGCCGCTTGTAAGCATACGGATGAGATTCTGTCTTTCCCCAGGCTGGATAACTGTCGGTTTCCCAAACAGACAGGGGCTGAGTGGCTTAACAGGTGTGCCAATGTGAGGAAGAACCACAAAAGCAGCTGTTGTTAAAGGCGTTAGGTAGGTTTTGCCAAGACCTTGCACATCAGATCTCTGCTGTGAACTGATGATTAAAGTATGTCAGCCTTGGAAACAATATCCTTGAAATACTTTCCTTGATTTCTGACTTAAAAGGCAAATTATTAACACCTTAATTAATTAATGTTTACTACTAGAATGATTGCCCAAACGACTGAACTATTCAAGATAGAAAATAAAATTATTATGGTTTATTATGTCAATCTCCTATTTGAAAAGCTTCAACATTTTCTCATAGCCTTTAGATGAAACAATTTTTTTGTACATTGAAGCCCCAATACAATGCCTCTTTTGCCCATATTTTATTGGAACTTTGACTCATATAACATCACTTTGTTGCAAACAGATTAAGCTACTAATGAAGACATGCAATTATTATTTTCTCCCTCTCTCTACCTTTCTGCATGTGTCTGAAGATCATTTTAATTGAACAACTATAAATATATATATACTTATATGTATATATGTGTTTATATATACATATATATGGACAATATATAGGTATTTATACTTGTTCAATTAAAATAATCTTCACCACCTCACATACTAAGATCTCATTTATATTAAATTTGGGCTTGACTTCTAATGAAAATTGTTGTTTTTTTTGAGACAGAGTTTCACTCTTGTTACCCAGGCTGGAGTGCAATGGCGCGATCTCGGCTCACTGCAACCTCTGCCTCCTGGGTTCAGGCAATTCTCCTGCCTCAGCCTCCCGAGTAGCTGGGATTACAGGCGTGTGCCACTATGCCCAGCTAATTTTTTGTATTTTTAGTAGAGTTGGGGTTTCACCATGGTGACCAGGATGGTCTCGATCTCTTGACCTTGTGATCCACCTGCCTCGGCCTCCCAAAGTGCTGGGATTGCAGGCTTGAGCCACTGCGAAAATTGTTAATTAATCTGCCAATAGATGGCATATTCTTCTCCTGAGCTTTAACCCTGTTCATCATTCACTTGGGATTCCATCCTACATCTATGGCATTGCTTTGTATATTTTTGTGTGGTCTCACATTGATATTGAAAGTTTGCTTTTGTACATTTAACTTACCATGTAGGTCAATCACAGGTTTCCAAATAGTTGATGATCTTTATGAGATAAAAGGCCTGGGTTTTCTTTCTTTGCTTCCCTTCGGGTATCTAATGGAGGATATTATTTCTAGCAGCTACTTCATAAAACAAGTTCTCTGAGTTGCTCTGTTATTTCTTGAATTATGTTGTCTCTGTCACTCTCTGTCTCTGTTTTTCTCTCTCTCTTTATTCTTTTGCATGGATACAAAATCTTGTCTCTTAGATTTTGACCATCTTAACTTTGAATACTGGTTTTGTTCTCTGAACGACTTGTTTTTGCCATACTGTTTCTTCTTTGGTATTTTGAACTTTGTTTCTTAGACCTGAGTTGCGGACCTCCTGCAGGCACGTCTGTGAACCTTACATCCATTGTAGCAAGAATTTTCATTGTCAAAAAGAGTTTAGTTTTAAAAGTAAAGATTTGTCAAATCAATCTTTTAGAATGCAAAATAGCTAGGAATTTGATTTTATTAAATATCAACAATAACAAAAATGTGGTAACTATGATTATTTTCTTTTTGACAAGATGAATTCATTAGTAAAAAATTCAATAATGCCAAATTCTAAAACTCAATTTGATTGTAAAACATAAATTCAAGTGTGTATACATATATGCATGTACAAGAAATGTAATATTCAAAATAATTTTTAAATGTCTAAACTGTTGACTAGTGAAAGTTAGGAACCTCAGTGTAAGGGGGTAATGAAGTTGAGAGTAATAATGGTACCTCTATCTCACGACTAGGAGTGAGGCTAGATTCACCAACTTTGCATAGCATGCTTTGCATTTAGATTTTCTATTCAACATCTGGAATATCTTAAATGAAGGCATGGAATGGCAGTGTATTAAATTTACAAATGGTGGAGATCAAAGAATGGATAACTGAAATTAATTTGAAAGTTTGGAATTCTGAGCTAAGTTATAGTGTTGGTGTTTGAACGGAATTTTAATATGAGTTTTGCATGTTATATGATTTCTGCAAAAAACAAATACGAAGTTGGCATTAGTGAGAGTATTCAGCTGAAAGAAATATTAGTCCTTTTCATTTTGAAGTCTGTTATTGGACCATATCTGGAATGTTTCACTTATTTCTGAATGGACATTTTAAAAGCCATTGAAATAGGAGACAATGGCATGAAAAAGATGATCAAAAAGATAAACATTTGGAACTGATACTTTATGAGGGTCATTGAGAATACCAGAAGTGTGTCATCTAAAGCAGAGAAGGCTAAGGGAAAACATGATGCAAATTGATGAGAAATGTTCATACCTAACATTTATGAGTCAAATGCCAAGTATGATTCTCATGACTGATCCAGTGATGAGGTAAGGTATGAACATAGAAAACTATCACATTGCAGTGTGAAAAGAACAATAATAGTTCTGATATCAGGGTACAAGTCTAGAAAACAAATCCTTCTAGAGATTACAGGTGGAGAGAAATGTGATCTAGGGAGGAGGGGAAAAGGTGATATTACACAGGAATTAGAAGCTGCTATAGGTTTTAGGCTGGAGCCTAGAACCCTACACTCTCTCAGCCTCTGAGCTGGAGCCACCATCCCTGCAAGTACTGGGCACACCGCAGCTACTAAGGCTGCAGCACCACCTGCTACTGACTGTGGGTACTTCTGGTGAAGAAACCCAATCCCTTGTTTCTTCTCTGGACTTTAATTTTACCCCCAAACCTGAATAAATACAGTTGGCAAGGGAGTCTAAGAAATTTTAGTTTTCTGATTCTCAGTGATCTAATAAAAGGGCACAGAGAAGATTATGGGAGTGTTAGATAGAAGGTTGGTTACCATCTAGCACAAATAGGATTAAATGCTGCTATAGAAATAGAGATCCAGGCAGGATATATAGAGTCAACCAATTTAAATGGTCGAGGAAGGTTCATATCTATAAATACTTGCAGGCCTGCCTTTGGAAAGGCAGAGTGAAATTCTGTGTTGCTCCAGAGAGCAACAAATGATAGAAATTATTAGGAGATGAAATTTAGGTATTTGCCAAAAATAATTTCCTCATAACTAGAGCTCATGGCAAAAATAACCTGCTCTTTTAATATGTTGGCTGTTTGAGGGAAAAAAATGCCATTTTTTCAGGGACTTCCTAGAAGTTTCTCATAGTAGACAGTAGATGGCTTAATTGGCAGCTAATGTTCCTTAAAAATTTACAATTTTATGATTCCCAAACCACTCATCTAAAAATAACAAAATGTATTTAAAAAGTAGATAAATTAATACAGAAAACATAAAGTAAGTATCCAAAAGAATTAAATATATTCAACATGTTTAATAACTTGGGGGAAAACAAGTACATGAGGAGAGAAACAAACACGAAAGGACTTTCTTATCAGCCCTTTCCAGGATTCCAAATTTTTCTTACAAATATCTATTGGTGCTCTAAATAAGCCTTTGGAGTTCTAGGCAAGAACTCCATAGTGGAAAGGGAAAAATCCCTCCTTTCACAAAAATGTTGGCACAGTGCTGAAGGATGGCAGCCAGCCAGCCTGCTGCACACGACAAGGCCAGGAGCAGCATCTGCATATGAGAGCAGATTATCCCATCGGCAAACTCCACTCACACTGCCAAGGGTACAGTTAGGCTGTTGTGACTTAGAAGCCATCTCTTTCACCTGAACATTTCTCTGGTAATTTAAGGTGATAAAGAGGATGTCTTTTCTTTATATGCAAGAGAAATAAAGACTTGGACAGTAATAAGGGAGGACAGTACGTATTCATTTATTATGTAAGAAAATTTGCTGATAATCTCATAATATCTAATGATTGGATGATATCTATGAAGAAAGTGGGTAATATCTAACTTATCCACTATTGAATACCACATAAAACAGACCGGTCAAGTGGTACCCAGTGGTCTTAAGTACAGTCAATGATAGGAAACTCAAGATCCCCACATGTGGCCAACTGGAAAATGGGATAGCAAAGTCAGAAAGACCTGGGTTCAAGTCTTCACTATGTTGGTCATTAGCTTCCTAAACATAAATATTTTATATCATCTAGCTAAATTTCAGTGTGTATACCTTTAAAAAGTAATGTGTCTACTTCAAGCAGTTGTTACAAAATTAAAAGAGATAATGTGTATTGAGATAATACTATCTCAATAAATGGGAGGTGATATTATTCTATCTTTCATATGTCTCTAATGGTTAGAAATGCTTTATATTAAACTGATTTTCTCTATAATTTTAGCCTACTAATCCTCATTATGACTTAAGGGCTTCTGATAACAAATGTGTTTTATCTTTTACTAAAAATCTTTCACGTATTTGAAAATAAGAATCATTAACTTCACTCATCATTTCTTTTATGGACTGAACACAACCAGTCCCTCAACCTTTGCTTATATTCTGTGGCTCTTAACCACCTCACTGTAACAAGTAGTGAAGCAGGGACTGTGGAAGGATTGTGATTAAGTGGTTGAAGTGCAGAGATAAGGATGGGAAATGGAGAGTAAAAAGCATTGGAACAGCCCCAGCTTTGTTTTTGTGGCTGAAAGATTTAGCAGCTCTGATCAGCTTACTGATATTCACACAGGGCTGAGATTGGCATTTTTCCACAGACACTAAGCATCATTCCACTCACAGTTGGTTAAGGGTTTTCAGAAAGGTTTCTCTCAAAAACACACACTCCTTTGATTTCTTCCTGAAAATCTTGTGTATGGTTCTGTATTGTTTTAGCTGAAATATCCACAGACAACACTGAGTGAAATCATGCTTTCACTATTGTTTTATTTATTTATTTTTATTATACTTTAAGTTTTCAGGTACATGTATAGAATGTGCAGGGTTGTTACATAGGTGTACACATGCCATGGTGGTTTGCTGCATCCATCACCCTTTTTACTTTCACTAATTTTAACCATCTAGACTTAAATGTTTTCTTTCAGTTTTTTAAAGTCAGGTTCATTAAATTATACTTTAATACATTAAAATTCACCATTTTTATGTGTTTGGTTCTATTAATTTTGGCAAAGGTATGCAGTCATGTAACCAGTGACCCAAAATAACCCTCATGCTTCAACGTAATCAATACTCTCCCCCAGTCCTTAGCCCCTGGTCACTACTGTTTTGCCTTCTGTCTATGTAGTTGGACCTTTTCTGGAATGTCACATAAATGAAACCATATGGTTTGTACCCATTTATTTCTGCTTCTTTCACTTAATATGATGCTCTTGAGATCTGTAGGTTGTATAACATGTATCAGTAGTTTGTTCCTTTTTGGCAGAGAAATTTTCCTTTATACCATAATGTATATATACACATATGTTTTCCTTTATACCATGATGTAAAGGGAAATATATATAATGCTATAAAGGGAAATATATATATGTGTATATATATATATATATATATATATATATATATATATATGTATAAATATATGCACATGCACGCTACAGTTTGCTTATCCACTTACTAGATGATAAACATTGGGGAATTTTTTCTTTTTTAAAAAAAATTTGAATAAAGCTTCAGTAAGTTTCCATGTACAGATTATTCTGTGGATACCTGTATTCATTATTGTTGGGTAACAGTGCTGGAGTAGATGGCTGGATAGGATAGTGTATGTTCATTTTTGGATGTCTAATTTTATAATAAAATAACAAGCTGTGGTTATACCATTTTGCATTTCTAGCCAAAAATATAAAACTTTTAGCTGCTTTGCATTTTTGTCAGCACTTGGTATTGTCTCTCTAATATAGCCATTTTAATAGGTTTTGTATTTTTTTAACATGTTTATAAACTGTAATTCCCTCATAATGATGCCGAACATTTTTGTGTGCATATTTACCATCCTTATCTCTTCTTGGGAAGACAATTCAAGTTTTCTTTTCTTTTTTTTTTTTTTTTTGAGACGAAATCTTGCTCTGTCACCCAGGTTGGAGTGCAAGGGCGCAATCTCAGCTCACTGAAATCTCCACCTCCTGAGTTCAAGGGATTCTCCTTCCTCCACCTCCTGAATAGCTGGGATTACAGGCGTGCCCCACCATGCCTGGCCAATTTTTGTATTTTTAAATGATATGAGGTTTTACCATGTTGGCTAGGCTGGTCTCAAATTAAGCCTGTTCTTTCCTTAATGCTTCCATATTAATTTTGTTCAGGGTTTATTTGACTATTTGTTCTGTGGTCTCATACAAATTTTAGGATTTTTCTTTTTATTTCTGTGAAGAGTGTCACTTGTGTTTTTATAGAGACTGTATTGACTCTGTAGGTTGTTTTGGGTAGCATGGACACTTTAACAATACTAATTCTTCTGATAGATGAGTAGGATATATCAGTTTTTCTTCTAAAGGTCTTGTCCCTCCTCGGGTAAATTAACTTTTAGGTTTCATTTTTTCATAGGTATTGTAAATTAGACTGCCTTCTTGATTTCTTTTGTTTTTTTTAGTTATTTTGTTGTGTATAGAAACAATATGAAATTTTTTGTGAGCTGATTTTGTATTGTGCAACTTTACTGAATTGGTTTATCAGTTCTAAGAATTTTTCAGTAGAATCTTTAGGTTTTTCTACATATAACGTCATGTTATCTGCAGACAGGAACAATTTTACTTTCTTCATTCAAATTTGGATGCCCTTTAATTAGTTTCATTTCCCAATTGCTCTGGCTGGGATTTCTAGTTCTATATTGAGTGCAATCTAGTTCTGTATTGAAAAAATACAATAACATCTTTGTCTTTTTTCCAGTTATGAGAGGAAAAGATTTTAGCTTTTCCTTCTTGGGTATGATGTTAACTGTGTGTTTGTAATGTGTCCTTTATTATTTTGAGGTAATTTCCTTCTACACCTAATTTATTTAGGTTTTTAATATAAGTTATCAAATTGTATTAATTTTTTTCTGCATCCATCAAGATGATTGTATTGTTTCTATCTTTCATTATATTGATTTAATATATATTTATTGATTTCTGTATGTTAAACCATCTTTGCATTCCCAGGATAAATGCCACTTGATTAAGTTGTATTATCTTTCTGATCTGTGCTGGATTCACCTTGCTAGTGTTTTCTTGAAGATTTTACATCTATATATATCAGAGATATTGGATTTGTGTGTGTGTGTGTGTGTGTGTGTGTGTGTGTGTGTGTTTCCTTATATGATTTTGTTATTAGATTTAGACTGGACTTGCAGAATAAATTTGGAAGAAATCCCTCTGCTTTAGTTTTTTGAAACAGTTTGAGAATAATTTGTATTAGTTCTCCTTCATAGATTGAGTGGAATCCAGTAATGCAGCCATCCAATTCTGTACTTTTTTGTGAGACATTTTATTACTGATTCAATCATGTTACTTATGACTGTTCTGTTCAGGTTTTCTCCTCTTTCCTAGTTCAATCTTGGTAAGTTATGTGTCTAAGAATTTATCCATGTCCTCTAGCTTTTCAACTAGGTTTTCAAATGTTGTACAGTTGTTCACAGTAGTCTCTAATGATCCTTTGTATTCATGTGCAGTATTTGTTAGGATGTCTCTTTTTTCATTTCTGATATTTATTTGGGTTTTCTTTCTCATTTTATTGTTAGTCAACATTGTATGATTTCAATCATTTTAATTCTGTTCAAATTCATTTTATGTCTCAGAATATGGTCCGTGTTGTTATTTCACGTGTACCTGAAAGAGTATATTTTTCTCTTCCTGCATATTCTATAAATATCAAGTAAATGAATATAACTACTTTCCTGATAATATATTTTGAATGATTCAGGAAAACTTAAGAAACATTCAGAAACTTTAAGGCAATGTTCATCTCTCATAAGCACTTTGACTGCACAGTGGTTTTGTCCTTAAAGCCTTGAAATTGAGTTACTGAAGTGTAGTAGAAGCAGGCTGAAGAACGGACTGTAAGTCCACCTTCTGCATTAGTATTTTCTATTTACTTTGACATGGAGATATTGCAGTAGTTGTTTTGATACAAATCTAAAAAGAAACCTATCTAATTTCAGACTTTTTTACCTACTCTTAGAATATTCCTCTTGATAACAGATAAGGATTAAGTAATATTCCTAGAAGAGAGTCTAAGAAGCATAGTTTTTTAAATATAACCTTGTTATAGCATCAATTGTGTGCAACCAATGTCATGCCAAAAACAAATTCAAAAATCCTGTTGCATAGGATTTTACATTATGTGTTTTAAGGATATATTGACATGTAGTTCAGAACATGTGCTTTTAAAAATACACACACTTTTGCTAATTTTGGCTTTTGAACATCCTGTAGATACCTAAGGAACCCTTCTGGAGCTGCAGTGCTATATGGTTCATACTTCAAAAGTGTAATTTTGGGGGAGAAATATGAAAGTCACAACATCTCCCTCCTACTAGGAAATGGATATTTCAAAGAGGTTAAGAAAATTTGTTGCACTATATTAAAAATGGTTTCAACCTTTTTTATCTTTAGTACAAGTATTATAACATTTTACAGAGCAAATTGGTAGTTCTGTTCTAATTTAACTATTTTTTCATGTTCTTTTTCTTAGATTCTAAGGGACAAAAAGCAATGAACATAGCTTTTTAGTAGCTATTTTCTTTCAAACTCTCTGGAAGGCAATCAAATTTTGTAATCTTTAAAAGAACATATATTAATGTTTTGTTCAAAGACAATTCAATCTGTAACAGGCTTTTTAAAGAAGTATGCATAAAGGACCTCTGTCCCTTTTGATAGCTTAGTGTATGTATTTTTTCAGTGTAGTTTTAAAAAAGCTAATATTTAAGAAAAAACCAGATACTGCTAGGCCAAGTAAACTCTTTTTTGCCTAACTAGAAATTTCAGATCTTTTAGCTTTCCCTAAGCAACATATGCTATGAACATAGTATTAGTTACACATCCCTTGGACAAACCCTATCTTTGAATGTCACTTAAAGACACAGTCACCTGCAAAAGCAACTAAATGTTGACCTAGGGATATACTTTGGCAATTTTGCCTACAACCAATTCCAGACTATGCCATGGATTTTTTATGTGTTTATGAAGAATGTAGCTAGAGATAGTCCTAAAATTGAAGCCAAGGGAACAAAACAAACTCACTTCTGGACGTGTGAAGTCTAGAAAAAGAAAAGTTTTTAAGTTCTGCCCTGTTAACAGTTTTATAGATAGACTCAGATTTAAAAAAAATATATACTTTCACTGCTTTATTCCATAATAAAACAGATTATTTTCCACAAACTTGGGATGTGAATATAAGCACTCCACTTTAATGTATTCCTCCGAATGATGCATATTTTCCCATATCTTATTAACAGGATATTCCAGATGTCTGTCTTGATCCATCACTCCCAATTTTGCAAAAAAGCCCTGTACTTCCACAATTTCAGGTCAGAGGGGATAGTTCAACTTTCACAGCCAAGGGAAGGACCGGAGTGAGGGGACTGTTCTCACTATAGTCATAGGTAGCACTCCTGCACTTGCCCCTGAGGCCTTGCTCTGCCCACTCTGGTAGACTGTACTTTTATATCCCTAAGATCCCTGTCTCATTCACATACAGGGGTTTTGAGAGAAGGCAACCCCACTCCCTTAATATTAAGTTTAATTATATAGTTTCCATCTGTTAAAGCCAATAGTAGTAATTCTCAGGACTTAGTACTCTCAGTTTTTAAACACAACAAATTTCAAAGTTGCCAGTCAGCTCCTTAAATTCTTGACCAGAACAGTGTATCTCAGAGGTAGAAAATTCCCAACCCTTCAATGTAGAAATGTCTTCCTTACATTAAGAGGGTTCTCTTCTTAAAGTGTAAAAACAAAACAAAAGCAACTGATTATTATCCCCTTTCTCTAGATAGTGAAGTCATCAGTCTACTCTGCTACTGGAGGCCACTGTTGGTTACACAGAAGTTTCCCGAGACACATCACCTGTGTGAAGGTGCATATACCTAGATTTAGGAGAGGAATAAAAATAAGAGGCAAGCTACTTTTAATATCTGTCTTTGTTATCATACTCTTCCTTTAAACTATTTCTGTCTGTCCCACCTCTGTCTCTTTCTCTTTCTGTCTCCCTCTGTTCCTCTCTGTCTCTCTCTCTCTCAAACACACACACACAGAGAGAGAGAGAGAAAGAGAGAGAAAGAGAAGCAACCTTGTAAAAATCACTGCATGTATAAAGCCTAAACCATAACTAGGGTTAGAATTTGAAACTCAACTAGTTATGCAGAGAATAATTTCTGTGGGTTCTTAACTTTCTGACCTTAAAATTTCTCATGCAAAAAGTGGTATTCTAATGATGGTAAACTCATAAATTCTGTGATAAGTTGAATAATTCCTATACAGCCTTTAGGATAATACCTAAACCAGAATAAAAATAAAGAGAATGATAATTTAGCCTTATATTTATCCTTCTACTTTAGCCAAAATATCTTCACCAATCCACAGATACGGCACTCTCATTTTATCTGAGGTTATTTCCACATTGCACACCCCCATCAGAGATGGTCTCTACCACCCTGGTCAAACGTAACCATTCCAAAACGCAGTGACCATTCACTCTTCCACAAAACTTTCTTAGTTGAAACAGCCCTCTCTGCTTCCCTTTTTCTTTTATTCTTACACACATGTCAAAATCAGTTCCAGGAGTTGTTTCCTTGTTCTTTGAGTTATTCTACATAGATAATCATGTTATCCGTGAACAAAGACACAGCTCCAAAGGTGAGAATGGAAGCCTGAAGATTTCCTAAAGCTCATGCCTATGGAACTGATTCAGTTCCACCTCTGCATCTGCATGGATTCTCTTGGCCAAAACAAATCACAGGACTAGTGTAGATTAAAGTTGAATGAATATTGGAGATGGGAAAGATGGCAAAAGCACATCACAAAAGGCCATGTGGAATGGGAACACTGGTTATCCTGCTTTTTGAAAACAAGCTGCATCACTAATATTGCCTGTCTTATTATTACACTCAAATGGATTACAAGATCTCTATGAGTAAAATACCATAGTTTTAGTGCTTCTCAACTAGGTACAATGCACTCAAATGTTGAAAACTTTAGAAAGATAAAATAACCAACCAATCATAACACATTATTCTCAAAACCTTATTTTATATTTTTGTTTTAACATGTACAATTGCAACCTCATATTAGTGTTAGAATCATTTGTTTTTCTGTCTTCATGTGCCTAGAAGATAGGACCAATATTTTTTACTGGGCTTTGATTTTATTTTATAACTTAAATGTATTAAGGCAATAAATGTAATTTTCCACTTAAAAGTATCATTATGGTGTTAGTTACTGCCTATTGCTCAGCAATTTTTTTTCTTATCAAAATTCTTTCTGGTTGGTTTGCTTCTCAATTTTTTCCCATTAAATGATGTAAATTTTAAGATGGTATTTTTTGTTACATTACTTCAGAATCATAGATTCATGCATAATATCTTTGATATTTTAATAACCTCCATTGGTCTTGATACTTTTATAATTTTCATTTCAGAATCCATTGTTGCCTTCAATTGAATTCTTCTGGTTTGTGTTATAATACTTCCAGTAATTTGTAAGCCATCCATTCTGTTTTCAAAATCACTTGTGTGTAAATTTTTCTCATTATCATGTTCATTTCAGTTTTAACTAAAGTTCAAACATAATATGTCACACATAATGATAAGCTTAAAATATATTAGAAGTATTTACACTTTGTATCTAATAGTTATGCCAGAAATGAAACAAAAATGTTGAATTAAGTCTAGCCTAAAGCTGCTGTCTTACATGTTTTAAGTTGGGCCTAAAGGTTTTCCGATACATAGTGAACTGTAACCTCACTGGATATGTAAACAGACTGTAACCAACTCTTGTAACAAGCAGCCAAATCTCAGCCCATCAAGGCAACTATACTTCAATCACACACAGGGGCCACCTGTTCAAACTGTGTGAAATAAGCCAAACACCAGCTGTAACCAATTTGGCTGTTTCTGTACCTCACTTCCATTTCCTGTATGTAGCTTTCCTTTGTCCATACATCCTCTCCAAACCTGCAGTGGCACCACAGTGAGTAGCACTCTGAACCTAGTTTGTTTTGCAGGGGCAGCTGCCCAATTCGTGAATCATTCTTTGCTCAGTTAAACAGTTACATTTAATTTGTCTGAATAAGTTATTCAGTACCATATCTGCATGAACTTCCTGTTATTTGTATAAAACAGATAAAAGTTTTTTTTCCTATGAAAAGCTTTGTAGTATGTGGTTATTACATACTACAACCAAATCAGACACCACGGGTGACAGAAAGGTGGTTTCCAATAATGCCTTACTTCAAAATGTGTCCTTAAAGTTTCTTTTCTGGCACAGACTATTTTCACTGGCATATTACCATTAAATGAACTCAAGGGTCATTTAAATTTCATCAGTTTTTTTAAATTAATACCCTTTTCCTCTCTCAACACCCAATTCAGGGCACCACCTTTCTCTTCTTTTCTCACTCTATGACCCAGGCTGAAGTACAGAGAGAGGCAGGATAATGGCTCACTGCAGCCTCAAAATCTTGGCTCAAGGATCCTCCCACCTCAGCATCCATAGTAGCTGAGACTACAGGTACACAGCATCATGCTTAGCTAATTTTTATTTTTATTTTCTAGAGATGGAGGTCTTGCTAATTTTCCCAAGCTAGTCTCAAACTAGTGGCTTCCAGAGATCTTCCCACCTCAGCCTCCCAAAGTGCTGGGATTATAGGCATGAGCCATTGTACCCACTGGAGCATCCATTATTAAACAAACAACAAAACAAACTCAAGATCAAATTAACCAGCCAGTGTCCTACTTACATTCTGTACATTACCCTACTAAAACATTTACATACTTACTGTTATGAATACTTTTAATTCTTCCCTGACAGGGGTACTAAATTTCATTCCCTAGTATTTAGCACAATGTCACCAAATGGTAGTTGTTTAATAAACATTTGCCTAATGAAAGACTGAATGAATGAATGAATGCATGAAGTAACTATCAGCTACAGCAACTAAACTAACATGACCAGGATTCAAAGCAAACTTCCTGTAGTCTTCAAAAGCCTAAGTTCTAGTGCTGTTCAAGACCTCAGAATTACCTTAGAGAGTTTAATCAATATAGCATAGATAGGAGTATGGAGGAAAGCCTATTTACTTAGCAACTATGTGTCAGACTTTTTTTCTTCTTTTTCTGAGACAGAGTCTCGCTCTGTTGCCCAGAATGGAGTGCAGTGGTGCGATCTCACTGCAACCCCCAACACCCCGGTTCAAGCAATTTTCTGCCTCAGCCTCCCACGTAGCTGAGATTGCAGGCATCCACCACCACATCTGGCTAATTTTTTGCATTTTTAGTAGAGACAGGATTTTGCCATCCTGGCTAGGCTTGTCTTGAACTCTCGACTTTGTGATCCACCCATTTTGACCTCCCACAGTGCTGGGATTACAGGTGTGAGCCACCACATACGGTCTTAAACATTTTATATAAGTGGTATCTCACATACTTTCTTAGTAACATTTTGAAGTATTAGTAGATATTATTGATCTAATTTTAGAAATAAGAAAATGGGAGTGGGCTAATAAGATATTTAAGATTCTGAACATTGCCTAGTAAAACCAGTATTGATCCTAATTCTGATTTACTTTAAACCTGTTGAGTCTCTGTCTAGTGGAGGAAAAAAAAAACATGTCTCTGCTTTCTTAGGTTCAGTGTCCTGTAAATTACACTAACAAAGGAGAGATTAGCAGGAGAAAACATTTATTACACATGTAGCAGCTAGGGAGGAACAGGGGGTGGCTCACAGAAAAGTAGGGAATATTCCAAAGAGGCAGTTAGACCAGGGCCTTGTATCCCATTTTAACAAAACGTGATAAAGTGTGGGGAAGAGACTAGACAAAGAAAACGAGGGTCTAATCTCTGGGTGGCATGGGTAGGTTGTGGGAAGGTGACTAGGATATGTGTAGTAAATCAGGGCTAGTTAGTAAGGCTTGTTATGCAGTCTTGAGGCATCTCAGATGGTGACTCATTCTCTTCTTCCTGATATAAGGAAGTGGGACATTTTTGCAGGTATAAGTTTCCTTTACAAACAGAAAATTCATACCTCGCTGAAGACAGAGAGATCATCTTGTGTTTGCTATTTTGAATTGCCTTCAGCTTAAAATACTGATTATGCTCAAGTGGCATATTTTGGGGTGGCATTTTCTGATCTCTTTTGCCCCAGCCAGCAAGACTGTGACTGCTGGAAGGCAAACATCATAACCTATGTATTTACACTTCTCTGATATCTATAACAGTGCATAGCACAGAGTAGGTACTCAGTAGATGTTTGAGAAAGAACAAATCAATGAGATAATTAACATTTTTGGCTTCTGGGAGATTATTTTCACTTCAAATTGGCCTTCTCCCTCTATTTTTTCCTTTCATACTGGTAGCATACCCTCCAATTTGATCAGAAAGAATTCTGATCTTTGATCACCTGAAACAAATTTACTAAAAAAACCGGGTAGGTATTTACATATTGAAAGCATATCTAACTTAACATTTAGGAGCATGGGCTAAACAGCCTTATTAGTTTTGAGCCTTGGCTCCACCAAGTGGCTTGCTCTGTGACTTTAGGTTTCATATTAAGTCTCAGTTACTTTATTTTAAATGATGGGCAAGACTTTTTTTGTTTAGTTTACTAATAAGTCCTAAGTGCCTGAAAAAAAGAAGTATTCAGTATGTTTGGTTGAATCAGCGAACGCTGTGTAGTAACCGTTTTTGGTTATCATGGGCTTTAAAGAGGTGAATATACTTTAAGTGCTTCAAGAGCACACAGTAGAAGCTTCATAAATGTTAGCCATTTTTATTATGTAAATATAACCCTTTACACACTTTCACTGGTCATCATTTGTTATAACATTGACTTTTTCAAAGTTCTGTGGAAATGAGTTATAAGAATATCCATTGTTGAAAATAATGTTCTTAGTTGTATTCATTATTATCAGTTTAGTCATCAAAAACCATTTGCTGCTGGGGCCGGTGACTCACACCTGTAATCTCAGCACTTTGGGAAGCTGAGGTGGATGGATCACTTGAGGTTGGCAGTTTGAGACCAGCCTGATCATGTTATGTTGTTGGTAAAATTTTCTACAATATTTGGGTTCCTTTGGATACAAATTTGCCCTTGATAGTCTAGGCTGTTATATTTTCTATAATTTTGTGTTCTATAATATTCTAAAATATTGCTCTGTAATTGTTTTAGGAGAAACATTTATTCATAAGTATTAAAGGCATATCATAAAGCAGTTTGTATAAAAACAAGTTTTTCATGTAATTTAATGATTTAGCTGTAATTACTAATAAATATGCCAAACTAAATATTCATTGGCAAATATAGTATAAACCGTAATGAATTTGACATTGATATTTCTGATGTTAAACATGGTTGACCTAAAAGGAAGAAGCTGAGGCAACATTAATAGAGAGTTTACTTGGGCAAAACTTGATGATTGCAACCTGGGAACATTGGTTCAAGGTTTCCTAAATGTACCCTCTAATTTGTGGCAGCTAGCTTTCTTTTTTTAATAATTTCAACTTTCATTTTAGATACTGGGAGTATATGTGCAGGTTTGTAAGCAGAGGTATATTAAGTGATGCTGAGTTTTTGGATACAGATCCCATCACACAGGTAGTCAGCATAGCACCTGTATTAGTCTGTTTTCATTCTGCTGATAAAGACATACCTGAGACTAGGTATTTATAAAGAAAAAAATGTAATGGACTCACAGTTCTACATGGCTAGGGAAGCCTCACAATAATGGCAGAAAGCAAATGGCACATCTTACATGGGGGCAGGCAAGAGAGAATGAGAGCAAAGCAAAAGGGGAAACCCTTCATAAAACCATCAGATCTCATGAGACTTTTTCACTACCATAAGAACAGTATGGGGGAAACTACTCCCATGATTCAATTGTCTCACACTGGGTTCCTCCCACAACACATGGGAATTATGGGAGCTACAATTCAAGATGAGATTTGGGTGGTTCACAGCCAAACCATATTGACACTTGGCCACTAAAAAGTGTCTAAGACAAATCTCAATGCATTTAGACATTTATTTTGCCAAGGTTAAGGACTTGCTAATCACACAGCCTCAGGAGGTCCCAAGAACCTGTGCCTAAGGTGAGTGGGCTACAACTTGGTTTTATGCATTTAGGGAGACATGAGAGAGGAGGGGTCTAATCAGATGACTGGAGAGCTTAGAGTTTTATTTTTGGGTTGCATATCCAATAGGTAGTCTTTCAACCCACAACTTCCTCCCTCTCCTGCCCTCCTATAGTCCACAGTGTCTTTTGTTCCCATGAATGACCAATGTCTAGCTCCTTCTTATAAGTGAGAATATGTCATATTTGGTGATTTTTTTAAGAGAAAGAGGCAGTTTCTGAATTGTTTATTAAGAATTTACATTAAAATAGCTTAAGCTATTAAGTAGCTATACATTGTTCTTTATATCAGAAATTCCACAGGAAGATAAGAGGTGAAGCAGCTAATCAGGAACAAAATGAATTTAAACAATTTACCTCACAGGTTGGGATGTGGAGTGTTGGATGGGTGAGGGCATGACTGACATCCCATACTCATGTCTCTCTCAGCCTGCATACCTCAAATAGTTCAGGCTATTCTGAGCTATTTTCCTTTTCTCAACATTTAGACATTTGATTATAGAAATGCTTACAAATTTTTGTATAAGGTGTAAGGAAGGGGTCCAGTTTCAGCTTTCTGCATATGGCTAGCTAGTTTTCCCAACACCATTTATTAAACAGGGAGTCTTTTCCTCATTGCTTGTTTTTGTCAGGTTTGTCAAAGATCGGACAGTTGTAGATGTGTGGTGTTGCCTCCAAGGCCTCTGTTCTCTTCCGTTGTTCTTTATCTCTGTTTTGGTACCAGTATCATGCTGTTTTGATTACAGTAGCCTTGCAAAACAGTTTGAAGTCAGGTAACATGATGTGTCCAGCTTTGCTCTTTTTGCTTAGAGTTGACTTGGCTATGCAGGCTCTTTTTTGGTTCCATATGAAGTTTAAGGTATTTTTTTTCCAGTTATGTGAAGAAGGTCAATGGTAGCTTGATGGGAATGGCATTGAATCCATAAATTAACTCTAGATGAATTAAAGACTTAAACATAAGACCTAACACCATAAAACACTAGAAGAACACCTAGACAATACCATTCAGGACATAGGAATAGGCAAGGACTTCATGACTAAACCACTAAAAACAGTGGCAACAAAAGCCAAAATAGACAAATGGGATCTAATTAAACTTAAGAGCTTTTGCACAGCAAAAGAAACTATTATTAGAGTGAATTGACAACCAACAGAATGGGAAAAAATTTTTGCAAACTACCCATCTGTCAAAGGGCCAATATCCAGAATCTACAAAGAACTTAAACAAATTTACAAGAGAAAAACAACCCCATCAAAAAGCAGACAAAGGATATGAACAGACACTTTTCAAAAGAAGGCATTTATGTAACCAACAAGCATGTGAAAAAATGCTCATCATCACTGGTAGTTAGAGAAATGCTAATCAAAACCACATTGAGATAGCACCTCATGCCAGTTAGAATGGTGATCATTAAAAAAATCTGGAGACAACAGATGCTGGAGAGGATGTGGAGAAATAGGAATGGTTTTACACTATTTGTGGGAGGGTAAATTAGTTCAACCATTGTGGAGGACTCTGTGGCGATTCCTCAGAGATCTAGAAGTAGAAATACCATTAGATCAAGCAATAGCATCACTGGGTATATGCACAAAGGATTATAAATCATTCTTTTATAAAGACACATGCGCATGTATGTTCATAGTGGCAGTTTTTACAATAGCAAAGACTTGGAACCAACGCAAATGCCCATCAATGATAGACTGGATAAAGAAAACGTGGCACGTATACACCACGGAATACTATGCAGCCATAAAAAAGGATGGGTTAATCTCCTTTACAGGGATATGGATGAAATTGGAAACCATCATTCTTAGCAAAATGACACAAGAACTAAAAACCAAACACTACATGTTATCATTCATAAGTGGGTGTTGAACAATGAGAACCACATGTACACAGGGAGGGGAACATCACACACAGGGGCCTGTTGAGGGGTGAGGGGCTAGGGGAGGGATAGTAGGTGGTAAGGGGATTGGGGAGAGATAACACTAGGAGAAATACCTAATGTAGGTGACGGGGTGATGGATGTGGCAAACCACCATGGCATGTGTATACCTATGTAACAATCCTGCACAATCTGCACATGTACCCCAGAACTTATGTATGATAATAATAAAAAAGAAATGCTTATAAGTATAATTTATACACATATAAATGGTGTGTTTTTTATTTATTTTTGAGTTGGAGTCTTGCTGTCACCCAGGCTATAGTGGGGGTGGACTGGTGCAGTCTTGGCTCACTGCAACCTCTGTCTCCCAGGTTTAAGTGATTCTTCTGCCTCAGCGTCCTGCGTAGCTGGGATTTTAGGCTATCACCACATCCAGCTAATTTTTGTATTTTTAGTAAATATGGGGTTTTACCACATTGGCCAGGCTGGTCTCATCTCAAGCTCCTGACCTCAAGTGATCCACCCACCTCAGTCTCCCAAAGTGCTGAAATTACAGGCGTGAGCCACCACGCCCAGCCATAAATGTCATGTTTATAATCTTGTGATATTTATAATTTTCAAATGTGGTATTTTAAAGCAAAACCAAAGGATATTCAAATACTTTTAAAAATACAAAATAATTATTTTTATTTGTAATGTGCCTTAGAAACAGCTCAATCTACAGTGTTGAAAATTTGCATATATAATTTGGGGGGAATAATTCCACAGTACTCAGAAGGATATATTAGGTTTCATTAGAATAATTTTTATTAGTAAGTCACAAATTAACACTTAGGGACTTTTTAAAAGTTTGTGTTTCCAGAGAAACCTAACTTTGCATAAAGGTTTTATGAAATCATCTAATTCATACATTATAAAAAACACATTAACACACTCTCAATTTTCTTTCCTCCTTTTAAGTATAGACAATTAATATAGAACATTTTAAAATAGACTAGTTGAATACTGAAAATCTAATATGCAGGTAAAGTAGTTGGAATAACTTGAAGTTTCATTCCAATACTTATAATAGCTAATTTGCTTTCAGGTAAATAAATTGCTTCCTTATAAAGCGTTCCTAACACTTATAAAAGTTATGGCAATTTGAGCATTTGACTCATCATGTCACTTTTCAGGATTTTTTTTTCAGGAACATTAGGTATTCTTTGTTTTAACTTTTGAGTTCAGGAGTACGAGTGCAAGTTTGTTACATAGGTAAACTTATATCTTGTGGGTTTGTTGTACAGATTATTTCATCACTAAAGTATTAAGTGTAATACCCATTAGTTATTTTTTCTGATCCTCTTCCTCCTCTGATATGCACCAGTGTGTATTATTCCCCTCTATGTGCCCATGTGTTCCCATCATTCAGTTCCCACTTATAGGTGGGAAGAGGTAATGTTTGGTTTTCTGTTCTTGCATTAGTTTGCTAAGGTTCATGTCCTCTAGCTCCATCCATAGTCCAGCAAAGGACATGATCTTGTTTCTTTCTCTCCTTTCCTTTCTCTTTCCTTTCTCTCTCCCTCTTTTGTACACTCCCTCTTCATTCTACATTTATCTTTCCCTCTTTTCTCTCTTAGTCGATCTCATTCCCTTCCTTCTTTCTCTTCTCTTTTGCCTGTATTCCCAATTATAGCAGTAACATTACTTGACATCAGTTGATGGAATTTTTTCAGTTTAAATCTTAATACTTATTTATATTACAAATTAATTATAAAACATTCTAAAATATTTTTGCTTTGAAATGTCAGGAAGAATAATATGTAAGAAATGTGTCCTATTTTAATCATATGGAAAAAATATATCAATTTACATTTGTATTTTCACTTAAAAACTACAGATGTAGTACCTAGTATGTGTCAGACACCATCCTTAGAAGCACTTCCAAAATACATGATTTAATTGTCATTATTAATTATTAAATAATCATGCTTCATTCCTTTAAGTTAGGTATATTATTATGACCGTGTTATAAGTGAGGATCTAAGGCACAATGAATTAGGTAATTTTGTTAAGGGCGATCAGTTTGTGAGCAATAGAAACAATATTCAAACCCAGCCTTTTTAGATTATGTAACCACATATTATATGTGGAGGGAAATTAAAAAAGAAAACAAAAACTCTGGACACCAAAAAGCAAACAAAACCCCTTAACAAAAGCTAAAACCTAAATTCTGTTCTTTAGACGATGTCAAAATATTATCTGTCAGGTTTGTAATTCTTTTTATCTATCAGGAAAAACTGGAGGAAGTGTTGTGTTACAGTAAAATAGAAAACTTTCTTAACCTTGATTACAGAAACTGGAAATCTCTTGAGAGAGAATAAATGAAGATACGGTTTTGCCTCACCCTCTCCTTATTCAGTGTTCTCAAAAGTCATTTTTAATCTTTTACCTCAATTATCCTTAGTTCATTTATGAAAAAAAAAACATTTAAACCCTCTATCATATCACAGAGTATGTGTGACTTGACTTTATGAATTAAGGCTTTCCAAACATGTGTCCTGAAATAAAACACTTGTTGAAAACATTTATTTCCCCATATGCAGTGTGCAGATGATAATGCAGCATCCTGTAATGATACAGCAGTTACAGTCACATGGATCAGGCACATACTGGAAAGACACGTGTCCCTGATCCACACACCTGTAACTGACCCGAACAAAGGCTTTCTTACATAGCTTCACTGAATCTATTATTTACTTTATAGAAAATGTGTGAAGATGTTACGAGGGTACTGGAATTAATATGGATTACTGTGGAACCTCCTATCAAAGCTGGTGAGATGAATATTAAAAAAAACATTTAATCAGTGTTTGACACTGACTCTTACAGAAGCTAGAGCTACTAAGTTCTGAATGCTACCACTTCTGAATATTCTTTTTTTTTTTTTTTTTTTTTTTTTTAGAAGAGTAAGATGGCAGTTTTATTTCTTTTTTTTTGTTTTAATTTTTATTGCATTTTAGGTTTTGGGGTACATGTGCAGAACATGCAAGATAGTTGCATAGGTACACACGTGGCAGTGTGTTTTGCTGCCTTCTGCCCCCTCACCCATATTTGGCATTTCTCCCCATGCCATCCCTCCCCCACTACCCCCCCCCGCTGTCCCGAAAAAATTTTTGCAGTTTACCCATCTGACAAAGGGCTGATATCCAGAATTTACAAAGAACTCAAACAGATTTACAAGAAAAAAGCAAACAAGCCCATCCAAAAATGGGCAAAGGAAATGAATTTCTGAATATTCTAAAATAGTCCTAGTGGCAGTGTCAACAGAGTGCTATGGGATAGGAAAGTGTGGATAATCAATTGTGGCTTAGGGGTCCCAGAAAGCTTCACAGAAAAAAGTGATTGTTTATTGCAGAGAAAGGAGAGAAATCAAACACAGTGCAACATGCACTAAATTGTGGCTTGTTCAGAATACGTTTGAACTTCCTGTATATTTCAGTCTTGCTTTTGGGAGACAGGAGGGCTCAGGAAGGCTGAAACTAAAGACAAAATAGATAATATTCAAATCATAGTTGCTTTGAGAATATGCAGCTGTTTGGGGGTGTTTAGAAATGGTGCTATTCACGGACACAGAAGGAAACAACATGCCCTGGGGCCTGTTGAAGCGTGAAAGGTGGCGGTTTGGAGAAAAAAGAGGAATGGGAAAAATAACTGAAACTAATGGGTATTAGACTTCATACCTGGGTGATGAAATAATCTGTACAACAACCTCCATAACACAAGTTTACCTATGTAACACACCTGCATGTGTACCCCTGAACATAAAATAAAAAGGTCTGAAAAAAGAACAATTAAGAAACAATAAGAAAAAGGAATGTTGCAATTGTTTTATTAAATAAATGTGTATAAAGTTATACATATATAACACAAATATAGAAAATATATTTCCTAGTGTGCATATAGAGTTAAATCGTGCTAAATGCTTAGTTTTGCTTCTAAGAATCTGAATAATACTGTGATCTCACCTATGAAGTTTCTTTCTTCTCACAATTTTGTTTATGGTTTTTGAGAAAATGGTCTCATATCCCTATCCCCAAGCCTACATCTTGTGTTGGTCCACACTTCCATGTTTTACATGAAGCATTATGTAAAAAATAGTGTGATAATTACTAAATCCATTATCACTATTATACATGGGTAAACAATGGTCCATTATACTCTATAAACTATAGATTATTTTTGATTTAGCAAAATATGTAGTTTTGTAGAATAGAGATGAGTAAAAGCTGTTTCAATTCTGCCCACAATTATTCTTGTAGATATGGAAAATATCTCTTCAAGAACCTATTCTTCTTGTTTATTTCTACTATGAGATTACATACCTAAAAGCCTATTATATTTCAGAAAAATATTAGGAGCTCCATATATATTAGTTTTCTTTTATTTATCCCCTTCTCAATATAGCTTCCTTTATAAAGTCTAATAACGTTCAGTGAAACATAAATCTTCTGTCAGTCCCTTGCAATGTTATTAAAATTCACCTCTCTCTCTACCTCTGTGTGTGTGTGTGCATGTGTGTATGTGCACATGTGTGGATGTATGAGGGCATTATCATTTCTTATCAGCTAGTCTACCTGACCTATTTCTAGAGACAGCTTAGTTACATTTCCTTCATCTAGAGAACATGAAATTCAGCTACTTTGGGGTACTAATTTCATTACTGACCAATCTTGACTGCAAAACATCACCAATTATTTTGCAAATTGGAGACAGTCAATTAGCATTGTCGTTTCCTTCGACTGTATCACAATTTCTGACTAATTATTAACCACTTTTTCCCTCAGTGCGTATTCAGAAGAAAGACATGGGTTAAAATGAAAATAAGTTGATTAAAGCTGTATGTGAGCAGTAAAATCCATGATCGCAGGAGGTTTAAATTAACTTTTAAGAGGCTGTATACCCAGATTTGTATAAACACAACTATCACCAGTAAGTAAAAGTAATATCTGTCAAATTCAATATGTTTATTTATGACATGTATTGTATATCTAGTTTACCAGAAATTTTAATCTTTTTAATCTAAAATTATTTAACATATGATTATTGCTTTTGTAGATCAGCAAATTTAGGTACAATATTGTCATCAGTCCTCACATGTGACATCATTATTGAGACAAAAAAAGTTCTGTATGCAAATTGACAGTTTTCCCTTTGCTTGAAACACTTTAATTTGTGTAAGTAATTTAAATTCCTGATGGAATGTCTCTTAATTCCAAGGAAAAATTTTACCTCATTTATTTCTCAGGGTCACTGCTTATAGTTATTAACGTGCAAAATAATATAAAACCCACCAAAGTGTATCACTGTATAAAATTATACAAACTGATGAAAGCTCATTATTTTTACCATTTTCTCATTTACAAGCACAATTTCAATCTGTTTTACAATTTAATTATTTATATATTTTCTGACTTATTTTGGAAACATACACAGGCATGACAGGGCCAGTTAACTTTGTAAATTCCTACTGGAAGTTTCAAGTGAAGTTTTGCCCATGGACGATACTTTAAAAGCATGCTCTGATGTTGGATTTCAATGATAGGTCTTCTTTCTCTTTCTCTACAGTTATGGTGCTTCTGTCCTCACTCGTTAGCATTCCAGTCATCTTGATCCATCCTTCACTGTCCTGCTCTCTCCCAGGGTTTCTTTTGTGTTCACATTCTTTGTCACAGGTTTATCTGAGCATGTCCCTCCGATGGCATCTTAGACATTTTTGTAATTGCTCAGGACTTAGCACTGTATCAGAAACTTAATAAGTATTTATTTGAGTTTATTGAATTACGGTTTGCAAGGTGTTTTTGTTTTTGTTTTTTAAGACCGAGTTTCGCTCTTGTTACCCAGGTTGGAGTGCAATGGCACGATCTCAGCTCACTGCAACCTCCACCTCCTGGGTTCAGGCAATTCTCCTACCTCAGCCTCCCGAGTAGCTGGGATTACAGGCACATACCACCATGCCCAGCTAATTTTTTGTATTTTTAGTAGAGACGGGGTTTCACCATGGTGACCAGGATGGTCTCGATCTCTTGACCTTGTGATCCACCCATCTCAGCCGCAAGGTGTTTCTATATCTATTGTTCATCTGACCCTTAACTCAGATCTTGGGCTGGCAGGAAAATTATTATGATTCCTACTTTATATGTGAGAATATGAAGCTTTGAAAGATTGAGTGCCTTGCTAAAAGTTAGAGAAATATGCTAATGTGTTATATTCAGAAATAGTTTCTAATGCTTTCTACTCCCTTCCTCACATTAATTTTACTCATTTTGTATTCATCATCTGTATCTAAATATTCCACAGTATTTCAGAATAATGAACATTTTTATTTCTCCTATTTCCAAATAAAACCATCTAAAGTTCTCTTACGTCAGAAGCACAGAAGCACATGTATAAGTTACATAATCATATATCATCACTTTGGTGTTTTAAGTCATAGAACCATTGCTCACTGTAGAACAAGACAGCAAAAAAGATGCTTTATGAAAAAAGAAAGTAAATTTCACACTTGTCATTCATCTTATAAATTCTTTGTGTCAAAATTTTAATTAATTAGAGTGAGAGTGACCTAGTTTCCTCACTGTGGAAGGACAATACACATATGTATATGTATATATTTTGTTTACAATGCAAGAGCTCTCTCATCCAAGAAATGTTCACTATAGAGTGATAAGCTTAGTGTGAGAACATAACGTTCAGCCAGGAAAGCTTATATCAGACTAATCTCTGAACACTGCTCAGTAGATAAGAGTTTTTGGAACATTTATAGTAAGAACCATGTTAACAGGTTTCATCAGTGACTTACTACATAGGTGACAATCAAAACATTACGCCAAACTGAATGTTAGTTCACAGATTTAATATCTAATGTACATTTTACAGCTATTTGAGGCAAGTTGCCTTCATATCTGGTTTGCAAACATAACACTGTGAGAAAATAGCAGAGTACCTATACCAGAGAAGTGAGGTCTCTTTTTCAAGCAGTGCAAACCACAGAAAAACATCAAGCAAAAGATCTAAATCTAACTCTATTGTGAAAAGTTGTACAAATTGTACCAGTAACCAAAATAGAAGAAAAAAGACTTTTGGTCAACAGACATTTCAGGGCAAAGATTTTTGCATTGCTAAGCATAAACACGTTATTAATATATAATCAGTTAATAGATAAGGAAGTAAAAAGGCAACATTAAAGACTTTCGTACCCAGTGTATTATAATCTGAGCTAGATGTGTTCCATACACTAGATTATTTATTCCTGGTAGTAATTTATAGGTGGGTATTATCTCAATTATTATAAATACATTCTACTTGGTGAGATTAAATACTTTGCTAATGGCAGAACTGCTATCCTAGTCACCCTCACATCTCTACTAATCTCTTTCTACTACCTGTGTATATCAAGTCTTTTTAAGACAGAGACTCTCTCTCTGTCACTCAGGCTAGAGTGCAGTGGCATGATCTCAGTTTGCTGAAACCTTCGCCTCCCAGGTTCAAGAGATTCTCCTGCCTCAGCTTCTTGAGTAGCGGGGATTACAGGTGCCACTATGCCAGGCTAATTTTTGTATTTTTAATAGAGATGAGGTTTCGCCACGTAGGCCAGGCTGGTCTCGAGTGCCTGACCTCAGGTGATCTACCCACCTCAGCCTCCCAAAGTGCTGAGATTACAGGCATGAGCCACCACACATGGCCAAATAATTACCTAAAATATTTCAATTATTTGGAGAGGGGAATCCTTGTTACTTAACGTTTTCCTCAATAGTGTCAAATGGTCAATCTCTTTATAGATAATCTTCCTTTTGGTATTTACAATGATCATTATTATATTTGAAACTCTCAGAGGACAATTCAAACTATAGTTTAAGAAGAGATGCTAGAAATTCTGTGTGTCACACTGGACATTATATTTATATTTCAAATAACTGGAATTACTTTAAATGGATTAAAACAATAAACATGCAAAGAGTATACTCACCATTTCTTGTGTGTTGGGTATCTGTATGTTCAATGAGTCACTTATCCCATAGGAGAAGCTTAGTCACAGGATTTTTTTAAAAGCCTTACGGTAATGCATGGAAATATCCTCCTGTGAAGACATTAAAGTCTATCACATGTGGCATATGATATAAGTTACATGAAATGTGTGCTCTTAAGTGTGTATTTCAAAGGATAGCATGGTAAACTGATATATGTACAAACATTGCCCTGTGGATGTGTAGAATTTAGGCTCTTAATGACACTTTGGTGATTTGTGAGACCATTGCCATCCTGTAAATAGTCACAGCAGCTACACTGTTCTCTATAAACAGGGAATTTTCCCAAGCTCCATCTCTCACCTTCCTGTTCAAAAATTCTTGCTCTCCTTTGACAAGCCCATCTGTTGGCTTTTTGTTCTCTCTCTAGCAAGTCCTCCACAGGATAACAGGAGAGTCTGTGCACTGACTTTCAGAGGAGGTTCCTTTGATCCATCACTTTTGAGCTGAATCTGATTCCATAGTGCAGAATCTTACACTGGACCTGTTGCCCTGTGGTTTTACTTCCCAGTAATGGAGACATTGGCTACCTTACCATAATCCAAACATAAGACCAATTCACAAACCAGCTGAAGAACTCCCAAGGAAGAGTCAGGGCAAAGTCAACTTTAAGAACTGTTTTCGATGAACTATATGAGAATAAAACAAAAATTCCCCTACTTATGTACAAGTACCTATGTACTGACAGTTTTTACAAGTGCAATTATACACAAGCAAATGGAGGTAAAAAAATCAAAATCAGTATCCTCCAGAACCAGGTATTCTTGGATTTAAAGACTTATTTGCCTACTCTGAATCTCTGAAAATACTTCTAGTATTCAATAATGTGGCATAACTTACGCAGAACAAATAAACTAGAAAATGGTGAGTTTTAATATTTACATGATGGCAAGATCACATAACATAATGGGATGTCCCCAAAGCAGCTCTGAGCAAGAATAGATCCAGTGCAAAATAAAGTACTGGAGGATTTGGCTCTGCCAGTCTTTGACTCTGTGACCTGGTACAGTTACTATTGTTACCTATTTGACCTTTGTAAATCATATGACTTACTTCAAAAGTAAGGACACCAATGCCCCCCCCACACCAGGGTTGCTTTCAAAGAATCAGGAAACCCAACTGCAGAAATTACCATTCACATTGTCTTCATGAATGGTGCTCCATGATCTTGCTAACGCATGACCCTATAGCTGTAACTCATGGATTTGGTTTTCAGATGATGTAAATGAAATAATGTAAACTAAAGAGTTACAGATTTTAAAATGTGACATAAATCTTAATGAGAAAGTTGCTAAAAATAATCTTCAGGGTCACACCAAATGACAGTTAATACAGAGTACTTTAGCCCTCATAAATACTAAAACAAGAGTGAAACGCAGGTACCATTATTTTCAAAATATTTCTAAAGATGAAGAAATTAAGGTATAGAGACTACATTGCTAGATAGTGGAGGAGTGAATTTTGAAACCCAGTCATGTTGACATAAAAGAATGACAACTTTTTTAACTGCTAAGCTACATCCACTATCATGTCAATTTCAAAGGATAGCATGGTATTGGCCCACTTTATTTCTTGTAAAAGAACCAACAATATCATGCATCTTCGAACATGCCAATATATAGATGATTTTATAATTGCCAGGGTATTTGAGATAACACACAAACAAGATGCATGTCAAACTATTGAACTGAACAAAGAATTGCATGGACATACATGAACATTATGTATCTCTAGAGTTTTGGTTGATCTTTCAAGTCAGGCTGGTACAGGCTGGTTGACATTTTTTGGTAAAAGGCTGGTAGTACTAAAAATATACTTCCTTTCTCAGATATGACTTCTGTAACTACCTTGAGAAAAGAATCTATGCTTGATTTGTCTCTGCATTTCTGTTATCACACAGAATAGAGTTTCACACACAGTAAGTGCTGGATAAAGATTATATGAATAAAAAACAAGCCTAGGAAGTAATAGCAATGTGGGAAGGAGCAATTATTCTGTCCTGAAGTTAAAAACAAAAAAAGACGATTTAAAAAGATTTCTAGATGAATTAGAAAAAAATGTTTTTGACATCTAAGACATCTATATCCATTTTACTTACTGATATATTTTCTATTAAGCTTAGAAATAATTATCTGCCAAATGGAAATAAGGTATGTATGTGAAAATGAACTGAAAGAGAAAAACATTCAGTCTATATCATGTGTTCAATGGTAATATTGATACTATCAAATGTATTTGAAAATGTATTTGATTGGTTCTACTTTATCTATTTAATAACACTTAGTGTAATATTGACCTTGGAATTTAGCAAAAAATTATTACAGGTGAGACATGACGGCTCACACCTGAAATCCCAGCACTTTGGGAGGCCGAGGTGGGAGAATCTCTTGAGTTTAGGAGTTTAAGACGATCCTGGGAAACATAGTGATACACTGTCTTTATAAAACAATTAAAAAAAATACATATATATATATATATATCCCGGAGTGGTGGCATGCACCTGTAGTCCCAGCTCCTTGGGAGGCTGAGGCCGGAAGATCCCTTGAGCCCAGGAGCTCAAGGCTGCTGTAAGCTGTGATTGCACTACTATACTCCAGCCTGAGTGACAAAGTGAGACCCTGTTTCAGTGAAAAATAACAATCCAAACCATTTTTGAAGTCAGAATAGAGTATCAGTGTGATTGTATCTAGCCTGTGTGCATTACATGTGCAGAGTACAACACATTTCTGTGGGTACTTCTGAAATTTCAATCACCATCTTGCAGAATTCACTTCTACAGTTACCAACAAATAGTAGGAACTGAGTAAGTGCTAGCCACTGAGTCATAAATAGACTTACATACTTCACTCCCGGGGACTGTATTCTACCATGGAACTAGATATTCTATAAGACCAAGAAACATATAATTAGAGAGTCTGGGTGTTTGAATCGCATAGTTGCTATGAGTCCATTGTAAAAATAGCCTCCTAGTTCCAGATGTATTTTAATGTTTCTGAGTCTTGGTTCTGAAGATTCCCATTAAAAAAAAGTAAACATTGTTACTTAGCTGAATAAGAAGTTTCTGTTATGAGCATTTTATTATTTTAAAATAGTCATCTTCCCTGCAGCACCACATCACTGTGGCGGTAATGCCTGAGCGATGGTTTTTATGCATGTGAACAGCATTTATCATCTTCTTATAAGTAAAAAATCTAACTAAAAACTTTATTATTATTACTTTTTGAGATAGAGTTTCTCTGCTGTTACCCAGGCTGGAGTGCAATGGCGTGATCTCGACTCACCGCAACCTCCGCCTCCTGGGTTCAGGCAATTCTCCTGCCTCAGCCTCCTGAGTAGCTGGGATTACAGGCACGGGCCACTCTGCCCCGCTAATTTTTTGTATTTTTAGTAGAGATGGGGTTTCACCATGGTGACCAGGGTGGTCTCGATCTGTTGACATCGTGATCCACCCGCCTCAGCCTCCCAAAGTGCTGGGATTACAGGCTTGAGCCACCGCGCCCAGCCCCAAAAACTTTAAAGGCATTTTAAATTAGCTTCAATTGATTGGAAGCCTTTTTCTTTCCATATGACCAGGTTGTCTACTTTCCCAGTTCACTGACTTGGTGGCCTAAGTCTCTTCAGGCTGCTATATTAAAAAAAATTGGTTTGTAAACAATTTATTCCTCACTGTTCTGGAAGCTGAAAGTCTGGAATCAGGATGCCAGTATGGTTGGGTTCTGGTGAGAGCCCTCCTCTGAGTTGCAGATTGCCTATGCCTTGTTTCCTCATGTGGCAGAAAGAGGATGAGAGAGCTCTCTGGGGTTTCTTTTATAAGGACACTAATTCCATTCATGTGGGTTCCACCTCATGACCTAATCACTTCAAAAAGGTCCAACCTGTTAATATAATCACATTGCAGTTAGGATTTCAAAATATGAATCTTATAGGGACATACACATTCAGTCTGCAATACTTAATATAAAAGGAAATTAAAAGTTTTAAGGTGTTCTAATTTTTCTTCACTGTTGATGACTTTTCATAGCGTTACTTCGTGGATGGTACATGAGAACAAAATACTGACTCTTACATGGTTCTTAGAACGATTATCTAGTACTAAGAACTATTACTTGACTTATTTAATTCTCTGGAAGTTTTATAATGAAATATACAATTTCTACACACTGCTTTAAAATGCATTCAATGCAATTTTTAGCAAAGCTTTGGAGTGGATTCTGCCAATATTTGTAGTAATATAGGGAGGCATGGTGAAAATGGTTCTTATTGCTTCTGTGGCTAGGTGCTACTGCAGCCAATGCAGTACTGCAAAAATGAAACACTATGTTGATTACATTTCTTTTTCTTTTTTTTTTTTTTTGGAGATGAAGTTTCGCTCTTGTTACCCAGGCTGGAGTGCAATGGCACGGTCTCGGCTCACCACAACCTCCGCCTCCTGGGTTCAGGCAATTCTCCTGCCTCAGCCTCCTGAGTAGCTGAGATTACAGACACGCGCCACTGTGCCCAGATAATTTTTTTGTATTTTTAGTAGAGACAGGGTTTCACCATGTAGATTACATTTCTTTAACCAACTATTCTGCTGATAAGGTGAATTAGTTTACATGTCTAACTAGCATTCTTTTTCTGAGAGAGGTGCATCAGGTACCTGAGAGATCACTACTATTGTGTCATTGAATCATAGTTATTATTTTCACTGAGAAAATTTTATTTCTCAAGTGTTAAATATCTCTACAATTTAGTATGTCTCATGCCTAGCTCTCTAAAGCCACAGAACTTACCAAAAATAGTCTTAATATCTGTAAATATTGACTTTTGGTTAAAAGTCTAGGCTCTGTAGTTAAGCTGCCTGGAATGAAATCTTAGCTTAGACACTGATTAAATATGTGACCGTGAACAACATCATTTCTCTCTGCCTGAGTTTCCTAATATGCAGAAAGAGAAAAATCACATCAGCTTTATAGGATGTTTATTAGGTTTAAATAAGATAGTACATGAACAATAATGTCTTGCCAAAGTAAGCTCATAATGGATATTAGCTACAGTCCTTACCATTGCCTCCACTCCTTTTTGTCACATATCACCATAGGAGCAAAGGGAATAACTAGACTCAAAAGTTTTCTGGTAGTTCTCATCTATGTGATGCAAATAGATGGATTTTTGAATACATGGTATGGATTTGTGATATTTTTAGGCTTTCGCATTTGCATAGATAATTATGGCTTTTTAAAGAATCAAGTTATCAGATCATTTCAGGTTCAGATATTAAAAAATAATAAAAATGGAAAATTACATTGAATATGGGACAATTTAGGGAATATAGCAATAAGCAGATGGCAATGCAACAAGGCGGAGTGAAGAGAGGGGCAGAGAGATAAATGAGCAAAACTTTCTTTTCTTTTGCAAGCTCTGTTTATAGAATAAGCTGAGTTGTTTTGCAATCTAGCACTGATAATTTCCATGGGAAGAGCAGCAGGCTGTGTATGTGCATGTGTGTGTGAGTTCAAATGATTTTTTTACATTGCTACTGAGACACAAACTTGTCCCATGACAATTGGCTGAGGATTATACATCACAGAGAAGAAGGTGTAGATGCAGAAACTTAATTTCTGTGGCTAAAAAATGGCTGAAGGTAAAGATGTCACCAAATAGACATTGTTGGTCCCCAAGTTAGTATTGACTCAAAATGGAGAGTAGTAAATAGGCGTTTGTAGACACAAACTGCCATGAAGTGATTCATTTATAAGAAAGGCACTAATCTTAAATAATACTCAACTCATTGTTAATTTCTGTACTATTACTATTAATCAGCGTGAACTGATATAATACAGCAGTAGTCATGTCATAAGTTTTATTTCAAATTCTGCAGTAATTATTGTGTCATCATGTTATCACATACCAATTGGAGAACATTGCCATGAGATGATATAAAAATAAATAAAGACGATTAATGACTATCCTAATTATACTAGTAAGTAAATCAAAACTCTTCATCAGTTAGCTACCACTCCTTTTAGCTTATTAGTGCATGCATGTAAAAAATTGTCTGGTAAACAAATTATGTGTAAAACTAAGATATTTAGCTATGAAAACTTTCTGTGTTCATCTCTTTCTATACAGCTTACGTGATGTTTCAAAAGTAAGTATAAATGGTGGCATTTTTAAAACGTGTTTTCAAGAATGTGTTTGAAAATTCTCTTGGCATCAGAATTTAAAAGGCATATACATATGCAGTTATATACAGTTGTGTACACTTTACTAAAAATTGTTTTCTTTTGACTTACCCTCTGACGAGTAACATTTCACAAGGTTACTCAGGTAACCTTGAGTACATTATTCCATTTGGCTAATCCTTAGTTTCTTCTCCATGAATGGTGATCAAATGTCTACTATCTTTTGAAAGCCAAATTAAGATAGGGGTTATCAAGCAGCAAATTGCCATAAAATGTGTTATGCATATTTTATCACATTTGTATTATTATTTTAGGTATGTGCTTGTATGTATATCCTCCTTAGTGACCATGAGATCATCCAGGGTAGGAGCTCTGGAAATTTAGAAGAGAAAAAAAAAACAAATGGAGGGAGTAGAAAACACAAAGAAATTTTCTTGGCAGTGATTGTTCCATAAGCTCTAAACAGTAGGCCACCGATGTCCTTGAGAATTTTCATTTATCTGTCCGTACGTTATAATTATATCTGTCACTCTCCTTTATTATCAGAAGATTTGCCCAGTTCATTTTAAAGTCTATCTTGTCCTTTGTACTGACTGCCATGCATGTCTGATGAAATATAACAAATTGAACAGAGGTGCCATTATTAAAGCAATCTGATAAAAAGCTGCAGTTGTGAGGTACACTGAAGAATATATTTGATTTCTTCAGGGAATCAAAAGCATTTCACATTTAAATTATTTTCTTGAGACTTTTATGTGAATATACTACAGTTTATCATGCAGAAATACTGTGTATCTCTTTTTCTTTCTTTTGTAAAAGAGAACAAATGGGATAGTTATATCAATGAGTTATTACTAAGGTATCAGCTTTTCTCATATCACACAATCTCTACAGAAAAAGGAATGGTGTTTCCATCAAAATTTGATTTTTACATTGATATTTTTATTAAATCTGTGTCTAATTTAAATTTTAAGATAGTGTTGCAAATAGCCACACACACACTTTTTCTAAATTTGATGAGTCTTCCATTTCACATAATTACAGGAAGTCCTGTCTTTATGAGATTCCTATCTGCAAGAATTTCGTTTACTGGAATCCATTTAAATAATACCAGTCTTCCAACAACACAGTTCAATTGCAATCCACAGCATAGTCACCATAATTGCATAAATTACAAACATCGCTGCTAGGCCTTCAGTCTACAATTCACCACATAAAGAGGAGACACACATCATGAACAGTAACCAATCGCGTCACTGCTTTCAAAATCTGCAGTGAATGGTCACTTTGCATGTATAATTCAGTTTTTGCTGAGACAGGGACTTCATCCTCCTCTGTTCTGATCAGTTGGAGCTCCCAAAATGCCCGTGGCTACCCTTTGCTCACAGTGTTCACAAATCAGTTTGAAACATGAATATTATTAATAGGCTTTTGTTTCTCTAGAGTATTAAAGTCGAAGTTACCAAAGATTTAAATAGTTTCCTATACGTGAAAACTCTTTAAAGACCTCACTTGCAAGTTTTCTGATGCATATGATAGCTAGAATCTGCTCTTAACCTGGAGAAGGTGGTAGTATTTGCCAGAAATTATGTGTTAGTTCACAGACAAGTCTATAAAAACAAGATAATGTTTCCTGTGTTTTTATGTATAAATCATTTAGAAAGGGGAAATATAATTTTTGAAAGACAAAAGCCTTATAAATTTTGCTGTTTCTCTTTTTCTAATTTCTAATACAGTTTACTTTGGGTGAAAAGGAGGAAAAGAAACTTAAGTTTGGAAGCCAGTAGTTCATTTTGTCAGTTCTCTGGGTTAAAAATATATAGATTGATTTTAAAGAACATTAAAAACTGTCGTGTGGAACAGTTCCTAAAGCGAATGAGTAGTCATAAATTCATCATTCTCTGATTATGTAATGATTCTGGAAAATGAACAATGTGCACACTTCTCATTGTAATATGTCTTGGAATCTTCTCCAAATTAATACCTGCATGTTTTATGATGCATATCCATATGTATACTTGTAGCTGTTTAATTACATGCAAATGATAACTACTTTAACCAAACAGTTTCCCCCATTTTCTTAATATTTCCATTGGGTAATCAGCCTCTTTAGGGAAATACTGAGTAATAATAATAAAAATAGGGCCAGTAATTTGGGTCTGCTTCTTTTCTCTAAGCAGCATGTTCAATGAGAAAAACACATAAAGATGCTCCTCGATATACAATGGGGTTACAAGTCAATAAATCTATTATATGTTAAAAACAATATAAGTTGAGGGCCGGGTGCGGTGGCTCAAGCCTGTAATCCCAGCACTTTGGGAGGCTAAGGCAGGTGGATCATGAGGTCAAGAGATTGAGACCATCCTGGTCAACATAGTGAAACCCCGTCTCTACTAAAAATACAAAAAATTAGCTGGGCATGATGGCACGTGCCTGTAATCCCAGCTACTCGGGAGGCTGAGGCAGGAGAATTGCCTGAACCCAGGAGGCGGAGGTTGCGGTGAGCCGAGATCACACCATTGCACTCCAGCCTGGGTAACAAGAGTGAAACTCCATCTCAAATAATAATAATAATAATGATAATAATAATAATAATAAAAGTTGAAAATGCATTTAATAGCTAGCACACATCATAGCTTAGCTGAGCCTACCTTAAACATGCTCAGAATACTTATATCAGCCTACAGTTGAGCAAAATTATCTTACATGAGGTCTGCTTTATAATGGCATTGAATATCCCATGTAATTTATTAACTACTGTACTGAAAGTAAAACACAGAGTGTATGATCACTCGAAGTGTGATTCTACTCAATACTCATTTGCTTTTGCACCATCAGAAAGTTAAAATATTGTAAGGCAAATAATCCTAAATTGGGGATTGTCGTTTCCTTTTTAACAAAAAAAGTAGCAGAGGATTCTTTGTGTGTTTCTACTATTTCTTTACTGAAAGTTAGTGCCAGGTCTGTAAATTCTGCCCTTACTACCTTCCCCTAAACTCTCCTCCCCCTTTTGTACTCACTCTCACCTCCAGTCTCTGTCTTGGAATGGTCAAGTTGGCATGAATTAATAATTGTTTAATCTGTAGATTCAGCAGTGTTCAGAGATTGTATAAAATGGGCAAACTCAGTGACTACATTGAACAATGAAAATGTGGCCTTTAAATGGTAACGGCTTGGGTTAGATTCAAATCAAGGACCTAAAAAATTTAAGGCCCTACAACCCATTGCTAATGTGCTGAGACACCCAGTGATGCACAGGCGTCCTTCTGGAATGGCTAGCTTTAAAATGCATACATGTGGTCAGATATGATATTGTAACTAGCAAACAAGAAATGTGTCTTTCAGGTTCCTGGGAATAATGGCACATTTATGTTTTTCATCTTCAGTTACTGTCATCTCTGCAGTCTTATCTAGTCTTCTACACTTCCTTTTGTCTTGTAAAAATGTTTTTCTGTCAGAGTTTATGCTTTCATACAATAAACATTTACATAGAGGGCTGTCATGGTGGTGAACATTTAAAATGCATTTAGAAAATGCAGTTTGATGTTGTATTTGAATTGACATTTTCCCTACATAAAAACCTTTAAAACTTATACCAGTAAAGATCGACTTCCTAAAAGGTGGCCTCCTTTTATGCATACTAAAAGTTATCCTTTTGGAAATTGCAGAAGCATCTAATCAGTGCTTGCTAATTGTAGATGCTTTCAGCCAGAGCATGCAATTGGGCACAAAATTAGCAAACTGAAGAAATGTTTAATTGCATGTGCAATTTTAACCTATTGTCAAGAGGGAAAATAGAAAGGATGAAAATGGCCATTTTGATTGTGGTTAACAAGGACTTAAAATAGATAAAGAGTTTGCACCCTTGAGGAACAAACCTTGGTTCCAATATTTAGTTGTCTGACTTTGCCAAGTCTCCTGGTCACTGTAAGCATCAGTTTTCCTTTTTAATTTTTAAATGGGAATCATAATAATTTTCTTGCAAAGTTTCCATGGATATATCAGATAGAAGCTTGAAATCACCTAACATGCTGTAAATCACGTATGCAGTAGTCACTCAGGCAGTGATTGCTATTATGACTACTATTTTAAATATTAGTAATCCTGATGCTTATTCTTCAATAAAGCAAATCAAAATGTTGTCTATTCTTTCCCTACAGTTCATCAGCCTCTATGGTATAAAACTGCCAGGAAATACATCATCCATTATGCTCTTCAGTATTCCTTACCTTGAACTGTAATATACAGTAAAAGCACTGGACTTGAGATGAAGGAAGTGAGTTTTAATTCTGATTGTGTCGTTTACTTGAGTGATCTTGAAGAAATCCCTTGAAATCTCTGAACATCAGTCTTGTTAGCTGTAAAGTAGAGACAATACCTACTTCAAAAGATCAAAGAGAGAACAAAAAGATAGTATTGTGCTTGATGTATTAGGTGCTTAATATTGTTCAATTAAGGTTAATACAATGGCTCTGAATATAGAAAATGCTTCTAGAATTTATGTTAACAATTAAGTTTGTTTCACTTTCATGTATTTTCTTATATTGATGTTGTAAATTAGGTGTCTTATTTTTTTAGTATTACGTACAAAAGGAATCTCCAAGCAGAAAGTTAATTTATTCAATCAAAATTTTAGAACTCTACTTTGTTTCTTCTTACTTTATGTGTTTTGAGGTTTTTTCTTTAATTTTCTTATTGTACATTTGATTTATTGGAAATTGTTGAGACATTAATTACTACTAAAGTAAGCTAGGCTCCAGCATCCTTAGAATAGGGAATGATATTGTAAGATAGAAGTTTAACTCTTATTATACCAAAATATTAGAATTTGACAAGTAATCCCCCTCTCTGGGTTCTGTTTCCTTATCTATTATATTGATATTCTACTGACATTAGTATTTTTATCAGTGTCAAATGAAATCCTGAGAAGAAACCACCATGGCACATGTATACCTATGTAACAAATCTGCATGATCTGCACATGTATCCCAGAACTTATAGTATAATAAATATTTTTTTTTAAAGTAAAGCAGTATAATTATTTATTTTTATTTTAAGTTCTGGGGTGTGCAGGATGCGCAGGTTTGTTGCATATGTAAACACAGGCCACGGTGGTTTGTTGCACCTATCAACCTAGGTATTAAGCCCAGCGTGCTTTAGCTATTTTTCTTAATGCTTTCCCTCCCCCTGGCCCCTTCCCCCAACAGGCCCCAGTGTGTGTTGCTCCCCTCCCTTTGCTCATGTGTTCTCACTGTTCAGGTCCTTAGTGAGAACAAAAATGCAGTGTAATTGTTTTAAATTCCAGATTAAAAAAATCATTTCACATAAAGTACGAATATTTGCATCTTGGTTTTATAAAGCTAAAAATCGTATTTTTGTTGAGAGAAAAATGATGCGTTGTTTAAGAATATAATTGGAGAATAGGAAAGGTAAGTGATGAAGTGAGAGAAGCAAGGGACACAATTAAAACAGCATCTGGAGAGCTGAGGAAGAGAGTTGCTGTTGTAAAGAATAGACAAAGAGCTAAACAAAAAATAATTTAGGGTTATGTATAAACAATACTTTCATTTTGTGAAAGGTTTAAGTTCTCTTTGTAGATTTACACTTTTCCACATGGAAAAGTACCACTTGTTCCAACACCATTTATTTGTTGAAAAGACTACTTTTTCCATTGACTTGCCTTTGCACCTTTGTCAAAGAACTATTGACTAAATATTTGTGTGGGTCTATTTCTGGACTGTCTATTCTGTTCCATTGATCTATTTACCTATTCTTTCAGTGATGCCACCCAATCTTGATCAGTGTAGCCTAAAATAGTCTTGAAATTGGGTAGGACAGGTCCTCTTTGTCATCCTTCAGTATCTTGTTGGCCATGCTGGGCCTTTTGCCTTTCCATATAAACTTTAGAATCAGTTTGCCGATAGTTACAAAATAAATTACTGGAATTTTGGTTAAGATTGCATTCAGTCTATAGATTAAGTTGGAAAGAACTCAGGTTTTAATAATACTGAGTTTTCTATTCATGATTATGGAATATCTTTTTTTATTTTTAATTTGAGATGGAGTTTCTCTCTTGTTACCCAGGCTGGAGTGCAATGGCGCAATCTCGGTCCGGTGCAATCTCGGCCCACCACAACCTCCACCTCCTGGGTTCAGGCAATTCTCCTGCCTCAGCCTCCTGAGTAGCTGGGACTACAGACACGCGCCACCATGCCCAGCTAATTTTTTGTATTTTTAGTAGAGATGGGGTTTCACCATGGTGACCAGGATGGTTTCGATCTCTTGACCTCGTGATCCACCCGCCTCGGCCTCCCAAAGTGCTGGGATTACAGGCTTGAGCCACCACACCCAGGCCAATCATGGAATATCTTTACATTTATTCAAATCATCTTTGATTTAATGTAATCAACATTTTGCAATTTTTCTCATATAGATCTTATACGTATTTTGTAGGCCTTAGTGTAAGTTCATTTCCTTTTCTAATTGTATAAGCTAGTACTTCCATTACAATGTTGAATAGGAGTGGTGAGAGCAGATATTCTTGCTTTGTTCTCTGTCTTAGGGGAAAGCATCCAGTTTCACCCTGTTTACTGTGATATTACCTACAAAAACTATGTTTTTGTCAGTATCTGCTATCAAGTAGAAATTGTTCCCCTCTATGTCTAATTTTTTCAGAGTTTTTATGAGAAAAGTGTGTTGGATTTTGTCAAATGCTTTTTTAGCATTATAGATATGATTATATGATATTTCTTAGCCTATTATGATAAATGACATTGATTTTTAATTAATTAATTTTTTTGAAATAGGGTCAGTCTCACTCTGTCACCCAGGCTGGAATGCAGTGGCATGGTCACGGCTCACTGCAGCCTTGACCTCCCTGGCTCAGGTGATTCTCCAACTGCAGCCTCCCACATACCTGGAACTACAGGCCCACACCACCATCCCTGATTATTATTGTTTTGTTTTTTTTTTTTTGTATTTTTTATAAAGAGGGGGTTTTATCATGTTGCCTATGCTGGTCCTGAACTCCTGGGCTCAAGCAATTAATCTGTCTCAGCCTCCCAAAATGCTAAGATTACAGGCATGAACAATTATGCCAGGCCAATTAATGTTTAATTTACAAATAAGCATTGTATATATTTAGCATCTACAGCATCATGTCTTAAATATGCATAGTTTGTGGAATGGCTAAATAGCTAATTAACATATACATGATCTCATATTGTTATTAATCAGGTTTTGAATTTGAACCAACATTATACCTGGAATAAAGCCCACTTAATCATTGTGTATAATTCTTTTGATACATTGGATTTGATTTGCTAAAATTTTGTTGTAGATTTTTTGCATTTATATTCATGATCGATATTAGTAATTTTCATTTCTTAATATGTCTTTTTCTAGATGTGGTATTGGAGTAATGCTGGCTTCCTAGAATGAGTTAGGAAGTATTCCCCGTGTTTATATTTTCCATAAAATTTGAAAAAATTGAGTTAAATTCTTCCTTGGGTGGTTGGTAGACTCACCAGTAGAAACATCTGGGACTGATGCTTTCTGTTTTGAAAGGTAACTAATTGTTGAGTTAATTTATTAGACCTATTCAGATTATTTATTTCTCCTTGTGTGCGATTTTAATGTTGTGTCTTCTGTAGAATTGGTCCACATCATCTAGGTTATGAAATTTGTAAGCATAAAATTGTTTAAAGTACTTATGCATAAATTTCTTAATGTCTATGAAGTCAATGTTAATTAATCTTTTTCATCCCTGATCTTAGTCTTTTGTGTGTTTTCTCTTTTTCCTGGTGAACCTGGTTAGAGGATTATCAATTATATTGAACATTTCAAAGAACCAGCTTTGGGTTTTATTCATTTACTCTACTAACTTCCTGTTTTCAATTTGATTTCTTTCTACCCTAATTTATATTACAGATTTGCTTCTGCTTACTTCAGATTTATTTTTCTTTTATTTCTCTAGTTTTCTAAAGCAGAAACTTTTATTTACTTTAGATCTTTCTTTTCTAATACATGCATTCAATGCTGTGAATTGCTCTCTAATCACTAGTTTTGTTGTATCCCACACATTTTGAAAAGTCGTACTTTAATTTTCACTTGAAAGTATTTTTTCATACTTCTTTGACTCATGTATTAAAATTTATTTTACACTGCAAATATGGAATTTTCAGCTATCTTTTTATTTTTGACTTTGACTTTAATTTCACTGTGGACTAAGAGTATGCTTTAAATAACTTCAACAGTTTAAATTCATTAAGTTGTGTTTCGGAATATAGAATATATATATCCTGGTGAATGTGCCATGTAGACTTAAGAAGAATATATATTTTCTATTGTCAGATGATGTAATTAAAACCAGGTAATTGATGGTGCTGTTTTGATTAACTGAGTCTTATTTGCTGCATGTTGACTGTCAATTGCTGATAGTAATAATAGTAATTTAGATAGAGGGGTATCATAGTCTTCCACCATAATAATGAGTTTATTTATTTCCCTTTGCAGTTCTATCAGTTTTTATCCATGTATTTTGACACTCCATTAGGCATAGACACAATAAGGATTTTTGTGTTTCACTGGAGATTTTATATCTTTTTAAATTTATGTTTTATTTTTATTTTTTTGAGACAGAGTCTTGCTCTGTTGCCCAGGCCTGGAGTGTCCTGGCACAGTGTTGGCTCACAGCAACCTCTGTCTTTGAGGTTCAAGCAATTCTCCCCACTTAGGCTCATGAGTAGCTGGGACTGCAGGCATGTGCAACCACACCTGGCTAATTTTTGTATGTTTCGGTAGAGACGGGGCTTCATCAAGTTGGACAGGCTGGTCTCAAACTCCTGACCTCTAGTGATCTTCTCTTCAAAGCCTCCCCAAGTGTTGAGATCATAGGAGTGAGCCACCACTCCTGGCCATTTTTTTTTCTTTTAATGCCTGACAATTTTCCTTGCTCAGAAGTCTGCTTTGTTTATAATTAATATAGTTACTCTAGATTTTTTTGGTTACTGTTAGCATGCTATATCTTTCTCTATCCCTTTATCTTAATATATCTGTGTCTTTACATTTAAAGTGAATTTCTTCTAGCCTACCCATAGTAGGATCTTGTTGTTTAATCTGCTATGATAGGCTCTGTCTTTTGATTGATATATTTAGATCATTCACATTTAAAGTGATTATTGATATATGTATATTAATACCTACCATATTTATATTTTCTACCCATTGTCCTTGGTTTTGTTTTTTTATTTTGTTTTGTTTTACATATTTTACTGCCTTCTCCAGTTTGAATTGGAATTTTATATTATTCTACTTTCTCTTATCTCCTTTTTACTTCTATTTTACTTGCTTTTGGTGATTACCTTAGAGTTTGCAATATACATTTACAATGATTCCAAATCTACTTTCAAATAACACTATCTTACTTCACAGGTGATATAGGTACATTAATATACTCTCAATTCTCCCCATGTCATCATGTATAACATTGCTCTCATTCATTTCTTATTTACCCATAAGCTAGAACCATCCAATATATTGTTGGGATTATTAATTAGAACAAATTTTATGCTATTGTAATTAATAATTTATCTTTTCTAAGAAAAAAATATTTATTTTACCTTCATTTATTTCTTCTCAAAAACTCTTTTTTATATAGATCCAAGTTTCTAATCTATATTATTTTGTTTTCTCTGCATAATTTCTTTTAATATTTCTTAAGAGGGAGGCTTGCTGGCAAGAATATTACTTCAAGTTTCATTTTTCTGAGAAAGTCATTATTCCTGTTTAAATAATTTCACTTGATACAGAGTTCTAGGTTGAACTTTAATTTGTTTCTATTTAAATATCTAAAATTTTATTCTACTTTCTTCTTGCTTACATAATTTCTATACAGTGCTGGCCTCCGCCAACCCTTCTTGGTTTCTTAAGATTTTCTTTTTGTTTGATTTTCTGCAGTTGGAGTATTATATGCCAGGAGGTGGATTTTTAGCTGTTTATCCTGTTTAGTGCTCTGAGTTTCCTAGAATGGTGATTTGGTGTCTGTCTTTAATTATAGCCATTATTACTTGGACTCTTTATTCTGTTCCTTTCTCTCGCTCTCTTCTCCTTATATGATTTACTTTATGCACATTACACATTTGTAACACTCATGTCTGTAGAATATGCTCTTCCATATATTTTATTTTTTTGCTCTTTACATTTTAATTTAAAAAGTTCCTATTGACATACCTTCAAACATATTGATTATTTCCTTGACTGTGTCCAGTGTACTAATGAACCCATCTGAAGCAGTCTTTATTTTTATCATTTTTTCTTTCTTTCTAGTACTTCTTTTCAATACTTTCTTGGAGTTCTCATCTCTCTGCCTGCATTAGCTGTGTATTCTTCCATGTTGTTTGTTTTTTCATTTGAGCTTTTAATATACTCATCATAGTGATTTTAAATTCCCAGTTCAATGATTGTTAAGTTTCTTCTATATCTAAGTATGGTTGTGATGTTTGTTTTGTCTCTTTACTCTGTGTTCTCTGACTAACATGCCTTGTAAAATCTGAAGCATCAGGGAAAATAAAAGACAAAGTGCCTTAGCCTGAGGGTTTATGTTGGTCTGCCTAGGAGTTAAGCTGTATTTACTATTTGCTATAGTTATGTGCGTTAGAGACCAAAATGTTTTTGTCTCCCTGTTGTCATTGGGTTGCCAGGGAGAATTTATTTTAAATAAGATCTGAGACATGTAGGCTTTTCACTTGTGTTCCCCCATTATTATGCAGGAATTCTACTGACATGGTAATAAGGTGTGAGGGAGGATAGGCATACTACAGTCTCCTAATTAGGTCTCAGTGTTTTAGTGAGCCTGGGCCTCTGGGTTGTGACCTTCACAAGGTTTTTCAGCTTCTTATCCTCTTATGTAACACAAAAAGGCTAGAGGGAGCTGGGGTAAGGTATTGCTCTTCTTTAAGATTGATCAAGTTCTGGTAAAACCTAATCAATTTAGGTTTTGGTTTTAATCAAATTAGGTTCTGGTTTTAACAGAACCTAATCAATCTTAAAGAAGTCTGTTCATTAGTCTCTAGTAAACTAGTTTTCCTTGAGGGTAGGCCTTTGTTAAGAACTGGATATTCTAGGCCAGGTGCGGTGGCCACACCTGTAATCCCAGCAATTTGGGAGGCCAAGGTGAGAGGATCACCTGAAGTCAGGAGTTGGAGACCAGCCTGGCCAGCATGGCAAAACCCTGTCTCTACTAAAAATATAAAAATTAGCTGGCTGTGATGGTATATGTCTGTAATTTCAACTACTTGGAAGGCGGAGGCACAAGAATCTCTTGAACCTGAAAGGCAGAGGCTGCAGTGAGCTGAGATTGTGCTTTCACTGCAGCCTGGGTGACAGAGTGAGACTCTGTCTCAAATAAAAAAAGAAGAGAATATACAGGGTGTATTTCACAATCTGTAGTTTCCACTTTCCCTTGTAGAAGAAGAACGGGATTTTTCTCCCATCTTTAACTGAAGAACCTGGTAGACCTCTTGGATGTGAAACTAATGAGACTGTGGCCTCTTCCAAGACTGGACCTCCAGGGGTTTCATCCCTTTAACTAGTCTATACCCAGTGTCCAATCATTAGTCAATTATCCCTTCAGGTTTCTAGTTGTTGGCTCTAGTGCTGACTTCTCCGGGTGTGCTATGATTGATTCTGTGTATTCACCTGTCTGTCTGGCTTCAAAGGGGGTTTGTTCTATGATCCTAATTATCTGAAGGGTCTAAGAAGAATTACTAATTTTCAGTTTAGTCAGCATTTTCCTAATTGTGAGTACCAGAGTGATGATTTCTAAACTCTTTACAAATCAGATAAGACTAACCTTGTTTTTTAAATTAATAAGAAAGGTAATAATAAGTGTGTAGTAAGTAGATAATTTCAGTTATCTGAAAGTCTGACCTTCAGGAAGCTCAATTTTACTTAAAGGCATTATACATGTATATTTATAAAAACTACCTGTGACCATGAAAAAGTAGCCTCTAGGCAGTGAAAACATATTATGTGGGGGTATTCAAAGGAAGGTATGGCAGAATGAGAAATCAGAAATATTGGCTTCTTTGTATTCTTTTACTGTGTCTTTGATTAGACTGGTATGTTTCTAGAGAAGAAAAGAGAAATAACAAAGTATCAGTCATTGTTTATTTTTAAGTGTCCTTAGCTCTGCATGTAGGCAGGCCACCAGAAAAGTGTATCAACAAATCAGAGTCCACAGTCTGGGGGGAGTTTCCTGTAACACAATGCAAAACTAAGAGATAATCCATCAAATAGGCAGGCTGAATATATATTTGCAAGCCAACAAAGGATAACAATCCAGTGTTCTCTGAGTAAAGGTTAAAAGAGCACATAAAATTATGCTAGTCTTAGGAAAGAAATTGGAGAACAGGACAAAACCCAAAAAGGACAAGCACAGGTATATGTGTGGGTTCTATTTAATATTATTTGTCTGAATAATAGGGAGTCAAGGTTCTGAAAAAAAGGAAAAGTAGATCAAGGAAAATTTTTCCAAGTGATTTTATCACCATTTTGTTCTTTAGTAGAAAAAGTAAATAAAACCAAATGCTTATCTGTTGGCAGGAAAGCTATTTTGTATCTAGACAGTTGCACAAGGCTGATGTTCTGCTGGACTGCTTCAGTAAGGCTCTAACCATTATTAAAACATACTTTTTTTCAACTTGTTGGTAAAGCCACTGCCCTTAGACCCCTAGATGTCCCTTGTCATGAAACCCTGCCTCAGCATCTTAGAGCACCTAGCCTTTTTGCAACACTATGGATAGCATTTGCAGGAGCAGAGGTCCAGCAGAATCCTATTGGCATGTATATTCTGGACCAATAATCATATTCTACTGGTTGCTACATATTTGCAGCAGCATCCTTTAAATCATGAACAAAGCAAAATAAGATGTCTGGTTGTAATTATAAAAAAAAAAATTCTTCCAGTCTTTCAAAATTACTTTGGATGTAACTTATAGACAGGGGTATTAATTAGAGTTTAGTACTTGATAGAGGAAATATCATAAATAATTTCAATCCTACAGGCATTTAAATACAAAGTTATATCATTCAATGTAGATTGTTAAATTATCATGTATACACACATGTACACACACATATGTAGAATCACATCTGAAGAATAATTAATAGTATGACATCTACTTTGACAGCATCCTTGAAAATACATTGTATTCTGATATTGAGAAATTTGCAGGTTTTCAAGTAAGCCCTTCTCAAAATATTTGTACCAAGAAGTCTTTCAGCATAAAAGAGATGGTCTTTCATATTCAATCAACAATGCAATAAACTTCAGTGGGAAAAACATAGGCTATGCATTGTGATTCAGTTAGAAAAGTAGTATTTCTGTTGAATTTTGTTTCAAAACAAAAGTAAGTTACAACAATGAGGAAGAGAGGGATGTGCTTTGCTGGAGAGTGAAATAATTAATTTTGAAGACATGCAGCTATGTTGTACTTTCTTTGAAAGCAAGCAAATGCAAATCTTTTTCTTCATCATTATGGAAAAGAACAAATGTTTCTATTTGACATCAAATATTTATTCTTGAAAGCAAGTCCTTGGGATACCACTAAAGTTGGTATCCATTTAATCTAACATCTACATACTTAACTACAGCTGAAGCACTGTATAAAAGTAGGTTAACAGATATCAGAAAAAAAAAGTATTTTCATTCTAACAAAAGGACAGAGAATTGTGAAATTTTTTAGAAAAGCATTCTATCTAGAAATGTTTTGAAATACCCTGAGTCAGAGCTGTCTAATAGAACTTTCTGTGTTGGTGGAAATGTTCTATACCTGCACGGTTCAGTACAGTTGCCTTTAGCCACATGTGGCCAGTGAGGACTAGAAAAAGATAGAACCTGATTTTTAAAATTTCATTTATTTTTAATTATCTTAAATTGAGGTTTAAATAGTCATGTGTGCCTAATATACTTTATTGGAAGGCACAGCCCAAAATATTTAAACTTATCTTTTCTGGAAACCCATTTAGGTAGAATCTCTCAATTCTGAATGATGATTGTAATTTCCATATTTGTGTTTTTAATCAAAAATTAATGTGTGTGTTTTCCACTTTAATGTTCAGATGCTTGCTCTAATGACCTTTAACATGTCAAACATCATATACAAACATTATTGAAAACTGCAAAATTAAGACAAGTTTATTTCCCTCCATATAATATATGCATTGACAATGCTACCGTACCTCAGGAAAGCTTTGTTGTTGATCTTATACGCATTTTGAGAGTTTCTCTTTTTATGCGAGACAAGTCCCTCCCCCACAAAAGGGATCTTTAAAAACAAAGACTTTTTTTTCCTCACAATGCAAGTTATCCTTCCAATAAATTCTTAACCCATTATAGTTACAAAAGAAAAAGCGAAGTCAAAAGATATATCTATGCTTGTAAGATATTCTTGACCTGTTGTGTACTCACATTCAGTCATTTAATAGGAGCTTTGACAACACTATTATTTTCAGCTCTACTGACAAATCAATATCCTAATCTGAAATAAACCATGTGGTTTCAACATGGTGAAATAGAGACAATAGCCATTTCTCTGGAGGGGTCTCTATGAGGATTAGTCAAGTATAAGTCTCATGATATGACTTTTCTATTTGGTAATGTGTACAACAAATGCAGAAATCAAACTATGGAAAATATTTTAGAGATCTATCAAGCTTAATGTCCAATGAAATCAGACATCTGTACATTAGTTAGTCCCCAAACTCATCTTTTAAGTATTTTTTCTTGCATTTACTTTATGTCTTGGTCTGTTTGTGCTGCTATAACAACATATCATAAACTGGGTGGCTTATAAACAACAAACATATATTTCTCATGGTTCTGGAGTCCAGGAAGTCCAATATCAGGGTTTAGGCAGATCTGGGGCCTGGTGAGGGCTCATGTCCTATGAGAGGCAACTTCTTGCCATGTTCTCCTGTGGTAGAAGAGGAAAATGAGCTCACTCTGGTCTCTTTTATAAGGGTCCTAGTCCCATATATGGAGGATCTGTTCTTATGACCTGCTCACCTCCCGAGGATCCCACCTCTTAAAAACATCACACTGGGGATTAAGCTTCAACATATGTGCTATGCAGGGGACATAAACTTTCAAACCATAGTACTTTATTCTTGAAATTTGTTCCATTGTGTTTCCATTTCTCTCTCCCTCTTTGCTCTGAGTCTTTTTTATTTTTATTTTTTTTCTCTGGCAAGCTTTTCATCTGTGCTTTCTCTTATTTCCTCTTCAAATATGTTAAGTGGGAGACTTTTATAGGTCTTATGTCTACTTTATTTTGATTGTTACATGTATCATAGTTTTAAATTGACTGAACAAATTAATCAATATAAATAATTGCAGCTCCAAAGAGAAAGAACAAAATGTCAAATAGTAAATACATTTTATGCAGTGCAATCATGGAGACATTTTTCCATTGGCCCACATGGTCAGTGTTCAAGTATGCCATTGCCACTCATTGTAAAAATTACTTAATTATGCCACCAGTCTCCAGTATGCTACATGTGTTATAAACTCAGCCTCATTGCCTGGTCCCAGAAATTTTACTAAATTATAGTCCAGTAGTGAGATACAGAGAAGGAGAATTTTAAAAAAAAGGTTTTAGATAATATGACCTGGGACCCAAAAGAGACAAAAGCAGATACTAATTTGTTATATAATTCTATAGAATTTTTGCAGTTAGAGGGAATCTTAGAAATTATCATTAGATTTATGCAAAGTCAGAAAATAGTTAATAGGAAAGTTGGTCTGTTTAAATTTCCGGTCCTATGTCCATGTTTTCATCACATTTTCACAAATAATATACAAATAACATAATGTAATATACACTTAAATGTAATCTGGACCTTATGTTTGCCGGTAAGGTTATAAAATACTCATTAGCCTAGTGTGAGGTCAATTGGTTAACCAAATAGTTTAGGAAACACTAGCCTAATCAAAGGGTAAGTATTCTCCATATCTTACGTATGTCATATTGGCTTAAAAACTGACAATGTGGCCGGGCATGTCAGGTGGCTCAAGCCTGTAATCCCAGCACTTTGGGAGGCCAACGTGGGTAGATCACGAGATCAAGAGATAGAGACCATCCTGGTCAACATGGTGAAACCCCATTTCTACTAAAAATACAAAAAATTAGCTGGGCATGGTGGCGTGTTCCTATAATCCCAGCTACTCAGGGGGCCGAGGCAGGAGAATTGCCTGAACCCGGGAGGCGGAGGTTGCTGTGAGCCGAGATCACGCCATTGCACTCCAGCCTGGGTAACAAGAGCGAAACTCTGTTTCAAAAAAAAAAAAAAAATATGGGAGAAGGGGCAGAAGGCAGCAAAACACACTGCCACGTGTGTACCTATGCAACTATCTTGCATGTTCTGCACATGTGCCCCAAAACCTAAAATGCAATAAAAATAAAACAAAAATAAAAACAAAAAACAAAAAACTGACAATGTAAACAATATTCTATTTCTATATTAAGATGTTAGGATAAAAAGTCTCAAACCTTATTGAGGCATCTTCTATTGACTATTCTTGCAATGTGAGCAAGAATCAAGCATATCTATGGGCTCCAAAAATGGTGGTTAGAGGACATCACCTAAAGTTTCCTTCCCATCAACTTCTCTTGAGGAAAATACTTATTTTACTAGATGATCAGATCCCTGAAACTTCTGGCACATCAAATGCTGACAGTGTTTCTCAGCTGAGAGAAGGGGCCTCTTTGCTGAAAGAATTTGACCTCCTGTCCCCTAGGTCATTTCATGATTTTTAGTAATATTTTCCTTAGTAATGCCTCAATGAGAGATTTTGGCTAAAAAATGTTTAGGATGACATGTTGACCACTGCCTCAGAATATTAACTCACATAATCAATTTTAATACAGCAGAGTCTTAGTCCTTCCAGGCTATGATAATGAATACCCATAAACTGGGTGGCTTATAAACAACAAATATGTATTTCTCACAATCCTGATAGGTGAGCAGTCCAAGATCAAGATGCAGGAAAATTCAGTGTGTTGAGTAATGTCACTGATGAGAAGTCTCTACCCCTCAAACTGCTTCACCTCCTAATACATTCTTAGTATGATGTATTAGTCTGTTCTCATGTGGCTAATAAAAACATACTTGAGAATTGATAATTTATAAAGAAAAAAGATTTAATGGATTCAGAACCCAATCCCACATGTCTGGGAAGGCCTCACAGTCATGGCAGAAGACAAAGGAACAGCCAAGAAATATCTTACATGGTGGCAGGCAAGAGAGCTTGTGCAGGGGAGCTCCCATCTATAAACTATCAGATCTTGTAAGACTTATTCACTACACTACCATGAGGGCAGTCTGGGGAAAACTGCCCCTGTGATTCAATTATCTCCATCTGGTCTTGCCCTTGACAAGTGGGGATTATTACAATTCAAGGTGATATTTGGGTGGGGATGCACCCAAACCATATCATACAGTATCCCACTCAGGATTAGGATTTCCACATATGAATTCTGAAGAGCCATAAACATTCAAACCACAGCAGACAGAGTTCCTTAAGAGATACCTTATGGACATTTTGGGCCAAATAACTTTGTTGTGGTGGATGTCCTGTGCATTGTAGGAAGATTACCAACATCTGTGGATTCCAGATGTCAGTAATACCCCTACTAGTCATGACAATGAAAAACGTCTCTAAACATAGCCAAATATTCCCTGAGAGTCATAAACTTTCTAGTTGAGAATCATTGTGGTAAGGGAGTGGAAATGAAGTCACATTTGCCTCTACCACTGTGGTTCATGTATTTTAATGTGTTCTCATGGGTTCTAGTGATATGTAAGCAAACTGAACAGAAATGGGTCCTACCCTCACCAATTTTCTAGCCTAATGAGAAAGGTAGGCATTAATAAAGTAAGTGAACATAATTATAAATTGTGATAAGAAAGTGCTATGAGGAAAAAAGAGAGAGAAATCCACTGAGGATCTTCTCAGCCTGGATAGCTAGGGAGGAGCTATGTATAAAAGTGTTCCAATCTGAATAATGAATGGGATTTATCTAAGTGAATAGTATACCATGCTAATAAATTAGAAATTTATTCTAAATGAACAGGCAGCCACTGAATGTCCAAGAGTTGGATGTTTAATACTATGCAGCCATAAAAATGGATGGGATCATATCCTTTGCAGCAACATGGGTGGATCTGGTGGCCCTTATGCTTAGCAAACTGACACAGAAACAGAAAACCAAATACCGCATGTTCTCACCTATAAGTGGGAGCTCAATCATATGGACACATACATGGGAACAATATTTACTGGGTCCTTTTAGACATCAGAGAATGGGAGGCGGGAGAGGATTGGAAAATTAACTAATAAGCACTAGGTTTAATACCAGGGCAGTGAAATAATATTTACAGCAATCCTCATGACATAGGTTTACTACGTAAAAAACTTGCACATGTATCCCTGAACTTAAATGTTAAAAAAAGAAAAAAAGATTCAAGTGCACTGGACTCTCCTGTTTTAAGTATGAACTTGTAAAAATCCAATATTAGTGCTTGGTGACAGCCCAGCAAAATGTACTTTTTCAGTGAAAGTTAGCCACCTTGTAAAATCTGCAGTTTCAACGTGTTTACATTCAAAACATTCAATCATTATTCTGTGCTCTCTGTTGGGGCAGAGGCAACACTTTCCGTGATCACTTTGGGTGGTCATTGCTGCTTACTTTATCATAGTCATTTCAAGATGCTGGGACCAGAAGCCACAGGCTGTGCCTGAATCCTTTGGAAGTGTTTCTAAGGTTCTACAATGTTAGTACAGACTCCCACTTGTATTCATGGCCACCTCTGACCTGCCACAGATCTTCTTCTTTTGTGATTCTCCAGGCACAGGGCTGCACTCCCTTGCCAGAGCCTTCAATATAACCTTCATTGTAATATAATGCCTTACTGGAGGGAGTCCCTCAATGACTGCATGATGGACACATTATTCAGTATATAAAAATGATTTTAACAGAATCCATAAGGTAGCTACTTATTAGAAATTTCTTTCTTTCTGTTGGGAATTTTTTGTGATTCTCTTTTAGAAAACTCTTGCCAAAACTCTTCTTCATTCATGATTCTCCAGGCCTGGGATTGCACCCCACTGCCAGAGCCAGATTGACCCTGCGACTCTGATATCATCTCCATGCCTCAGAAAGGCCTTGCTCTTTAAAGTTTTAGTTCAACATGACCTATTAAATGCTTTCCTCTCTCCAGTTCCTATTTTTCTTTCTTTCTTTTTTAATTATACTCTAAAGTTCCGGGGTACATGTGTGGGACATGAAGGTTTGTTACATAGGTATACACATGCCATGGTGGTTTACTGCATCTATCACCCTGTCATCTACATTAGGTATTTCTCCTAATGCTATTCTTCCTCTATTCCCCCAACCCCTGCTGTCCCTACCTTAGCCCCCTACTCTCTAACAGGCCCCGGAGTGTGATGTTCCCCTCCCTGTGTCTATGTGTTCTCATTGTTCAACACTTATGAGTGAGAACATGTGGTATTTGGCCTTCTGTTCTTGCGTCAGTTTGCTGAGAATGATGGTTTTTAGCTCCTACTTCTTATTTCCTTTTAAGTCTGTTAATAGGTTCCATGTTCAACTAATGGAAACTCTATAGAAAAGAAAGTTGTATGCATGATACATTTGTGTCATTACGAAAATAAGAATGTGCATCCCTAATCCTCCAAGGGTTAACTCTTTGGTTTCAGCCATAAAATGCAACTTGAGTCTTGATAACTGATGGAGAAGTATGAAGGGGCAGCATACCACTTTGTTTTAATGCACGGAGCAGGAAATACAAAGTGACATTTTTGATTATGTATGCATCAGCGACTGTGATTTATGGTACCTGTTTGTGTCTGTTACATGAGTGATGAGTTCTTAGCCAAAAATAAAGTTACTCTATTCACACCTGAGGCCTGAGAAGTAACAGTTTAGTAAAAGAACACAATACTCTATAAAAAAAATACCAAAGAAATAAATACAATGAACACTTATAACCTGTCTCCTTACCTAAGAACTTATTACTTTCTACCTTGTATTATTAATTTTGACAACTGTGCTTCTGCTCACAAAGCTGTAAATTGCTGGGTTCTGCTTGCCGTGAAGCTAGTACCTTCATTATAAAACAGGGTCTTACCAAAGGAGGCCTTCGATGATACATGTACAACAAATTATCTAATATATATAAATGATCTCAACAGAATCAACAAGGTAACCCCTTCTTAGAAATTTCTTTCTTTGTGTTGGCATTTTTGACTTTCTCTGAAGTTCAAATGCTTTCAAAATAATTTTTAAATAATTATTTTAATTACTGCAAATAAATGAGCTTTTTAGCCTGAGATGTTAATGTGCTATTTTCAGAACTTGTATTAATGTACATTAAAATGCCAGTTTTGTCCTTTCCAGGCTCTGTTTAAGGGAAAAATGAAGTGATTTTTTTTTGAGACATTTTCACTCTGTCCCCCCGGCTGGAGTGCAGTGGTACAATCTCGGCTCACTGCAACCTCTGCCTCCCAGGCTCAAGCCATTCTTCTGCCCCAACCTCCTGAGTAGCAGGGACTACAGGTCTACACCACCACACCGGCTAATTTTTGTATTTTTGGTAGAGACAGAGTTTCTCCTCGTTGATCAGGCTGGTCTCAAAGTCCTGACTTCAGGTGATCCACCTGCCTCAGCCTCCCAAAGTGCTGGAGTTGCAGGCATGAGACACAGTGCCCAGCAAAAAAATAGTGATTGTGACATGTAGATGCCTTGGTTGATTTATGTATATTTGAGATATGAATTATAATCCAGAAATATAAAGGTTCAAAGATCACCATGGGAATGAAATATGGAATTTTAAGAGATTTTGAGAGGCTTATTTTCTGTATATGAACAGATAAAGTCAACCATAGTTGGAAACATCATTTATCTGGGTAACATAATTGCAATTTAATCTGTAAAGTCAAATTCAAGGCAGCATTATGTGGATTAATATTCTTTTCCATATTGTAGAAACAGTGTTAGAGAGGAATCTTAGTCAAATTCCATTCTTTTAAAAAATACGAAACAGCTGGGCACGGTGACGCACGCCTCTAATCCCAGCAGTTTGGGAGGCCAAGGTGGGTAGATCACAAGGTCAAGAGATCAAGACCATCCTGACCAACATGGTGAAACCCTGTCTCTACTAAAAATACAAAAATTAGTTGGGTGTGGTGGTGCATGCCTGTAGTCTCAGCTACTTGGGAGGCTGAGGCAGGAGAACTGCCTGAACCTGGGAATCAGAGGTTGTAGTGAGCCAAGATTGCACCACTGTACTCCAGCCTGGCTGCTGATGATAGAGCAAGACTCTGTCTCAAAAAAAAAAAAAAAGATACAAAACAAAACAATACTGTGATTGAGAGTTCAAAGTCCTTAACTCATCAGGCACAGTGCCCTGTTGTGTTCATTAACTCTTTCACTGTACTCACCACCATGGGTTCTAATCATGAAAACAATTTGAGATCTACAGCACCACAACCCATAATAGTGCTTAGATGACAACCCTAAAATGAAAGGGAAATCATATACAACAAAGTGATTGAAATGTGTGACTAGATTCAGGAGTACAGGCCAGAAGTTTGGGGAACCTTACTTCTGAGAATGGGCCAGTTCTGACTCTCAGTCAAGCCTAAAGTTTGTTGCTCAGTTGGAAACAAGGTCATGGATAGGATTGTCCAAATAAAACACAGACATAAGCATAAAGGAGAATTCAGAAGCACAGCATAATCTAAATTTGATTTATGGCAGCATGTAGTCTGGATGTCTCCAGCCTGTGGTTTCAGCTTTTTCTTCTCAAGTGGAGGAGGTGGATGGTGGTAGCATATAGCAGGCTGAGGAGGGCCGCATTGGAGTTCTGGACTATGAACTCTGAGTGTGTGGTGTATCTTGAGAGGCATGCTGGCCATAAAGGGCGGCCAGTGGGGAAAGCAAGTTTTTCATGCCCATGCTCTGTTCAGAGTCCAAGAACTTACATCTGTTAGTTTTGGAAAGCACAGGCTGGCTCTTAGTAAGGGGATTTAGAACAACAGAAGGGTCAACATTGTGTAGGAGAGACTCAGTGTTTTCACAATCGATTAGGAGCTTAGAAGAGTTGGGGTGGCAAGACTAAGAAGTGAGCTGCAGGGATAGGAATGAAAAGGGCTGTTGGACCAGGGCCATCAGCAAAGGCAGGGAAGAACTGGTCAGACACCAGGGCTGGACGTGTGGCTCACTATAGAAAACAAGCATCAGAGGAGTGAAGAGACCAATGAGAGCACAGATGAGGATCAGGATTAGGAGCTGACGGGTACAGGACCAAGACACAAACACCAAATCTAACAACTACCAGTCAATTCTGGAGTATGAAAACAAATTGTGGGGATCAGAATTTTGTCTCAAGGGAACAATAGGGTAGCTACTTGGAAGCGGTGCTGATCCCCTAAGTGGGGAAAATGAGACACACACAGAAAAGTATAGGGCAAGCGGCCTGGCTGTTCCCTATTCTCATCCTTTCATTCTTGTTGACACAAATTTTAATTGAAGTTTGAAGTTTACCATCAGAATCATTTCTTTCCTAGAAACAGAGAAATCTTAGTAAGTAAGATTGACTAGAGTATCCTCCTTATAATTTTGTTGTTATTTCTCATTAGTTGTATTTCTCTTACTTAAGCAGCAGTGAAGGGATAGGCAGTATGTGGCAAAGTTGCTGCTATAAGAGCACTCTGAGGCATTATCTACAGGCGTAGCTTCCTCACCACTAAAGCACATCTGATTATTTTTTCTGTTCTCCTCTTTTATTTAGTCTTTTACATATAATTTGTGTTTTACAGGAAATGCCTCACAGAGACAATGGCCACTGTGACTGCTTCTTAGCCTCATTAGAACAATCACTAATTTTGAATCAGTCACCGTTTTGAAAACTTTCAAAACGGTGTCTGAAGACTGTAGGATATTTCAAGATAAGGAGCTGGTACACCTCACTCATATATATCTGGTCTTGGCTTTGTGAATAATTAGTCAAGTTCAGAGCTCTCCAGCTGGCCAACTGCAAAGCATTGCAGACAGAGGGAAAGCTGAGGTACCCGCCTGGTTTGCTGGGTTTGATTGCTCACTAATTCTTCACTCAACCTGGAACCTCCTTGCTCAATCCCTTGGCTCAGGTGCTGGGGAGGACACAGGTTGGCAAGATGCAAATTCTGCCTTGCAAGCATTATTCTCCTGCATATACACACATGTGTATATGTATGTGTATGTATACATGTATATTGATTTATGGCAGTATATACATATATGTATACATACATATGCATATATTTTATATGCACATATGTATGATTTATATAGAGATATATATATATACATTATATATACACATATCTATATATACGTAAATTAGATAACAAGAAATTGCATGATGCCGAAGTACCTAAGAGGATGATAATAATTTTGAGGTATTTGAACTGGACTTTGAAGAATAGAAAGCTTTTTTCCCCCCTAAAGCAGTGAAAACAATTATATCAAGAGTTACCTTTAAAAGAACATTAATACTTGACAAAGCTCTTCACATATGCGCCTGTTTCTTTTCTTTAAAAAACTACCCTCATGACTAGAATTTTGATCTACTTTTCCTTTTTTTTTTTTGAGACAGAGTTTCGCTCTTGTTACCCAGGCTGGAGTGCAATGGCACTATCTCCGCTCACCGCAACCTCCGCCTTCTGGGTTCAAGCAATTCTCCTGCCTCAGCCTCCTGAGTAGCTGGGATTACAGGCACGCACCACCATGCCCAGCTAATTTTTTGTATTTTTAGTAGAGACGGGGTTTCACCATGTTGACTAGGATGGTCCTGATCTCTTGATCTTGTGATCCACCCACCTCAACCTCCCAAAGTGCTGGGATTACAGGCGTGAGCCACTGCGCCCGGCCCCCCCACTTTTTTTTTTTTTTAACTTTTTTAGTTTAAGATAAAATGAATAGCCTAACATCTGTAACATATCTGGGTTGAATTTGGTTATACCCAACACGCTTATTTTTCGTATCATATCTGACTTGATTTTTAAAGCCTATTTTTCATATTCTACTCCTTTCTGTCACTTAATTCAAAAGTGTTCCCCATGAATGACTTTTAACCATACATTTCAGATGATCTGCTGGGATTTTTTTGCCTTATTTTTTTCTATTGGCTATTTTTCCTTCATTTTAATATACACACATCCCCTTAATGTTGATTTCTTCAAGCTGACCTGTATCCCTCCCTTTACATTTATTGCCAGAGATGAAATGCCCTTGATAACCTTCACCTTGAGATGCACTCGCCTCTCTGAAGTACTTCATTTGGTTTTCAAAACTAAAACTTGTAAGAAATCTCAGACTTACAAAACCCCAAATATAATGTTAGTAATGCAAGAGGGGAAAAAACATACAAAAGCAGGCATACTCAAAAAGATACAGTATAAAATACTGAAAGAATTAACAGAATGAGAAAAGGAAGCATTAAAGTCACATCAAACAAAGCTTTGAACATTAAAGCAAATGAAAGTAAGGGGAAGAAAATCTATATGGAAGCCAAACAATCACTGCTTCCCGACAGCTGCAGTTATTAATTAGTGTTCCATCATTTGCACTAAATGGTCAATCAATACTTTTGCTTCTCTGGCAGGCCATTTGCTGTGTAGCTTGCTTCTTAATGGGAAATGATTCAGCTTGTCCTCCTCTTTGTCATTTTGTCCATAACCATGAGCCTGGTAGAGAGTTCATAAGCTGTGCTGGCTCTAGACAACGTTAAGAATTGTGTCTCCAGATTTAACTCTCCTGCCCAACCACCTCACCTGCAATCCATCATTTATATTGTGGCTATGTATTTCTATTCGTTCTGTGTCAAATAATGAATAGTTCATTTTGTGTTGCCTTCAGAGTATGACAAATTCCTTTCCAAATGTGATTCCAGACAGTATATCCAAATATGTCTTTCTTTTTCCATTCCTGATCAGCCTACATGTCAACCACCACCAACATTTACTCAGGAAAGCTTGTTCAGAACCCGTCTCTACAAGCAATAGATTAGTACTGATTCCTGGCTTCTTTAGCCACTTGTTGTATGGCATGGACAGGTGTCTTAACCTCTCTACTTATGTCTTAACTTCCTGTTTCCTGTCCACAGAGCTAAAACCTACCTCAGAGGGTCATTGTAAAAATAAAATGAACTAGCATGTGTATGTAAAGAGTAAGATGCTTACCTGGGAATTGGGAGACATTCCCATAATATTTGTTAAGTAAATGGCATAGAGCGAATAAAAATATTGACTCGTTATTATTATCATTTTTTTCTTATATGATTACTGTTCTCTCCTGGACTGCACTTCCCTTCCTGAATCGCCTTTAAGATACATCTCATATAGAAGCTCCACATGAAAGCCTTCCTTGATGCAGGATCATGACTATTCACTCCTTCTCTATTCTATCACAGTGCTTTGTGCGTTTCTCTTCATAGCGCTCATACTTCATTGCACCATACTGGACATCTGATTGCTTTACTAGACTCTGAGAATCACTATTGCTAGAACATATTCGTTCACTGCTCACATTTGCACTGTTATCATGGCCTGGAACAGCATAGACATACCTATTTGCTTTTGAGTAGACTGACCCTGAAAACAACCTACTGTATTTAAAATAACTAGTTTCTAATCATGGAATTAAGACGCGAAGGTGGAACCATTTCAGACTGGGAGTCATTTTGAGGTTCACACTGAAGCTATTTCATATCTAAACCTCAGGTGAGATTAGATACTTTTTGTAACTATAGGGTAAACAAACCTGTTTATAGGTACTGTGTTAACAAAATGTTTCATGTACTATTGATTTTTTCTTGAAGTGTGTACCTGCAGGAAATGGAAATGTCCTTGGTCATAGGAACATAGAATCAAACAAAGGTTTTCAAGCTTTATTAAGATGACTAACTGGTAATTATATGGACATAAGAATGAAATAAAAGGGTATTTCTAGAGATATATATGTAACTAAGAAAAAGAAAGATATACTTAAACAGATACTTTGGCACATTATGAATTTCAACACTATTCTTTCAAAGTAAGTGACAAGAAATAATCACTGTATTATATGATCCTGTCCAGAAATGTGAAGTTCTGGGCCCTAGTTCTGGCCCCATTATTTGGGTCACCAGGGGCCAGGCACTTAACCTTTTTGTTTGCTAGTTTTTTTTTTTCATCTGAAAACGCAATTGAGAAACACTCTTACTCAAGTAATTCCTCCTCTATGAGAACAGAAAGAGATAAAGCAAGTATAAGTATTTTTATATTCTAAAACTCTATAGCGACCAGGCGTGGTGACCCAGGCCTGTAATTCCAGCACTTTGGGAGGCTGAGGCAGGCAGTTCACCTGAGGTCCGGAGTTTGACAGCAGCTTGGCAACATTGGGAAACGCCGTCTCTACTAAAAACACAAAACTTAGCTGGGTGTGGCGGTGGGCGGAGGTGGGAGATTACAGCCTGGACAAAAAGAGCGAAACTCCGTATCAATAAAACAAAAAAAGATCGCTATAGAGTCACAGATATTGTGAAATGCAAGTGCCTGGGTCTTTGATGATTCTGTACATGAACAGAGGGTTCTCATTCAAGACCTTCTCTATTGTCTGCCGTTATTTGTCTACTACCTTACTCAACTTTTCAGGACCTGATCCAGCTGGACCTCTCAGGTTTTTAATGGTCCTAGTTTTGATTTGTATACAGTTTCAGCAGCAAAACCGCTATAGGCCGTATACTGGATTCATTTCCATTTGGCAATGAAGGAAAAAAGAAAATCAACATACCCAAATTGATGAGCGGCAAACTATTGCTTTTGATGAATCACTAATAGTTTTGTGAACAAGAGACTAGTGTTGCAAACCAAGTTATAATGCATGTTTATTATACTTTTATATTGTAGCCCAATGAAGATTACTTAATTGCCTATTTAAAAGACTTGGTGGAAAAATGTGAATCACAGCTTTGGAGGCCTGTGAGCTTTGGGCACTCAGGGGCTATGTCAGGTGTATCTTTTTATCCCCATTGTTGGCTCCAGAACTCCATTAGAGTATTCAGCAAATGTTAAACTGCTCCTAATAATGTCTAAGTCACAGTGTTGGATCTCAGGTGATGCTGATTTACCTATGTTAGTCTGAGAGGAGAAGAACAGCTGCCATAGGTCATTAACATGCCGTCTACATCATTCACTTATCCGCTAAATTGAGATACAATCAGATGGAAAGAACATGGGGTTTTGGCGAATGGAAACAGATACCTAAAGTGTAGAACTCAATACTAAACAATGGCTGGAAGCTTTGGGTAGATTCCCTGCCTTCAGCATTGTATGGCATATTGGTATGAAAGCTAAGTCTGCAGAAAAAAAAAGCATGTCTCGGGGTCCTAGCTGTGTTGTAAGTAGGACAGATCCTTAGGAGTTCTAGCGCTAATTGAGTGACCTTATACATATCATTTCCCCGCCGTTAAAAGAAGATCTGTGGGGTCAGAGAAATCAGTGATTTAAAAAAAAAACAAACTTGAGAACCCAAACAATATTTAGTCTTTAGAGTTTTTTGTTTAACAATTTTAAATTGTCCCCAAAGTGTTTCTAAAAGACAATGCAGCCAGGCAGGTTGTGCTTTGCTGCAACACAAACACCTTCGTTTCTGATGCCTGACAACAGGCTTGAGAGGAGCACTGATGTTGTGTTTGTCCCTTGTACCCATTTATGTTTGACACTATTGATCAAACAATTAGGCTGACATTTTAGGAGGTTATTCTGTGAACCACCTGGGTGACTTAGAACAAGGGACTGACTGTCTCCAAGTCCCAGTTTTCTCACTCCTACCATGGAGATGGTCATTATAATATCTGCCAACCTATGTCAGTGGTTATTATGATCAAAGGAGATCAATATGTGAGCATGATTTGAAATCTTTAAGCAGAAAGAAATGTTCATTAGTGAGGAAGGGTGAAGCTTGAGTAGGAGCTTGGACTAGCTAACTGCCGGATGCAATCATACCTCTATTATGTAGTTACAGTATTTGATAATAAAATGTCTTCAATAATCAGGAAAATTAAAATGAATGGGGGCCTGGATTACATCTAGAAAGATATTCAAGAAGACAGACGCTTATTAGAAGAGAAGTCTGTGGCAAGAGGCAAACAGCTCCAAGATTGGTTTCTTAACTGGTTGTGAAATTGCCTCTGTTTATCCTGTAAGTAGACGTCCACCTGAGTGGATTTCCTTAAGAGAGGTTATATGGGTGAGAGATTCTTATGTCTGGCGGCGTATTATTTAGAAATATTCCATTTTAAATGGAGAGAGCTACCAAAAGATGCAGGGAGCTGTTTGTACAAGTGTTTAGCTATAATCTCACTTTCAAATTTAACCTAGTTTTCTTGGGGAGGCTGAGGCAGGCAGATTACCTGAGATCAGGAGTTCAAAACCAACCTGGCCAACATAGCAAAAACCTGTCTCTACTTGACAAAAAAAAAGGAAAAAAAGTCGGATGTGATACTGGATGCCTGTAATCCCAGCTAGTCAGGTGGCTGGGAGAATTGCTTGAACCTGGGAGGCAGAGGCAGTGAGCCGAGATCACATCACTGCACTCCAGCCTGGGTGACAGAGTGACACTCCATCTCAAAACAAATACAAAATAACAAATTTAACCTAGTTTTATCTAACACATCTTGGTTTTTTCATTGAGTAATGATGATGATGACAAGACTGGGGAAATGATAGGAACTTATATTAATTGAGTACTTTTTTGTGCCATGGACTCCACACAGTTCTTTAGCATTTCATAGAGTACTTCAGTGATCCTGGAAGTTCAGTAATGTATTATCCCTACTTTATAGATGATTCACCTGAGGCGTAAGGGTGTTAGTAGTTTGCTCGAAGTCACAGGGATGACCAATGGCATTGCCAAAACAGGAATAGAATGCCTTTGCAAAATTAAGCAACTCATTTGAAATTATTGTCAGCTGCTTCTTCTACATGTTTAATACAATTAGGATGGTATGAAAACACATTTTAGGCAGTAGCCAATAAACTTCCATATAATAACAATTGCCATCCTGATTCAGTATGAAAGCTTCCAACTTAGGTATTCTTTTAATATACCATATGCATAGTTATAAACAGTCAGTGCACATGTTGACTGACCTAAATATTTACACTGTCATATATTATTAAAATCTCAGTGCTTTTCTCCAATCTTGTTAGATTAATTGGCCACTAACCAATGAAATAAATTCAATTTCCACTTTTCTCCTGATAAGCTCAGGCTAATTTCTATCAAAGAGAAATTTCTTGAAAATTAGGACTGGAATAAAAGATTCTGTGGCTTGTTTGTGCCCTCATTGACTGGAAGAATTGTGTCTCTTGGTGGGTAACTGTGCATGGGGGTGCTAAGTACTGTTGGAGTCTGATAAGTGGGAAAATGGCATTCAGTGACTGGGAACCTCTCTATTCCTTAAAACTTTTCTGTTTAATTAGAATGAAGGATGCCATATTTTATCTTCACTTAAAGAGCAATGAAATGATTTAAAATAGTAAGTTTTAATTTTATAACTTAGGAGCAATAAATAATTTTGAGTCCCTGGCTGTCACTAACAGTTTTTGTTCAGCTTAATATTGTTGAAGTTTGGATAAAGACATATGAGTTTCTCTCTTCTCAGTATTAGGTCTATTGCTTGGCAGTTAATTACCTACTACCATGACTTCTCTCCCACCAGCAAGAAATTATAAAAACAGAAAAAATAACACTAACTTTCTCCAAGACGTTTACTTTTGTCTCATGGATTGGTTCCTTTGACAGTTATTTGAGAGGGCTCCTCTCCGTGTTCCTAATATGCCGAAGTTAAGCATGCAACCTCTGTCTCCATGTTCACAAGTTGAAATGGGTATGTGCTTCTTTCATAATTATGTCCAACTGGCTAACTGAAAGTTGAGTATGCCTTTTTCCTAGGGTTTTCAGATTCACAGGATGGTTTCCTTTATTAGCTTCTGAAATGAGGAAGATTTCTCTTACAAAGATAAATCACTCCATTTTTTGTTAAATTGAATCTAGTCTGTTTCCTACCTAATGTTGATGTAATAAGGATTTTATTTGTTCGATTACTTTTTAATTCTTGCATCACATCATTCTGTCTGCCCCTTTGGTATTGTTTTATTTGAATCCTTCAGCCCAGCAGCCAGCTTTGCTGAGGCTATGAAGAAATCCAATGCCACCAAAACATAAGAAAATAACTAAGCTAGACATTTCACAAGGCTACTGAAACAATCTTAAATTGAAAATATTGAGAGAAATATAAGAGTAGGCCACACTGTTTTGCCTTATTTTTTAGATTAAATTAATGATTTGAAATCATGTTAAAAATCTGCATTTCAGTTCAGGTAGATTTCTAGATTTTCATGTAGAACAAAGAAAAACCACTTTAGCAATTACAGTTGCTTACACTGTGGTTTCTGAGAACATTAGAGAGTTTTTTCCATATTTTCCATTACACCTGGGTTTTTTCACTGAGTTTCGCTACCTTTATATATTCTTTCTAATTGAAAATGCATAACTTGTTTGTTCTTGAATTCAGTTTTCAAAGACATCTGCATATTTGAAATCCATTTCTCTTTGTCCATTATTTTTCTATGTCATCCCCTCTGTTTTCTTTTAAAGGAAAGTTAACCTTTTGGTTTTGTTGTTTATTTTTTAAAAACTATTATTTCAGTGATGGAACAGAGATGGGAAATAATAATCTGATAATTGACCAAAACTATCATTACATAGCATAACTTTCAGTAAACACACTGTAGGAGTACTGGCTTACATTGCAGAAAGACCTGCAGGGACCCAAATGTTGACACGTTGCGAGAGCTGAATACATTGGACTGAGCATAAGAGCTCTTCCTTAAAAAATAAGAGGGCAAGTACCTTCTTTGCTTTTTTCAGATTTCACAACTAACTTCTAAAGGAATGAAAAGTTGAGTTTTTGTGGTCTCTTCTTTTGTTCCATTCATCCAAATTTTTTTTTCTCCAGTTATTTCATAAGAAAGAAGGTGTCTAGTTTGTCCACAAAGGACGATGCCTCTGGTTTGGTGCAGTTTCTGGTTTTAGTAGTTCTTATTTCTAGTGTCTGTTCCAAAATGCTGTCAGCACAGTTTCTCCAGCTCCATTTATCATCCCATAGAATAGTACCTCTTCACTCGCTCACTTTCAAATACCTGAGCTTGCTAATGTTGCAGCTTTCCACATTACAAAAGGCCCTGGTAGTCTCCCTGGAGAAGGCAATTATCTGTTATGCTTAGGGGACACAAAAGTAGCTCAGGCAGGGAAGTGCCTACATACTCTGTTCATGCTGAGGCTGACCTAAATCAATTTTAGATGCCTATAAATACAAATTGAGCTCTGTACATAAGGTTAAAACTGCCACATTTTTATTAAAGAATTATCCTTCTAAGATAACTACAAATATTGAATAATTTTTATGGTGAATACTAATGTCCAAAGAAACTCTGAAATAAAAAATAGAAATGACACCTATTTTGGAGTACCTCACTTCCATTTCCATTCACTGTCTGTTACGTATTCACTCTTTATTTTAGATTGTATGTCTGCCTTTGGTTTGGCGTTTTCAGTCTTATGATGTGTTAATAAACTATTATAGACTGTGTAGAGGATGTGATCATTAAATACACAATACAAACAAAACTAATAATTTGAAAGGTATTATTTAAAGAGATATAACCTGTGTAAACATATTAAAGGATAAGGCGCTCACTATTTTATGAGCTGTACAACATAGCAATTGCTGAACAGAATAGAGTCTGAGCCCTGTATTAGGTGACCATTGGCCTTTTGTGTCCTATGAAGGCTAGAGGTTGGCCTGGGCTTTGCAGACACCAATAGCCTGGGGTAGGGTGTAGGCAATTTGTAATTAATGGCACTGATGTGTCAGACATGTTGTAGTAATGGTGATTACTACTCCATTTAATTAGATGGGTAATTTAGACATTAATGCAAAGTTTTAGAACTAGCAACAATCATTTATATTATCATTCTCAATACAGTTATAGTTTAGAAATTTTCTTTCTTTTTTCTTTTTTTATTATACTTTAAGTTCTGGTATACATGTGCAGAATGTGCAGGTTTGTTACATAGGTATACCTGTGCCTTGGTGGTGTGCTGCATCCATGAACCCATCACCTACATTAGGTATTTCTCCTAATGTTATCCCTCCCCAATCCCCCCACGCCCTGCTATCCCTCCCCTAGCCTCCCCATTCCCCGACAGGCCCAGATGTGTGATGTTACCCTCCCGGTGTCCATGTGTTCTCGTTGTTCAGCACTCACTTTTGAGTGAGAACATGCAGTGTTTGGTTTTCTGTTCTTGTGTCAGTTTGCTGAGAATGATGGTTTCCGGCTTCATCCATGTCCCTGCAAAGGACATGAACTCATTTTATGGCTGCATAGTATTCCATGGTGTATATGTGCCATATTTTCCTTATGAAGTCTATCTTTGATGGGCATTTGGCTTGGTTCCAAGCCTTTGCTATTGTAAACAGTGCTGTAGTAAACATACGTGTGTATGTGACTTAATTCTTAGGAATATTTTGGTGATTAAGTGAAGTAGTACATTTTAAGTGTTGGAACAGTTACTATTGAATAGTTAGGCCCTGTAACTCTGGTTTTTTTTTTTTTTTCAAAATCTAGTGTAATGCTTAGTAGAGCACTTCCATGGATTTTCAATGAGGATACAAGAGATGGCCACATGTGTACTTTGCTAACAGCTTCTAATCTATTTGTGAATACAAAAAGTCAGATTTGAAAAAAGATGGGTTTTGTTTTGCTCTGTTCTGTTTGGCTTTAATCACTTAATAAGATTCCAGTTCAGTGCCTGATAGGCACCTGACTGTAAAAACATCACAACACCCTGCTGTTAAATCTAGACTTTTTTTTTTAATCTTTTTCTTTTCTTTTTTTTTTAATTGCATTTTAGGTTTTGGGGTACATGTGCAAAGCATACTTTTATGTGTCCATTTTATTAGTTCTTAGGGCTACTGAAACAAAGTACCACAGACTGGGTCACTTAAAACAACAGAAATGTATTCTCTCACAGTTGTGGAGGTTAAAGTCTGCAACCAGATCTTGGCAGGGTTGTTTTTTTTCTGGAGATTCTGAGAGGGAATCTGTTCCCGGCCTTTCTCCTGGCTCCTGGCAGTTGCTGGCAGTCCTTCGTGAGCTTTCCCTTGCAGGCTCACTGCTCCCGTCTCGGCATCCACGCTCAACTGGTGGTCTCCTCATTATGTGTGTCTGTGTCTCTTCTTACGAGGACACTGGCCATATAGGACTAGGGCCTGCCCTAATCCAGTATGACCTCATTTAAATTCATTACATTTACAAAGACCCTATTTACACGCAAGGTTACATTCATAGATACTGGCAACTAGTAAAACAGCCTTTGCAAAAATTATAACAGTGAGAAAATTATGGCAGTGAAAGAGATTGCTCTAACCAACTCTCCATCTTGCCTTGAGCCTTCAAACTGCCCTTAATTATTCCTGGGTTTGGGCCAAGCTAATCTGGGGAGACATTTAGTTTATAGTTTAAATGATGGTAGCTCTTCTCAACCACCTTTGTAAAGCTAATGAGAGACCACCAGGTTTAAAGGATGAGAGGAACTTAAGTTCTGTTAAGGTGTAAATGACATAAAAGATTACCCACCGTTATTTCAGAGGTCACAAGATATGCAATTTCTCCAATTACTCCAGCAGATAACATCACTATTCGTAGAACCCAAGACTGCTTTTTCCAGATGTCTTTTCAGGTTTTTTTGCATGCACATCTGATGATGGATGACTCCACCTGGACCCACTAATCACTCCAGTGGTCCCCTCCCAAAAGGAACTCAGCTCGCATGAGGACCATTTCCCACTCCCCTATAATGCACCCACAGCCAATTAGCAGCAAGCACCCATTGCCAGGTCATTGCCTCTTTCTTCCCCCAAATTATCCTTGAAAAACTCTAGCCTCCAAATTTTGGGGAAGACTGATTTGAGTAATAATAAAATTTCAGACTACCGTTCAGCCAGCTCTGCATGAATTAAGCTCTTTATTGCAATTCCCTTGTCTTGATAAATTGGCTCTATCTGGGCAGCAGGCAAAATGAACCTATTGGTCAGTTATACTAGGACTTCAATATACTACGAGTGGACACTGTAAGGACCATGACAATACTTCAGGGATATTTTGAAAGCTTTAATAATTGCATTTTATATTAATAGATAGGCATCCCTTTTTTTTTAACATTTGAGGTATCCTATACAGTGTATCATTGGTATAGAGAAACAAAAAAAGGTCTTCTTTCAAAAAAAAGAACATTATTCTCAACATTTCTAGAAAATACATGTAGGAACTATTAGGGAAACCATATCTAGATAACAATACATGAATACTGTATATAAACATTTTATGATTTGATTGTAAAACAAATTTTCGAGTCTAGAATTCCCACTGCTTTGAGATGGAAATGACGGGGGTAAATAAAATAAAATTGGTAAGAGAACTGTGTTTTTCTTTTAGCTTCCTTTATTTGTGGGCCTTCATCTCTGCATTCCAAACTACTTCATTATTTTTAAAGTGCTATTTCTTTTCCAGTTGTATAACCAGTGTTTGCTAAGCAATTATGCAAATTTTCTTGTTTAGGTGGGCAATTAGATGAATTGAATTCTAAGATATTTTAAGCTAATATTCTTGCATGAAAATCTAAATTTTCTCATTTTCCAAAGAAATGTCAACAAATTTTACTCAACCATGCAATTAAATAAATGCCAAACACCTAGATTATTACTATTACTAACAATTGCAACTTTCATAAATACTTCCAAAATTAGAGTAGTGTAAAAAGAGCTGTCTTGGATTGTAATGACCTATTTTAAAGTTACCAGTCTATAAGTGAACATTAAATACCTGAGAATAATGCCATTGTCATGTTTAAATACTTTATATAAGAAGCTATAGCAGATTTTCTATAGTACATATTCAAAATATATTATTCTCTTTTCTTATCCATTTTTAAACTAAAACATGCAGACATGTCCATTAAATATAAACCAATAGTATTTACTTGCTTGGCTTTTCTTTTGTTTTTTCTTGTCGTGTCAGGAAATTATAGGGATAAGGAAGAGATTGATTTTTGCTTTTTTTTCTGTTGAAGTTATAAATGCTTGACTTTGGAATTATTTTGTAATTCTACTTGATATGTGAAGGAGCATTTACTATAGGAAACATATGTCCCTATAAACCTAAACCAGCAGTTTTCAGGTAATCAATAAAAAATACCAGAAATCCTAATGATACTGCTATTGTCCAATAAACGATGACCTGTTACAAACTGTCCTTTGCATTTTATAGAATAATATGACAGATTATATGCACTCATTTTGGTAATTTCCAGGAAACAAGTGACTCACTGAAGCCTAGGTGGTGTATTTTGAGTATAAATGCACATACTAATGGAGCTGATATTATCATTCTTAAAGCATAATCAAAGTCAATAATTTACTGCCACTGAGGAGAATGGTGCTTTAGATCCAGGGCACTTACCACAGGAAGGATACAGGGATGAGGTAATTTGTCAGCCACATCCAGGATATGGTGAGATGATTTCAGTGTTCCTCACATATGGAATTTAAGACTAGCACTTCTCCACACACACTAAAACCAAATAATTTGTATAGCCTTATTATGATTAATGTAGATGTTTCCCAATTGCCTGCTATTTTCCCTATCATGCTGACTAAATGCAGATCATTGACATACAGGGTCATGTTTTTCAGGATGTTTTGGTATTATGTAAGAAAATTCTCAAATCTCTAATAACAAGCTCTACTCAGTAATATTTATGGAAGTGTATATGTAATTGTCAGCAGAAGAAATATCTGAAGACAATTTTATTTGCTCTACTAATATGTAGGTCAGCATCTTAAGAAAATGCTCATTGTAAACAACATTTCTGTTTTGGACAGGGAGATGTTCCTGATGTTCCCCCTAGATATTCACTGAAGTACTCACAGAGATTTTATTTAGGTCACCTAGCATTTTGCTGAGTATTATGTTTGTCAGGAAAAGATAAAGCACCTGCTGTTATGTTTGTTGCTCACTAAGTGGAGCAGGGGTCCAATGGCTAAATGGACTATTTCAACCCACAATGGCAAAGAGCACCACAAGCGTGCTCAGGAAGCACTCCGGGGAGGCGGACACCCAACCGAACCTGCAAAGATGGAGGAGATCTTTCGGGGAGACAACACCTAAATTCAGTTGTATAAGATGAATAAGATTTAGTTGTGTGGCACGATGTTTCAGGTAAAGGGTTCATCTTGAGAAAATGCATAGAATAATAATAGAGGTGAAGAAGAAGGTAAGAATGATATGGTCTGACCAGGTCTGTCAGGAGAAGTAGCTGTAATGAGGGAGTGGGGAGGTCATGGAAAGCTTGGATGACTTGCAAGTGAGTTTCCCCCTTATCAACTATGCAGTGGGGAGCCCTTGATATTTCTTGTGAATGATGTTAGCCACTTGGGTCATTTGCACTTACTGGTATTTTGCTTGTTTGTTTCTTAGATACCTGTATCTCCCAGTAGTCACTGTAGATAATGGCCACAGGGTGTGTTAACTGGCTCACTTGTGGTAATCATTTCACAAGGTATACCTGTATCAAAACATCAGGTTGTACACTGTAAATATATACAGTTAAATATACACAATTTTTAGACTGGAAAAGGAAAACAAAAACCTCAGTCCTAATTCTGCTACGCATTAAAACACTTATTAACTAGGAAAAAAGCACAATCTGTTCTGTGAATTGAATAAAATCCTCAGCTTTCTGTCCTTTTAGATAATCTACCATGATCTTAAATGAAAGGCTTACGTTCAAATGTGACAATGTTCCAGAAATAGTACTATGCTGCATATCAGGTCAGAACCAGGCAGGGCGTCGGCTGTTTACCATAGAAGGGGATAGTCTTTTGGTCCTAGGCCATCATTCTCAGTGGAAATATATTTGGTATAGACCAAATGGCTTTGATTTCTTCTTAAACTCTGGTGTATGTTTATTGAGGCACTGTTTACAATAGCAAAGACTTGGAACCAACCCAAATGCCTATCAAGGATAGACTGGATAAATAAATTGTGGCACACATACACCATAGAATACTGTGCAGCCATAAAAAAATGAGTTCATGTCTTTTGCAGGGACATGGATGAAGCTGGAAACCATCATTGTCAGCAAACTGACACAAGAACAGAAAGCTAAACACTGCATGTTCTCATTCATAAGTGGGTGTTGAACAATGAGAACACATGGTCAAGGGAGGGAAACATCACACAAGGGGGCCAGTTGGAGGATGGGGGCCAGGGGAGGAAAAGCAGGGGGTGGGGACATGGGGGAGGGATAATACTGGGAGAAATACCTAATGTAGATGATTGAGGGGATGGATGCAGCAAACCATCATGGCACGTGTATACCTATGTAACAAACCTGCATGTTCTGCACATGTACTCCAGAACTTAAAATATAATAAAATGTAGCGGTGCCTACTCAGTATTGTAAACTGGACTACAAGTGTTGAACACCACTCATTTCAACAATAAAAAACCGTTTCCATTGTGAAGTAGAAAAATAACCCTCCAGGGCTGATTCAAGTGGAATGCAGTTGAAGTGTAATACTTTCTCATCTCAGGAAGGTGGGCTTCTGATGAGTCTTTGAATTGCTGACTAAGCCCCAGCACAGCAAACACGTTCTTCATTAGGGCTCCTCAGACAGCAGCTCACCACCTCGGGAGAGTAGCTTAAAACAGCTGACACAACACATATATTATACTGTTGAGACAGAAGCATTTTCAATTAAAACATAGGCATGATCACAGTGAGTTTTAAACAAGAGATTCATATGAGCAAATTCTGATTTTTGAAACACTGCAGTGAAAGCAGCATTGAAGTTTCAATTAGAGAAAGGCAAGAGGATGTACACAGGTTAGAAGGTTACTGAAGCAGTCAGTGCTAAACTATTTGTACTAAGAAAAAGAACTTAAGAGAAATGCACATTTATACTGTTGTGTCAAACTCCAAAAATAAATGGAAATTGTGTTCAGCAATAAGTAGCATAGATGAGTAATTTCAAATATAGAAGTATATGTATATATTTATTTGTATTTCTACCAGATGTGTGTATTAAATAGAGATAAAACACAGGCCAGACTTTATTAAATTAATCTCCCTTATGTGTACAGTCCAAAGGCCCATTATATGTAGTCCAGAAGCCCAGTTTGGCTGTTCTTGTCTCTTCATTGTTTACATCCATTTTTTTCTGCAAAATCTGAAAGGAGCTACCTTTCTAAAAGCCTCTGACAGATTTTCACCTTGAAAATAATAGAAAATGGAAAGCTTATTGTAAATCTAATCAAAGCTTTAATAGGTTTTGTCCAGTTACATAGTTTATAAAAGGTGAGGGACAGTAGAGCTAATTTAAAATGCTAACAAGTTTTTAGGTAATCAGTTTTAACAATTAGATGATTAATAGCTGGGGAGTTAATCATCTCCAGCCAGAAAAGAATGGCTCTGCTGCTGCTTGATACATAATTAATGGTAAGCCAGCAACATCTTGCCATTATCTACTGTGTCTGAAGAGCTATTTAGTTTAGGTTTCCTTTATCATCTGATCATATAATTTGATTGTTTCCCTTAAAACTCATTCCTAACCAAAAACCAAAAGAAATATCCTGAGAGTTTGATGATGAAAATAATATATCTGACATTTAAAATAAATACATTTTTTAAGTCAGTGACAAACTCAGTTTGCTCTTTTGCTCTCTTCCCCTATCCCAACAAGGTTATTGTTTCTGAAACTAATTTTGACATTTAATATTACATTAACTTTCATCGTCATTTAATTGCTCCATGTGCCCTCTGTTTTCCCATAGATTTTATACCCCTAGGCCTTGGACATATTTTTTAATTCCTCCTCCCATTTCATAATATTGTACATATCTAAGAAATACAATAGGGCTCAATGGAATTGAGATTATGACATTTTATCTCAGTAACTTGATAGGCTTGTAATTATACAATATACCCTACAGTGTTAAATTGTATCATCTCTACTCCCTTTTATGTTCTTTCACCTGATTTATAACTTAATGTTTATTTATATGTGAATATGCCTTATCCTTTCCTCCTGACCACAACGTAAATAAACAAGGACTATGGTTTCTGTTTTGTTTACAGTTGTGTCCAGTTTCTTGAATGGGTAACTAATTCAATGAATAGAATTCCTACTCTCTGTTTCATTGACTTAGTGACTTTTTAATTCTCTCATTTAGTGCATTTTTTACTTGTCATTCTTGTTTTTATTTCCACCCCTTCCCATTCCTAATGAGGCCTTCTACCCCTTAGTTTTAGATGATTACCACATTGACAAATAATAATCAATTCTTTTTATTTTCAATGAATGCAACATTAGCTTCCATTTTCAAAGGAATTTTCTATACACACACACATACACACACACACACACACACACACACACAAACTAGGACTGTGCTAACATTTCAGGAACCTAATGTTTATTGTGTTCATAAACTCATGACATTTTCTAGCTCAAAATGATTTAAGAGACTACCTAGTACAAATTTTTATTTTACGTATGAGAAAACTGAGCATTGAGTGAGTTAAATGATTTACCAAAGGTCAGATAACTAGTGAGTGGCAACTGAGACTGAAATCAGAGTCCACTAGGCCTGGCTATATCCAGATTATACAAGTGCCTCATGGTATCTAATCTATAAAACCATGATGGGGGATGACGGAGGAGTCTTGCTAGTGTCTCATGGTGCAGCTGGATGACAAGTTAGGAAAAACAGCAGGACAGAGGCACCAAAGTCGCTAGGCTATGAAACATATCACATGGAGACATGGAATCACAATCATATTTGCTTAACTGTTTTTTATTTCCATCAAGGTGCTGATTTCAATGTTTAATGAACATTTAGGAAACAGAGCCCAAGATCTAGCTTCAAAGACCTGGGCAGTAAAGTGAGACGAAATCAAGAAAAGTTTTATCAATTAAAAAAATTACTTTTAGGCTGTTGATGTAACTCACAGTATCAGATTGGCAGTCTGGAAATTAATATCTTCAGTTGAGAAATACCAGAAAATCTTAAAACTGAGCGTTTTCAAGAAACTTCAGTTAAATAGCACAGATATAGTGTGTTTGTAAAGCACAAAACTATTTGTGCCTGGGATTTAATATCTTTAACACTTTCTCAAAATTCCTTTAGGGCAGAGGTTTTGTTCTGCACACTACTGAAATTCTGCATAAGGTATGGTGGCTAGAACCCATAAAGTATTAAATAATTTGTTGCAAAAATATCTCATGTATATTCCTGAGTTTTTATTTGTCAATAGTTATTTGATATTTAGTAATAATTACATTTCTTGTCGTTTTATATGTATCTGAGCACCCCAATGGTAGAGAATAGAGTGATATCTAATGCTCTAATGCTAACTATGCATCCCAAATTACACAATTATTCCCAGTGAGTACCTATCATATGCTAGGGAATTAGTCTGTAGATTCAGATATAGTACGGTGGCTGAGAATCACCAATAGGTTTCTATTTTTTTCTTATACATATTTAACATCAGAATTTGAACATCATAGAAGTTCAAAATAGTTTGTAGAAGTTGCTTAAATTTTGTTTCAGATATCCTGTAATATAAATTTTATTATTTTGATCCTACAAAGCAGGTATCATTTTTGTTTATAGAGCTGATGATATAAAAGCTTATTACACAAAACTTGCATTTCGCATTTCCTAAAACTTGTTTTCTCTTCATATGTTATGACTTTGTTTCAACTTACCATAAATTCACCTTGCTGTTTCAGTTAAACTTAAAATTTGTCATGTACTCCTTGCTGCTAACCAACAAGTGAGTGAGGAAAATACTGTATGTCAGAGGCTTTCCCTAGCTCTGTTTTCCTATCTTGTAGGAATTGCCTTCCCCATTTTTTCTGTGTTATATATGGCATGTCAAAGCATTTTTAAAGAAGAGATAACTTCAATGCATTTATAATTTAAAGGTTTACTCATGTTGTTCTTCTCTTCCTGGTGATGGATTTTGAACCACTCTTTAAAACTGATTTCACCTTCATATCAAAAAGAAATACAGTTGTCCCTCATCATCCATGGAGGAATTGGTTCCCTGTCCCCATAGATACCAAGATTCAAAGTCCAAAATATGATGCTTAAGTTCTTTATTTTACATGGCATAGTATTTGCTATAACCTGCGCGTGTCTTCCTATTTACTTTCAAGTCATCTCTAGATTACTTGTAATACCTAACACAATGTAGATGCCATATTGATGGTTGCTATATTGAATTCCTATTTGTATTCTTTTTATTATTGTGATTTTAATAGTTTTGTAAATTCAAATTTTTGTTTGTTTGTTTGTTTTGAGATGGAGTTTCGTTCTTGTTACCCAGGCTGGAGTGCAATGGCGCGATCTCGGCTCACTGCAACTCCGCCTCCTGGGTTCAGGCAATTCTCCTGCCTCAGCCTCCTGAGTAGCTGGGATTACAGGCACGTGCCACCATGCCCAGCTAATTTTTTGTATTTTTAGTAGAGACGGGGTTTCACCATGTTGACCAGGATGGTCTCGATATGTTGACCTCGTGATCCACCCGCCTCGGCCTCCCAAAGTGCTGGGATTACAGGCTTGAGCCACGACACCCGGCCAAATATGTGTTTTCAATCTGCAGTTGGTCGAATCCACAGGGATACAGGGTGAAAGTATGACTATGTGTGTATACAAGAAAAAAAAAAGCTGAATTTTCAAAAGTTGATATTATAATCAGAAAAAAATATAATGCACTAATAAATATGCATAGACCACTAATGGAATTAAGTGGGATTGAGAATGGAAATTCTATGGTGGCTGAAAGTCTCTGATGGCCTGAATAGACTAATTTTGCTAAGAGCTACTCTTTCAAAAGCCCATGGGAAATAGATACTTACTCAGTTTAGTCAAACATTCAGGAATCCTCACCTTTGAATCAAATTCAAAGTAATTTGAATCTTGACAGCTATAAACCTGACCAATGTCAAATTTACCTATTGCTCTTCAAAATAGGTATTTACATAGGAAATAAATAATAAAAACAGAATATTTGGGGATAAAGCATTATTCTTTTTGGTTGTCATTTTGTTTGCTTTTTTGTTTACTTGTTTATTATTTATAGTGTTTTATAATTAAATACAAAAAACAAAAAATGCGAGAAACAAAATTAAATGTATACATTTAAAATTCATTTTAAAATTTAAATTTTAAACTATGTTTTAAAAATCTAACTTTAGATTTTGAGATAAATCAGACTATTTTGCCAATCTGTTTGAACTAGTACAGTTTCATATTATAATAAGATTAAGTGACATTTACTGAGTTTTACTACCCTTTCCTATAGTGAATAAATTGACCTTTAAAAAGTTGGTACATTGCTTGCTGGTACTTAAGATTGACTGATAACGATGTGTAGTCATGGAGGAATAACCAGGACTGAGAAAGAAATATAAATGAGGAAAAGGAAGAGAGACACAAAGGAGCCAGATAAGACTTGAGGGGAGATGAGAGGAAGGAAATACTGTTTGAGGGTGGAAATAGGATAAATGAATTCACGAAGAAGAGGCTTTCATTTCCACATCTGTTGCTTGATCATGTCCATGGTATGAGAGTTTCATGTTTCTTTTTCTGGGTTTACAGACTCAATGTACAAGTATTCTCTATAAAACATAAACCCATATCCTTGTCCTCTCTTGATTCAGCATTTTCCTTCAAGATGCTTGCTACATTGGTACATTAATTTCTTATAGATATTTAATGAGTCAGTTCATGCGCAACTGGTGTTTCCTTGCCAGTTAGAATGGCTATCATTAAAATATTAGGAGACAACAGATGCTGGAGAGGGTTTGGAGAAATAGGAACACTTTTTTTTCTATTTTATTTTATTATTTTTAATTGCATTTTAGGTTTTGGGGTACATGTGAAGAACATGCAGGATTTTTGCATAGGTACACACAGGACAGTGTGATTTGCTGCCTTCCTCCCCATCACTTATATCTATCATTTCTCCCCATGCTATCTCTCACCAACTCCCCACCCCCCACTGTCCCTCCCCTATTTCCCCACAACAGACCCCAGTGTGTGATGCTCCCATCCCTGTGTCCATGTGTTCTCATTGTTCTAACACTTTTACACTGTTGGTGGGAGTGTAAATTAGTTCAACCATTGTGGAAGACAGTGTGGCGATTCCTCAAGGACCTAGAAATAGAAATTCCTCAAGGATTGATGGATATATACCCAGAAATCCCATTACTGGGTATATATCCAAAGGATTATAAATCATTCTATTATAAAGACACATGCACATATATGTTCATTGTGGTATTATTTACAATAACAAAGACCTGGAACCAACCCAAATGCCCATCAATGATAGACTGGACAAGGAAAATGTGGCACATATACACCAAGGAATACTATGTAGCCATAAAAAATGATGAATTTGTGTCCTTTGTAGGGACATGGATAAGTCTGGAAACCATCATTCTCAGCAAACTGACAAAAGAACAGAAAATCAAACACCGCATGTTCTCACTCATAGGCAGGTGTTGAACAATGAGAACACAAGGACACAGGAGGGGAGCATCACACACTGGGGTCTGTAGTGGAGGAATAGGGGTGGGACAGCAGTGGGTAGGGAGGTTGGGGAGGGATAACCTGGGGAGAAATGCCAGATATAGATATGGTGGGATGGAGGCTGCAAACCACCTTGCCATATAGGTACCTATGCAACAATCCTGCATGTTCTGCACATGTGCCCCAGAACCTAAAGTGCAATAAAATATATAATAATAACAATGAAGATGCTGGTAGTTTGTACCTATAATTTCTGTCACTAAAATAAAAGATGTTTTTCCATTACATGGTGGTACTAAAAGGTGAGTTACAGTACATTAGACAAATGGTAGGTAAGACAAATTAGTAGGATGGCAGGATGTTAGTTTTTTCTATAATTGACCCCAACTGGAGAAAAATGTTTTTCAAGGCTGGGTATAAAGTTATATACCTGTTAAGCTATTTTATTAATATAAATATATAGAAGGTTAAAATAGCTTTCAAAAAGCGTATTAGGAGTTCACCTAATGGGAGTGACTGGGAAATAGGAAATGCACAGAATTTAGTGTAAAGAAATCCCAAATAATAGCCATAAAGAAAGCATAAAGTGTATCTAAAGATTTATGTTCAACGACCTAGTTCAAAATCTTTAAGAAGGAATGATGATATTATGAACATAGAAAATTATCTTATGTGAGGTTTGAGAACTGACTGACTGACTGTAGCTGTTAAAAAAATTCAGACAACACAGATTCTGTGGAAATCAACAAATCCTACATAAGGGAACAGATTAAAATATGGCATGGGATAAAGTAAAAGCTCTGAACCAGTGTTTAGAACTATACAATGCAAGAGACACCAATATTGCATTCTAAATATGTTTAAATATTTGTGATATTACTTGTACTCAAACAAATGAATTTTGAGTATGCTTCATAATTCTGAAACTCTACATTACTTAATGATGCTAAAATATGCATAATATCCTCTCCTCATGGAATCTCAATACATTTCCCAAAATTAAAACTGTCCAAACTGAGTTTTCCAAAACCCTTAATTTTGTGTAATGCTGTTATCTTTCACCTCTGGAGTGTGCACAAAGTCTATTTTTATTTTCTGAAGGAGTACAGGGTGTATATATTAAACACAGCTAAATGAACCGAGAAAGAAATCCAGATGTTTAACCAGGAAATCTAAATTTGAAACAGTCTTTAGAAAATATGCTGAAATGTTTTCAAAATATCATGATGATCAAAACAAATTGTTATTGAAATGACCTTCACTCTAAGCAGTATTATCAATCTGGTATTATACAGAAAGCATTCATCTTTTTTGAAAAAATCTTTTTAATTTTACCATTGAATGATAAGTATAAATTCCTGAAATACCATTCTTACCACCAGTCAATATGATTTTGCATTACAGCTTTTGAAAACTTAGTTTCAAACATATATATATATATATATATATATATATGTGTGTGTGTGTGTGTGTGTGTGTGTTTATGTGTGTGTGTGTGTATTTAAACATTGTGGCAATACACCTGTACTTTCTCTGTATTACTTACCTATGTTTATAGCTATATATATATATGTGTACATATGTGTGTGTGTGTGTGTGTGTGTATATATATATATATATATATATATATATATATATATATGCATACATATGTGTAGAGAACAGAATTGTGGTTATAGCAACTGGGAAGAGTAGAGGGTAATAGGGAGAGATTGGTTAACAGGTATAAAATTACAGCTAGAAAGAAGGAATAACTTCCATTGTTCTATAGCACATTACGGTGACTGTGGTTAAAAATAGTTTAGTCTGTCTTTCAAATAGCTAGAAGAGAGAATTTTGAACATTCCCACCATTAAGAGATGATCAATGTTTGAAGTGACAGATATGTTGATTACTCTGATTTGATAATTACTTATAAATGCACTGAAATATTACTTTGTACCTCCTAAATACTTAACGATTATTATAGGTCAATTATAAGTCAAAATAACACAATGAACAAAACAACACATAAAAATCCAATATAACAGTTATTCACATGGCATGTACATGGTTTATAGTATGAGGGATGATGTGGATAGGTTATATGCAAACACCATGCCATTTGCCATGAGGTATTTGAGCATTCCTGGATTTTGATATGGAACAGGGTCCTGGAACCAATCTTCTGTGGATGCCAAAGTGTTATTGTATAAGAATCTTGGCTGAAAAATTGTGGCAGTTCAGAGTATTTAAAAAGTCAAAGACGATGGGAAAAAAAAAAAAGACTCGGGTGTTCTCAATCTCTGCTTTTGATGGGGCACTGAGACATGGCCTGTGAGGATTTGAGGATTACTTGTGCTAAGTGCTTTCCTGAATTATGTGTTTTACCTGAACATTGAAAACCTACCACCATGTCTGGGCGCAGTGGCTCAGGCCTGTAATCGCAGCACTCTGGGAGGCCGAGGAGGGCGGATCAGGAGGTCAGGATATCGAGACCATCCTGGCCATGGTGAAACACCGTCTCTACCAAAAAATTAGCTGGGCGTGGTGGCGCATGCCTGTAGTCCCAGCTACTCAGGAGGCTGAGGCAGGAGAATCGCTTGAATCTGGAAGACGGAGGTTGCAGTGAGCCGAGATGGTGTCACTGCACTCCAGCCTGTAGAAAGAGGAACACTCCGTCTCAAAAAAAACAAAAACAAACAAAACTATCACCACATCTGAGGGAAGAACTGTTGTTATTCCCCTATGTTTCATGAGGCAACTGACACAAGTAGATATTAACTAACTTGACTGTTAGTTGCAGCTGCTAAAGAACAGAGCTGATAGCGAGGCAGCCGCACTCCAGGGTCCGAGCTCTCAAATGCTATGCCACACACACTGCCTCTCAGGAAACACTAGAGTGCTAAGCATGGTTGTGGGTCTGCAGATGACGTGTTATAGGGACAGAAAAATAATGAAATGCTTCATTTAAAGAAATAAAGCATTAAGAACTATAGAACATAGCTTCATAAACTGGATCGTATCAGTAAAGTTACAGAAAAGTAAAAAAGTAACATTGAGTTTTTTCTCTTTTTTAATAAATTAATGACTTTTTATGAAATATATAAATTAAAAAATATGCATATGTATATATATCTAAACTTTTCTTCAGGTATGTTAGAGAGAACAAATAGAGGGAGCCTTTAACCATAAGTTTACTTTCTATTGTGAAAGGAATTAAATTATGTGTGACAAAAAATAAAAAATTCTAAATATGATAATTATTTACATGATACTTTAAAGAATCCAAAAAATAAGAATATTATGTTTCCAGTTACTTTAGAACTCAATTGCAAGGCATATTTTTATCATTTATACTAACAGGTAAAATTATGTATTTATTGTGTACAACATGATCTTTTGTTATAAATATACATTGTGAAATATCTAAATCTGGCTATCATATGCATTACCTCACCTAACTATCATTTATTTAGTGAGAAAATCTCACAACCACTTAGTCTTTTTCAAGGACATAATATATTATAGTCACCATGTTATACAATAGAATTCTTGAATTTACAACTTCTGTTAACTGAAATTTTGTATCCTTTGATAAACACCTCTTCATTCCCCCCAGGAACACCAGCCCCTGGTAACCAGCATTCTGTTTTCTATTTCTATGAGTTGAATTTTCTTAGATTCCACATATGAATGAGATCATGTGCTTTTGTCTTTCTGGGCCTAATTTATTTTACTTAACATGATGTCCTTCAGGTTCATCCATGTTACTGCAAATGATAACATTTTATTCTTTTTTAATGGCTGAATAGTATTCCATTGTGTATGTAGGCACATATAGATAGCTAGATATACATACATACATACCACATTTGCTTTATCCATTCATCTTATGATAGATGCTTAAAATGATCCAATATCTTAGCTATTGTGAATAATGCTGCAATAAACATGGGAATGCAGATATCTCTCCAAAATACGGATTTCACTTCCTTTGGAATATACCCGGTAGTGGTATTTCTGTATCATATGGTAATTCTATTTTTAATTTGTTGAGGAAACTACATCCTGTTTTTCACAATTGTTCTAATTTATATTTCCATAAATAGTGTTCAGAGGTTCTTTTTCTTCACATCCTTACCAATACTTACACCTTCTCATTTTGATCATAGCCATTCTAACAGTTATAAGGTGATATCTCACTGGGTTTTAATTTGCATTTATCAGATAGTGATGTTGAACATTTTTGTCATATACCTGTTGGCCATTTTTATGCCTTTTGAGAAATGCCTATTCAGATATTTTGCCCATTTTAACATTAGGTTATTTTATTGCTGCTGTTAATTTGTTTGAGTATGTTATGTATTTTGAATGTTAGCCCTTTATCAGATGTATAGTTTGCAAATAGTTACTTCCATTCAGTAGATTTTTCTCTTTACTTTGTTTATTGTTCTGTTACCTCTGCAGAAGCTTTTACATAATGTGTCCAATTTGTATGTTTTTACTTTTGCTGCCTGTGATTTGATGTTATATCTAAAACGTTGTTGCTCTGACCTATATCAAAAGGCTTTTCTCTGTTTATTCCTCTAGTAGTTTCAAAGTTCTGGGTGCTACATTTAAGTCTTTAATCCACTGTGTGTTGATTTTTGTATATGGTGTGAGATAGGGATGTAATTTCTTTATGTGAATATTCACTTTTCCAAATAGCTATCAGGTTCTGGGCTCTTCTTTGACAGTAGACATTTTATTACTGATTAAATCACCATACTTATTATCAATCTGTTAAGATTTTCTGTGTTTTTCACAATTCACTTTTGGTAGATTGTACACATCAAGGAATTTATTTATGCTAAGTTATTTAATTTTTTTGGTGTATAAGATTTCATAATAGTCTTTTATGATCCTTTATATTTCTGTTGCATCAGTTATAATGTCTCTTTTTTTGTTCTGATTTAAGTCTTTTTCTTTCTGCCATCCTTAGGATAACTAAAGATTTGTTGATTTTATCTTTTTTTAAAAACCAACTCTTAGTTTTGTTGTTCTTTTCTATTGTTTTTCCAGTGTCTAATTTATTGATTTATGTTCTGGTCCTTATTATTTTCTTCCTTCTGCTAACTTTGGGCTTAGTTTGTTCTTGTTTTTCAAGTTTCTTGAGGTGCAGTATTAGATTATTTGAGATTTTCTTTTTTGATATAGGCATGCATTGCTACAAAACTTCTTAGAATGGATAAAGCAATTCTTAGAATTTCTTTTGCTGTCCAGGAATTTTGGTTGTTTGTGTTTCCATTTGTCTCAAGAAATTTCTTGAATTTTCATGAACGTTTTTTCATTGACTCATTGATTCTTCAGAACCATGTTGTTTAATTTCTATGTATTTGTGAATTTTCTGAAGTTTTCCCTGTTCAATAAAACTATGGATTTCTAGTTTTATATTATTATAGTCATAAAATATCTTGATATCATTTCAAAATTCTGAATTTTTAAATAATTTATGACTACGACGTAACATATGATCTATTTTAGAGAGTGAATATGCATAGAATAATGCTATTCTGTGGTTGTTCCTTTTATGTCTGTTATGTAAAGTTTATCTAGAATGTAGATCAAGTGTAACCTTTCTTTATTTTCTGCCTGAGTGATCTGCCCATAAATGAGGTGGTAAATCTCCTACTATTGTTTTATTGCAGTGTATATCTCTTTTAAGTCTATTAATACTTGGTTTATATATTTAGGTGCTCCAATTATGGGTACATATAAATACATATGTTTTTGACTATTTAATGTGAAAGTTTACCTTTTTTTATGCTTTGTGTTGGTGTGTAATTTTTGTACTCTTAATGGCTAGTTTTTGTGCAAAATCTTTTTTGGAATATTGCTTAATGTTTTCATTTTATGATAGTGAAGCTTGTATTCAGTGTTTCACCATTTAATATTATATGCTTGAAATAAAAGCAAAAGAAAAACTTTAAAAAATACATATGTACCCATAATTGGAGCACCGAAATATATAAATTATATAAATTGTTACATCCTCTTGCTGAAGTAACCCCTTTATTATTAAGTAATTACCTTATTTTTACCTTTTTACCATTTTTGACTTGGAGTCCATTGTATATAAATATAGCTACTCCTGTTGTCTTTTGGTTTTCATTTGTATGGAATATATTTTTCCATTTTTTCAATTTTAGTCTGTGTATTTTTACAGGAAAAGTGAGTCTCTTATAGGCACACCATTTAAATTCTCTAATATGAAAATTTGCTGTTTTGATGCTGTTCCATACATTCTATAAGTTTTCTTCAGTCCTTGTCCTTATTTTTTTTCTGAAGAAGGATGTTCACAAATATTAATTTCTGCTTGTTCAATTCTTCTTTTGATGCTCTCTATTGCATTGTCTTTCCTTGTATTTTTTAGCTCCAGGATTTCTGTTCTATTCTTTTTTATATTTCAATCCCTCTAAAGAAGTTCTCATTTTGTTACTTATTATTATTATTATATTTTCATTTCATTCACTTGCTTCGCTGTATTTTTTGAAGTTTTATGAGCTTCATTAAAATGGGTATTTTATATTATTTTTCAGGTACTTCTATTTCTGTATGACATCACTGGCACCTTAAAATGTCTGTTTAGTATTGTAATGATTCTCTCATTGTTCTTGATCTTTGTACTTTTGTGTCAAGGCCTGTGCATAGGAAGTAGTTGCTTATTCCAATTTTTATAGTCTTGCTTTTTCCTGGAAAGCACTATGGCAGGCATAGTGCTGGTGCATATCAGACTCCTGAAACAGTGTTGGCCAGTGTAGCTTGGGTCGTGCTATCACTGCTGCAATGCTGGGGCATGCCTGAAGCTCTGGGCAGCTGTGACTGGCATGGCACTGCCAAAAGCCTGGAACCCACTACAGCAGGCAAGGTGTTGTGGTTGGTCGGAAGCCCACAGCCTCTGAGACTTGCTTGCTCCTGGGGGCTACCCAAAGCCTGAGGCCACTGATGTCAGTCTGGCAGTTGTATGGGCCAGAGATCAATTTCATTAAGCAAGCCTAAAATCTGAGGCTATGTGGTCTCACCTGGTGCCCTGGTGGGTCTGTTGGCTCATTCTGCAGGAACTAGTTTGGAATATGGGGCTGTGAAGGGCTTGCTGTTGCAGTTTTACTATGAGTACCCAGTGTTGGTCTCCAGAAAAGCCCTGTGCTCACATCCCTTTCATTCTAGCAAGTGGATGGCATTTCTTTCCATACTGTGCTGCCTGGGATTCAGAAAGGGGTGATGTGGATATTGTAAAACTGTGATTCCTAGCCTTTCAATATTTCTTTTCTTATTATTGTACTACAACAAGGCACTGTGATCTCTCACATGGTCAAAAGATCTTAGCTTTTGTGAAGTTATGTTTGTGCATAGATAGCTGTTCAGATTGATGTTTCTGTGGAGGAATGCTTGCTGGAGAGTCCTACTCCACTGTCTGGCTCCCACAAGGCACTTTTGACTGCTCCCTATATGTCTGTTGCTGTGCTAGATATTATGAGCCACAGGAGAATTGCAAAGATGGGTGCCTACACACAATGAGCTTATATGTTGCTGGTAAAAATTGTTAGCTTATTAGTACTGTATTGTGAATGAAATTTATACATAAGAGTACATTGGCAATAAGTTTGACAAAGAAGATAAGCAGATAGGAATTAGAAATATCAGAGCACAGAGAATAATAGCTGTTCCTGGAAGGACAAAGGATATGAATCTATGATGAAGAGTGTGAAGGCAGTTTTTGATGGGAAATTATTATGAGCAATATCACTGATACAGGAATGGGCACGGAGGGCTAGAAATCATGTACGTAAAACCAAAATATAAGGTTAATATGAAGGACATAAGAAACAGATTTGAATATTGCGTGAGGCCATGAGTGCTGGCAAGGAGATGAAAGCGATCCAGACGGTAGTAGGAAAGAAGAATCCATTCTATAACGAGATTGCAACAGAGAGGGTAGGTACCAAAGGATGGAACTAGAGGATAATTGGGAAATAGAAAAAATTGGAATGAGAAAACCTAACAAGAGGCAATAGCAATAATCCAGGCATGAAGTGATTAACTTTGTTAGATGTGATGGTCTGTTTTTCAAGCCGTATAATAAACTCCCCTTACTGAACAAAACAATAATTATATGCTTTCATTCTCTTGCTTCTCCTTTTAGACTGTGTTAAAAAAGAAAAAGTTAAGCTAGTTTTGGCAGTGCTCCAATGAGCCAGTTTGTGGAATTGTTGTCCATCTGCCTTTACTTTCATGGTTTACTGACTGCTTATTTTGCAGTATTTTGTCTATTTTATTTATTTATTTATAAACTAAATAAATAACGTGTTTATCAGCCAGATATAATGGGGGATAGATGTTTAGGGTAATTTTCCATCATACTTAAACATTCTTCTTTAGGAGTACTTTCCACAATCCACTGCCAACCCCTCACCATGAGTATGTTCCCCTTTAGTCTTCAGGACTCATAGAAGAATAGGCAATCAGATCCCAAGGATCATACAAAAAATTTATGAAAATGGTAAGAGTAAAAATATAAATTGGGGTTTTCAATGCCAGTCCAAAGTGAAATAATGAACAACTGTAAAGTTTGCAAAATGAGGTGATAATAATAAGTCAACTCTTTAGAAAGATTTGTTTAGGGTTGCCCTTAGGACAGACTGAAGAGAGTAAGATAAGCAGTAGAGAAAGAAATCAGAAGGCTGGACAATAGTGTAAGTGTCAATTGATTTTGGAGGAAATGAAGAAGATTTAAGTAGGTAATGAGAAAAGAATAAAAATCAATGATTTATTAGATATAAAGAATGGAGAAAAATGTCAAAGATGAACTAATATACAGAGTTTAAGCGATTAGTACTGTAATAAAAATGTTCGGGAAACAAACTAGTATTTAGTTGAAAATTGTGTGTCATTTTAGGCATATTAACTTATGGTACTAACAGGAGCTATATGCATATTTACAAATATTTTAAAGATATTTCTCATATTCTCATAGATTCCATAAAGAAGACTAAAATTCTAATGGTTGAATAGCCTTTTTTAAAAAAATATAGAAGTTATTAGAAATTAGAATTTTTCTGGAAAAATATTTGGCTAAAAATAGTGAAATCTTTTATTTTTATTTTTAATTTCATTTGAGATGTCTGCATTGAAATCTTGTTAGGTATTTCATGCCACTTCTTTTCTGGAATGTGAAAACCAGAATTAAGTTTGATATATCAATCAATATGCTATCAACTCTGACATAGTGGAATTGATTAGTGAAAAACAATGCTGTGACTTAAAATTAAATTTTCCCCTTTCTTATTATTATGGGGAACACAGGTCCAAGTCCAGAGGAGATAAAAATTGGTATTCTATGACAAGGGACTTGATAAGATGGTGTGTTTGTGTCCTTTCTAGTTAAACCCTCAGTGAATCTAACTGGCATAAGTTGTAGACACCTGTTTTTCCTGAAGTTGACACCATGGAGTTATTTGCCAGAGATATTTGTCATCCCGGGAATTAGACTTTGAACACATCTTATTGCAAACTAATGTTAGTTACACCAAGTTATGTATGTATATCTTTTGTGTTTAGCTAAACAGTTACTTATTTTGTAAAGACATCTTTTGGAAGTTCTAGAGTAATTCACTATATTCTATGCACTTTTGTCTATGCCGTGACTTTGTTTAAAAAAGCATGTGTTTTAAGTATGTGCCTGAAAATCATAACCATGCACAGTGCCAGAATCTGGGAAAATTTACACAAATAATATTGTAATATGACAATACACATCCTTCAATGAGTGGCACCAAGAATAGTGTCCATGTAGTAGACCTGACAATTTTAAACGCCATGTGCCATGGGAACCGTGTCCAAGACAGTCACACCCTCTGTGATGGTAGAAACAGAAACAGCCTGGGAAATGTTACCTCTATATTCACTTGTGGGAATAATAATCATAACTGTTCTTGCTTAATTCAGGTAGAAAATTCAGAAAAATTTCTTCTTTTGCTGAGTAGTTTTCTCATTCAAAATGCATTTTACTTTAGGCCAGGCATGGTGGCTCACACCTATAATCCCAGCACTTTGGGAGGCTGAGGTGGGTGGATTACTTGAGGTCAAGAATTTGAGACTGGCCTGGCCAACATGGTGAAACCCTGTCTCTACTAAATAATAATAATGATAATAAATAACCAGGCATGGTGGTGCATACCTATAATCCCAGTTACTGGGGAGGCTGAGGGAGAATCGCTTGAATCTGGAGGGGCAGAGGTTGCAGTGAGTTGAGGTCGTTCCATTGCACTCCAGCCTGGATGACAGAGTGAGAATCTGTCTCACAAAAAGAAAACAAAAAACAAAATCTTTAATTCGATATACCATTTTGATGAGAAACTTAACAACCTGGTTAAATAGCAAATGATTAAACTTACATTAGATATATAGAAGCTACCATCAATAAATTAAGCCTTATTTATTGGGATGATTTCAAAGGTTTCTATTCTTATGCTGACTATTCTGTGATTATTCAAACTTGGTAGAAAGATCTGATTCTGGCTCACTCACTCCTGCTTCTTCCATTTAATTAGCAAGTATTTGCCAACTAGTTATTATATAATTAGCATTGTGCTAGAGACTTTATGATGCCAACATTTCAAGGAGCAAATTACTTCTCTCAGTGTCTGCATTGCTTGAAAATGGAGTTGTTAGATCAAAACTCTTAAGCTGCCAGTAACTTTCTCCTTCTGTTTAACGGTTAATCAAGACCTCCAATGTTGGAACTGTCTTGCATGTCACGCCAATTAAATAAGATTCATGAATATTTTCAAATTCAGTGGTGGTCAATGTTTCCAGAGGAACACAGCTGTAGTGAGTGCATGCTGTAGAGCTGGATTTGATATCAAGTGGCCTTCTACAAGTATGATTTTGCACAAAAGAACGCAACACTTAAGTTAAGCCCTGTTATGCATTTCTCTACCTTCAGATTTGAGTGAGGAAAACAATAAAATAAAATATATCTTCTAAGTAGAATATTTGCATCATGTAGGATAAAAAGATTGGCATTTTAAAACAATCAAGTTGTTAATATTCAACTTCCTAACCCAATTCTTTTTCTATCAAAACAACTTCGGAATTTCAAGGTTGTGTCTGTAGGGTTTTGCAAGGCAGAATAACAGGATAATTATTTCAAAACCATAACAACATTAATAGAATCATTCCATCATGTTTTTGGATAAAAAAACAACTAATCCATTACTAAGTTTCATACCCAATAACATTATTAAGTGCCAAAATAGATGTAAAAATTTGTACTTTATTTACAAACATCTAGTGCTAGGTACCCAGAGTTAGTCCTATTTGGGCTAGTTATTAGCCCTAGAGTTTTTAATTTATTATCTCATTTGATCCTCACAGTAATACTATTAGTTTGGTACCATTATCTTTTATTGAAGAGAAGTCTAAGGCACTGGCAAGTTAAATCATTGCAGAGGATCACAAAACCAGTGGGTTGATTGAACCAAGATATAAACAAAGACAAGATATAAACAAAGGTATACTGATTTTGCCATCTTAAAAGTCTGTTCAGGGTAATATTTGCCATTGTTAGATAAGGTTTCCCTTTACAAAAGAAGAGAAACTAGAGCGTATGTGCAATCTGTGCATTCTGCCACTCATTAAATAGAAAGGATGCATGGATCTTGGAAGAGACTCATTAATCAAACAGATGTGGTTTCAGTAATTATGAAATCTCTTCATTAAGCACTGGCAGTAAGTCATTACAGTATCTTCTCTAGCCTTTTGGCTATGATCAAGTGTAGACTCTCTTCTCGTTAGGATAATGGGGTTCAATAAAGGATTGTTCCATCTTTCTCCATAAGGGAGCAGAGTGGAACTTTTTGTTAACTATAATCATTTAGTGATTCATTTTATCTTTTTTAGATCTTGTTAATTCATTGTTGCACAAGGTTAATCCTTTATGCACTTAGGCTATCATTTTGACAAAATGCCTTGATCATAAAAGTTAACTTTTTGAAAGAAATTAAGGACAGTTTAAATTAACATCAGTAACATAATGTATAGAAATAAGAAAAGTACTTTGTATCTATTTGCTAGCCTACAGTAATATTAATTAAAGAATGACGTATATTTTAAATGAAATCACTGAGGACATTTTTGACATATATTTTTTCAATTTTTTGTGACAAAGATCAGGAGAAAATTATAAATATTTGAGTTAAACATATATTTGTCAGTAATGTTTGTGATTAAGCTCAGTCCTTAGTCTCACATGATTATTACTATATTATCATATAAAAGTTATAACAGTCATAGATCCATCCAAAATTGGAATATATGAAACTGAGGCTCACCCTCTGAGTTTTTTAATGTAATCTTACCAATCAAATATTACAATGATTAATAACATTGCACATTTACTTTTAGTATCTTTCCCCTATGAAAATGCTTGTGCTGTAAAATTCTACCTACTGGTAATTACAGTTAACTCACAAATTTCTACCCTGATTATATCTACTTACCATTAGATCAAATCACTTGCCAATCATATCCTTTTAAATAATCATTTCAATGGCTCTGATATTTCAATAATAAAATTATGTAATTTAGTTATATGCTTATAGTTGGATATTTGAATTATTTCAGATATTTTTGCTGTTACAGATAACCTAGCGATGAAGACTTTTCCCCATTATCTTTTCTCCATATTTGGGAATATTTCTGTAGAAAATATAACCCAGAAGTGAATGTTTTGAATCAAGGAGTATGAAGCCCTTGATACAGAGTCCCTGAATTCTCGGTGTAGCTCTGGAAACTGGCTTACTACCTAGTATGCTCATTACTCACATTTTGAATGTATCAAACTTGTAGGAAAACATATGAAATGACTATGTACATGGCTGATAATAATCTTTTGTATTTACAATAGATTTTCCTAATATCTAATGAATGTTTACATACATTTTCTGATTTTATACCTACAAAATACTTGCAAAGGGCACAAGGCAGACATTTTAATAATCACTTTTCACAGGAAAAAAAAAAGAACCTTAGAGAGATTAAGGATATGCCCTGGAATTTAGTCTCCTTATCCAGAACAGCAATGGTTCCATGACATCCTATCTCTATTTTAATGTGCTTTAGTATAGAAAGAAATTGAAATACATTTATTTTGTTTTCCTTTTTCAGTGAATAATTGCTTTTATTCTTAAGGAGGGAAAATGTCTATCAGAAATGTTTTTGCTGTTTTATAGTGAGAAATGCATATCACTTCTTAATCATCATGCGATTTTTCTAAATGCTTAATGAAAAAAATTAATCTAAAGTATTATATTATATTTTTAAACAGAAATGAAGGGCAAAGATTAAAATAACCCACTCAACTCTATTTATGATACCTAAAACATTAGTTAGGACATTTTTAATGAGCTATATAAGTTATGTAAGTGTGAACTCTGAACTACAAAGTAATTTAAATAAACTTGGATTCCTAAAAATTTGTCCTTGGGAAATCCTTACATATAAATTCCCTATAATGCTCTAAGATAATTATGGGCTGAATACATCTTAGCTTTATACATTTAGAGAATCAATTGAACATTGATGAAACTTTTTCAACTTTAAAAATGTGTTTTATAATATCTACCTATATGAATGAATATTAAATGATTCACTGGGTGAAACTGTGTGCTATAGGGCTTAGTGAACACCACGTGCAAAACATACTAGTTTTGTCTCTTTTCTCCTGTTTTATTTGTGTTTATTTTTTGAATCAGGAAATGATCATCCTGATTTCAGAGATGAGAGTATTAAACCCCAAAGAGTAAAGCAGTTTGTCTAAGTCTATACGGTTTTTAAGGATCTTTGATGGGGATTCAAACCCTATTTTGTTCACTTCAAATCTCAGCTCTTCTCTCTGAACAAAAAGGAAATTAAAAGAATTATGATAAAGTTGAAAGTTCACAAGTTTACAATATTTAAAAATCCTGTGCCACCGTTTTTCTTTCAGTCATTTAGACATAATCTGTGAAGATTTTATCTCGACGTAATAAAAGCATTTATAATATAATGGAAACATTTTTTATTGAAGCTTTTTAACAAGGAGTTCTTAAAAGAAATAAACTTTTTTGGTCAAGTAGAAATTAAATGACTATCTATCAAGAACACGATGGAATTTCTATTCAAATTGTGTAGCAGACTAAATGACTTCTAAGATATAATCAGTTTGTGAATTAATTGGTTCTTGAATGGCTGTGTCTCTGGCTTGTAGTCTTTATGCTGTAAGCCTTTATACAACTAGCCTACAGTGCAAACATTTGACTACAAATTGCCAGTAAGTTTTTGCAAAGCACTGAACCTCCTTCAATATTTATAAAACTCTCTTGCTAAAGTTATTGTGTAGTGACGGCATGCTGTGTGTCAGGTATTATGAAAATTTTCCTTCCTTCTTTCTCCTCATAATTGGTCTATTTATCTAAAATCACACACATATGTAACATATAGATATGTATTATTTATATGTATGTATACATGTACATGTATACATGTATGTATATGTGTATCTTTACTAAATATGTATGTATATGTATAAATTTGTATATACACATATGTGTGTGTACATATATATATATATGTATGTTTGTGTATGTGTATCTTTACTAAACCTAACAGCAATTTTCTAAAGTAAACACTTTTATTACCCATGCTTTATTAGTGAACATAAATTTAAACAAATTGGCAAAAATTACCTAACTAGGAGGTGGCAAATCTAGGACTCAATCTGATGTACAAGTGACATCAAAGTCTTTATTCTTAACTACTGAATTGCCCTATGATAATGTAAACTTGTATATATGTTTTATCTGTTTTACTAATCATCAGAGTCAACGATATTCAGCATCTTCTCTAATATAGACCAGGGAAGACAAAGCCCAGCTATATTAGGCAGCCAAAAAATGACTATCTGTAGCACTTAACTGTTGCTATCTTTTACAAACTTGTCTCCACTTTAAGACATCAACTAAAGTAGTTCAGAAAAGAGATGATAAAACCCTGAATAAATGAAGCTATAGAGGAAAGCCTAAATGAAAAATTAAAAGGAGATACTAAGTTTAAACAAATCAAATGTGGTAAAAGTTTAAATATAGGAGATGAATTTCAGAGGTTACAGTCTTACACCTCAATTTTTAGAGCATCTGTTTACATGTCTTCTTCTACCACTGACAGAAGAATCTTGGAGTTAGAACTTTTCTGTCCCTTGTTATTTTCTCTGTATCTCACCTGGATCAACACAATGGCATGTTCTCAAAGATAACCTGGTAGTGGTGATGAAAGGCACAGTTTCTTCATGTTTAAAGATGAGCCATAGGTTTCCTTTTATATTATCTCACACAGACTCCCAGATCTGTGAGGTCCTGGAACATGCAAGTGGTTATCCTCATAAATTAGCCAACACCAGAATTCATCTAGTAGCATAGAGCAAAGGATTGCACTGCCAAGATCTGAACAATCAAATTCTGGCTCAAACAAGCCAAATTTTCTGAATGCCACCTCGTATTCTTACTACATTCTGATGTTCCTTTGCTCATGTTCCTTGAGCATACAGATTCCATTTTGTTCTCCTATTTGAAAGTTAGAAAATCCACTTCTCTTCTGTTTCCACCCCTCCCTCACTCTCCTTCCTTGGAATTAGAGATCGAATGATCTCTAACATCCTGATAATCTCTCCTCTCTGCTCGATATTCTCAACTACTCATCTTACAATTATTAATATTTGAAATTTAACTACATAGTGTTTCATTTATTTTTCCCACCTCCAGTGAGAAGAGATGAGCTTAACTCATTATTTTGGTCCCATGCTTCGTCCTCAGCCCTTGCTGTTAGACATGGCTGAACACCCACCAATCCTTTAATAAAGAACAGACTCTGGACGCTGGTGGGCTTCCTAAGCAGGTTGCCATTGCCTACCTAGGAACATTGGCTGAGGATTTTGTTTTTCTTCCTTGTTACTGATATAATATGCCATCGTCTTTAAATTGACCTCACTAGTATCTAATTGAACTCAATATTTAGTTCATTTTTCTGCTGACTATGGGGAGGTGACATGGGCAGAAATTTATGTAGTGATTGTATCTTTTCTCTTTTTGCCTCATGAGACTCACTTAACTATATGGCTTATTAAGTATATTACTGGAGAAATTAAATAACAAAAATTTTGCTACTTTTTCTATAAAAAGTTAAGTGTTTATGTAGTAAATAATTGCTTAGTCCAGCTTCCCGAGATATAAAAGTAAAGATGATAGGCGTTAACAGGGGATGTGATTAACTACTTTTACTCATTCATTCCATTTTATATTTGAAAGAACATGTTTTCTATTAAGAGGATAATTAAATGTTTACAAGTGTTAGCTTGGAAGTAAATCCAACAGTAATTTATGGTAATAAAATGGTGTTTGGATCATACATGTGGCTCTGTCTCAAGGAGTCTTAATAGCATAGAAAAATTAGTTTTATTGCACAGATGTATCAATAAATGTAAAAATACTCAGGATAAGTTTTGAACATTTACATATGCTGTTTAATTAAAGTATTTTTTAACTTTATGCCAACCTAACATAATGCTTATATGAGAATAGCATATACTTACATATCGCCATAAAGAACATATTGTTAGTTATTTACATATGGTTAGACTGTCAGAATGTCGCCTGCTAAATTGGAGTAGGAACTAAACATACATACACACACATTGAGTCAGGCACATTTCTAGGCCTTGCTTTCCTTACAGGATTAAATTTCTTGACTATGTGATTCCTAAGTTTTCCCAAGTATAATATAGTTGTAAGTTTATGTTTCTAATTTTAAAGAGGCTATTAAATCTCACATTTTATCATGCTCTCTAATTCCTCTTTTTTAAAAATAATTTCTTTAAGTTCCAGGATACATGTGCAGGTTTGTGACATAGGTATACATGTGCCATGGTGGTTTGCTGTACCTATGAACCCGTCATACAGGTTTTAAGCCCTGTATGCATTAGGTGTTTGTCCTAACACTCTCCCTTCCCTTGCTTCCATCCCCAACAGGCCCTGGTATATGTTGTTCCCCTCCCTGTGTCCATGTGTTCTCATTGTTCAGTTCCCACTTATGAATGAGAACATGCAGTGTTTGATTTTCTGTTTCTGTGTTAGTTTGCTGAGAATGTTGGCATCCAGCTTCATGCCTGTCCCTGCAATGGACATGAACTCACTCCTTTTCATAGCTGCCTAGTATTCCGTGGTGTATATGTGCCACATTTTCTTTATCCAGTGTATCATTGATGGGCATTTGGGTAGGTTCCAAGACTTTGCTAGCATAAACAGTACTGCAGTAAACATACATGTGCATGTGTCTTTATAGTAGAATGATTTATAATCCTTTGGGTATGTACCCAGTAATGGGATTGCTGGGTCAAATGGTGTTCCTGGTTCTAGATCCTTGAGGAATTGCCACACTGTCTTCCACAATGATTGAACTAATTTGCACTCCCACAAACAGTGTAAAAGTGTTTCTACTACTCCACAGCCTTGACAGCATCTATTGTTTCCTGACTTTTTAATAATCACTATTCTTACTAGAATGAGATGATACCTTATTGTGGTTTTGATTTGCATTTCTCTAATGATCAGTGATGATGAGTTTTTTAGTTTGTGGACTGCATAACTGTCTTCTTTGAGAAGTGTCTGTTCATATCCTTTGCCCACTGTTTGATGGGGCTGTTGTTTTATTTTTCCCCTTGTAAATTTATTTAAGTTCCTTGTAGATTCTGGATATTAGACTAGTTTCTTTTGCTCTGAAGAAGCTATTTAGTTTGATTGCTTTTGGTGTTTTAGTCATTAAGTCTTTGCCCATGCCTTTGTCCTGAATGGTATTGCCTAGATTTTTTCCAGGGTTTTTATGGTTTGGGGTTTTACATGTAAGTCTTTAAACCATCTTGACTTAATTTTTCGGTAAGATATAAGGAGGGGTCCAGTTTCAGTTTTCTACATATGGCTAGCCACTTATTCCAGCACCAAATTCCAAGTTAGCAAAAAATTAGTTTATGAATTGAGATTCATGGTTCTCAATTAAATGTAGATGTTAAAGGCTGAACCTTAATAATAATTAAAGAGTAAATGAAAAGTGAGTGAAGCTCAGTAGACTTGTTTCTTTAGAGCCAAGGGTTGAGGCAGAGTTCATAGAGCCTGACTTTCATGGATTCAAGTTGTGCAAAGATTTTCTAACCAAAAGCTTCATCCTGTGCTTTTGTCTTGGTCAGTTAAATCTAAATGAATTCTACTGTCATTTGCTAGAGTATTTAGGGCACTGTTATGTGACCTAAAATTATTTATGCTTTAATAAATAAATACACATTATGAAAATTTCTAATTATATTTATTATTTTTCCATGTTTTCCAGTGCAAATAATGACACTTTTTTTCAGTCACGTAATAACTCAGGAACAAGAAATAGATGAGGTGAGGACTCCTTACACATTATCCATACTACCATTTATTTAAAAAACACATTGATCTTTTATGTTTTTGTAAATTACATGTAATTTAAAAAACTATAAGAATGGTCAATATCTGAACTTGCTTCTGTGTCGTCCATGACCTATTTACAGTGCGTCATAGAATTTGACCATTCATGTATAAAAGTTTAGATGATACTAGCATGCAAGTCAATAAGAAAATAACCGTTATACAGAAATATTGAAATAATTTGACTTTCAACATTCTATACTCAATTATATGCAAGTTAGATAAAATCATGTTGAATTTTATCTCACATACATTACTAAAGCAATACAGATTCCTTACGAGGTCTATGAGAAAAATAGGTTTACTTTTAAGTTATGCTGGAAAACATTGCTTCAAATGTTTCAAACCAGTTTCACCTATGTTTTATCATCAGAGGTTTCTATCTTTTAGAACATTTATTTACCAGTTCTCTTGTATTTTTTCAGCTATCAGTTTCCCATATGGTGTTACTTTTAGAAATATCTGCAATACTGAGAGGTTGTGCTAGTGGTAACATATGATAATATTCCATGCAGATTTGAACATTTGAAATCTTAATTTATGAAAACTCAACTACAAGCAATTAGAAACTTAATAATAATTTCTAGATAGTATATAGGAAAAATCCCAGTCATTTCTACATTTATTTTTTATTCTTTGGTGGACATGTAGATACATTCTTAGCAGGCAGATCTAGCCCAAGGCAAGCTAACAATGGCTTTCCTGCTTTCAATAAAACACAAGTTTTATTATCCTTGAAGTTTAATGCCTCATATCTTATTATTCTCTTTTGATTCCCTTAATGCAACCACCCATGAAAGTTGCATTCAGACTCATCATTCTCAGAAGGTATACTCAAATGCTATTTCTTCCAGAGATATTTTAATTCTAGCAAGAATCGAACTCGTAAAGAAAGTGGTTGAAACTCTGAGACAAATAGATGTGTTAGCATGTAGAGTTAAGCCTGCTATAAACAATATAAGAAGCAACATAAGGTGGAACATTTTCCCCTTGAAAGAGAAAAAATAACATCAGTTAAGTGTATTTTGACTCATTTTTCATCGTAATTTTTGTTATCCCTGAAATAGAACGAAAACGTGTCAGCTGACTACCATTTAACCTGTGCATACCCTATTTTAGCTTTTACCCAATGAGAAATAAAACTAAGTAATAAAGGTTGTTAGTCTCTCTCTCTCTCTCTCTCTCTCTCTCTCTCTCTCTCTCTCTCTCTCTCTCTCTCTCTCTCTCTCTCTCTCTCTCTCTCTCTCTTTCTCTTTCTCTCTCTCTCTCTCTCTCTCTCTCTTTTATTAAACTGAATCTGACTGCAATAGCAATGCTGACCTTGATTATGACCTCTCTGTATGATAGTTCTATTGCTGTGCAGTAGAGTCAAATGGTATCTCTACAATTCGTTTCAGAATTCTTGGGTAAAAAATGTAGCAGGTGTTGGCAGGGGTTAGGAAAGAGAGCCTATTTATTCTTTCCCTGTAGTTTTGAATGGAAAGAACTAATTTTTAGGTGATCTGTTTCCAAGAATTGTAGTTTTCTGGAAACTATGCACCATATTCTCAAAATGATTTTTCTTTTTTCTTCCTTAACATTTAGTCTAATCATCTCAAAGTAAAAGATTATTCTTAATAAAAGAAAATGTGGCTGCTCACATTAAATTTGCTTCAAGTCTAGGAGAAAACCTGTTTCAAAATTTTAAAGACCTTCTTACTTCCATTATATATGAATTGTTAGCTCAATTTATAAGATTAAACAGCAGAATACAGTCTTTGGTAGTATTTTAGGGTGATACTCTCCTGCAGTGGGATTGAATTTAGAATTTGTGGGGTAGGTACTAGTTGAGGATGTAATTGGAATTAGAATTCTAATCCTAAAAGACAGGAAAAAAGCACACATGTTTATTCATTAAAACATATATATCTAGCATTGGTGTTGCCAGACTTTGGCTATAAAAACACAGATAAATCAGACACAGTAGAAAACATTTGCAATCTATAGGAAATTATATTCTGAATAGGGATGGACTCAAAAGCATATGTGTTAATATATGTGCTCTTTTAAATCCAAGAAAAATATTTTCCACATCACCAATTGTGCCACTGAAAAATAAATTGTTATTGGTATACAATGGCGTTTGAAGATATTAGAAAACTCAAATCAAAAAGGCAACATTGCTGTGCTATGAATAAATGATGTTTATATTTCTCTTCCCAAACTGCTGTGTCACCTCCGGGTTAACATGTCAAGTGCATTTTCATATTATGTTTCAAATAACACTACCCAATAAGTGGAACTTAGAAAAATGTATCAGTGTGCATATTCTTATGTTCTGAATAATAAGAAATATGAAATGTCAAGTGATGAACTAATAGCAAACAAATAATTCAAACCTCTTTAGGTTAGCTTGCCACAGAGTCAGAAAGTGTATCAAGAAAATGTAACAGTGTGCAGAATGAATTTGTAAACTGATTTATTGAAGCATTCAAATGATACAGTGGTATTTATAGGAGGCTCTGTTATAGACGTTCCTGCAGTTACTACAGAAGAAACTCTTGTCCTGTGGGGTCCACAGTGACTGCCTTGCTTCAATACCATATGTTTTTTTTGCCATATCGTGGTCCATTTTATAAAATAGAATACACTTAGTAAGCATTTTTGAAAAGATTATGAATATGAATAGAAAGTGGACAACAGAGTAAAAGAATTTTCTAGGCTTCATTAGATGATCTGCACTCTTTTGAGTTAAATAACATATTCTAGAATCTAAATAGATTTTCTATGAAAATAGAAACAAAAATAGGAGAAAACAATCTTTTGATCTACTCCATTGGTTTACATATATGCATGTCAAAAATAAGTAATTTTGACTACCTACAAAATTGCATTTTTGCACAAACCTAATAGTATTTCATGTTTTAACTAGTATAAATTTATGATTTAAAAAAAATGAAAAAAAGCAAGTGGTTAACTCTAATTTTATTTATTAAGCTATATTAGTAAAAACCAACTAATATTGGAGTATGACTTTCCAATTTAAAAATAATTTTATTTTATATCATTTTATTGAACTATTAGCATGGTGATATGCTTGATAACAATATCTTCTGGGCAAAATTAGTTGTATTACTGTAAGTACCCATATCACTTTCTTGCGGCATTGATATCTCTAGGATAGCACTTGATATCGTAGGTATCTTTTCATATTTATATTCCTTTCTAGACTCTCAAATCCCATTAAGCAAAAGATATTTATTGTCAGATCCACCCACCTACTTTCCAAACTCAATCAATAAACACAGGCTTCCTATTGATAGTGAGACTTTGTTAACTTTAATTGAATTATTGTTTCACCAAATCGAAACTGAGGTTCCAAGATGTTAATAAATGTACCCAGGATACATATGAATGAGAGGCAGACCCGGATGCAAGTCTAGGTCCTCTATTTGTAAATATCAGCTCTTTCTAAAATCTTTATCTTCCGTTCTTTTCTACTCTTAGTACATTTGAAATTATAGGGCTACAAAATGTAAGAAACATTATTAAAATGAATACCCAAGTATTTTAAATAGTACTAAACATTTGTTTTATAACAGGTGTATGTTTAACTTTTTTGAACTACTTCCTAAATACAGGTCACAGGGCACACTGCCTTGTGGTTACTTCTAATCCACCCCACAGTTGAACAACTCAGAATTTTAAAAAGTGATCCAATAAAGTAATCAAATTCCTTTAAGGATGCATCTTATTATTATTATTATTTATTGGTTCTCAAGGGATGCATCATTTTTAACAGTTTCTTAATATGAACGTTTTGAGTCAGTAATTCCGACACCTTTGACTATCAGTATTTCAAGAGAAAGAACAATTGTGATGATTTAAGCATACAATGAGCCACTTGTGCTATGAAGGTAACAGTAAATGGATGACAATTTCTTGAAATCTGGATATGTTCAAATGAGTAGAATTGGCAGCATGTCCTACGATTTATTGACAAAGGAATGCAGTGTCATTATCTATTACTTTGACGGTTTATCTAGATCACAGTAACTGCTTCAAACCTGGAAAAAGGTAAAGCAGCAAAATAATTCTTTTTCAGTGTTTTGCTGTTAATTCACATCAGCCTTTAGGAATATGTCTTATAATGTTCTTTAAATAAGTTTAATTTCTTTATATACGCCAGTGATAATTAAGCAAGCACTTTTTTGGTAATAAGGAATAAACTGACTTAAAAAATTCTGTCATCTCACAAACATCTTGTGACATTATAGAATCCAGAAATGTTGGCCGTAAAAGAGACCCCAAAGATGATGTTCATTTCTCCTACTTTACAAATGGAGAAACTGAGATTCCACATGAATATGTAACTTGATCAAGAGAGTTGACAACTAAATAGAAATTAGAACTTAGGTTTTCTAAATTCAGGTTTGGAGGCCAGCTTCTGTAAAAATGTAGGTGTTGGGAAAATAGTACAGTTGTTTCCATGAGATTGCAGCCATCTCTTCATTATTATGGTCATGAATATACATATCTCATTTATTTTTCACTGCTATGGCTCTATTTCTTATTTCAAAATGTAAAACCAGCAGCTTTTCTCATCTCCTGGTAGCTGTATGAATCTTAGCAATACAGAATTCAGTGGATTGGGCTGTCTCCATTTCCTATTTATTTCTGACTACATTGTTTTCTCAAGATGCATTTTGTTTTCCCATCTGGAATTCATTCTCCGGGAATCTCCTCTCTGAGGAAGCTTAAAAACCAACCAGTGTTTGTTTTTTTAATGACATTGCTTGCACTTTCATTCTGTAATATCTCCATTCAGAAATCTTTAATTGTTCCCAGTTCTTTTCTAGATGAGATCACAAATTCTCTGCTTACCTTTCAAGGATCAGCACACTTTCACTTTTTCTTAACAATTTCCTAAACCCACCTGGCATATTAATCAAACTGACTTTTTGTAGCCTCTAATTAGTCTCATCTCTGTACCTTGTTTATGTTTTCCCTTTCTTTCTGCCCATGAAAGATTTAAGATCTCCTTTTAACTGTGAAAATCTCTAGATTGTAGTGCTTCTCTTCTCATGCACTCCTGGTTGTTTGAACCACAGATATGGAAGAGTAACCTCCTCCCAGGTGTGGAGCTCAACAATCTGGCTGGGGCTTTGATCTCCTGAGTTCTGGTCTCTGTTTGCCTGTTGAATTAGTCATTTTCATGCCCCTGATAAAGACATACCAGAGACTGGACAACTTACACAAGAAAGAGCTTTAGTGGTCTCACAGTTGTACATGGCTGGGGAGGCTTCACAATCATGGTAGAAGGTACAAGGCACATCTCACATGGTGGCAGACAAGAGAAGAGAGCTTGTGCAGGGAAATTCCTCTTTATAAAACCATCAGATCCTGTGAGACTTATTCATAATCCAAAGAATAGCACAGGAAAGACCTGCCCCATGATTCAATTACTTTACACAGAGTCCCTCTCACAACACTTGGGAATTGAGGGAGTTAAAATTCAAAATGAGATTTGGGTGGGGACACAGCCAAATCATATCCTGCCTACATCTGACTTCCTTTTTGATCCTTCCTTCCCAATTTGAACTTTCAAGATTTGATTCTATCCTGTCCTTGCCTTTTTAAGACCAGAGTTAAGCTTCAACTTGGTCATTGCAAAAGCCTCCTACTAACAAGCACTGTCCATTTGCCACTCATGACTGGGGATGGTAGCAAAAACTACCCAATCAAGTTTCTGCCTTCAGAACCATCTAAAATGAGTGCACATTTGTGTTGAGATGACTTATTTCATTTTTGTTTTCTTTTAGATTGGTATAGTTTTTGATTCTTCATAAAATCCTTCTGAAAATAATTTTATTTATAAATTAAACCTTATCAATACTATATGTCAAGGCAAGCAACTTTCTTTGGAATATAATACATCCTGGAAATCAGTGGAACATACTTTTACCTTTACCCCCAGATGCCCAGAGCATTTCTTTACTGTTGAATTGCAGAACTCTTCATTCAAGTGACCTGACTCTGAGAGGATGGGTCAGCAGTGACCAAAAAAATCTTTCTTCTTAAAATAAGGAAAATGTATGTGCTTAAAGACAGAGGCATTAGAAAGAGGAGGATTAACAGATAATAATCTTAAAAAATGGTGAGAGCAAGCTCCTTCCGAAGTTGTAAATTGATGGGCATTAGTGCATAGCTTTCTTTCTTTTCCTGGTTATCTTTTATGGAAAAAGGTTTGCAGTTACCATAACACCAATTAATAAAGCCATATTTGCTGGAAAAATCTTATTCAACAGCAAAGTATCACAGTAAGAGAGACAAAGCTTAGTAATTTAATAAGTAGTTGTAAAAATAAACCTTGGGTGGTTTTGCCTGAAAGAAGGTCAATGAGAATCTTAAGTGTCTTAGGAAACTTTTACAAGTGCCATAGCACTTGCTTTCTGTTTTCTAGTTAAGCAAACTTTATTGTTTCAACCCATGAGTTACAGAACCTATGACGAGAAATTTTATTCAAAAACATGAATTCAATTAGGTGTGAAGATGCAGTCTTGGCATATGTTCTTAAATGAGTCAAACCTCCTATTTTAATAAATTAAATAAACCCAAGTCCATATTTTGTGGCTGTTTCTCAGTGAATGACTGCACACTCTATTCAGTCATCCACTTAAGAAATCAGTGATTTTTTTGCCTTTCTTCTTCCTATGACTTCTCACATCTGGTTGAAAACCAAATTCACTAACCTTCCAAAATAACTTTCACCACTTTCTTCTCTTATCATTCCACGGCCACTGTCTTTATTCACCTCTGTATCACTTCTGATTTAGTGGGATTTTTTGTTTGTTTTTCTTGAGACAGGGTCTGGCTTTGTTGCTCAAGCTGGAGTGCAGTAATATCATCTTGACTCATTACAATCTCCACCTCCTGGGCTCAAGCCATCCTCCCACCTTATCCTCTCAAGTAGCTGGGACTACAGGCACACACACCATCATACCTGGCTAATTTTTGTAGTTTTGTAGAGATGGGATTTCTACATTTTGCCCAGGCTGGTCTCAAACTCCTGAGCTCAAATTATCTGCCTGACTTGGCCTCCCAAAGTGCTTACATGCCTGGGATTACAGGCATGAGCCACCACACTCAGAGACTTGTAATAAACATTGCTATATCATAGTCTCCTTGTTTCTAGAACATACCTCCAATAATGGCTCTACCACCCAGATATCAGTATTTTGTCTCTTCTAAAATGTAGGTATAATCATATCATGTAACTATCCCAGTGAAGGAACCATTTCAGTGGTTTCTCAAGGCCTACAGAATATAATTCACATTTACTGCATGACATTTACTAACCTGTGAGGTCTTGAGTCAAAGATACCTAGGTTCAAACATGATAGGTATCCAATACAGATTTGTTGAAAGAAAAATGAGAGTATGCAAAACAGAATCAAATAAATGAGATTTTTCAGTTTGCCCTTGGCATTCCTTTTCATTCATCTTTTCTGTAGATTCAATGATCACCACCCTCCACACATCCACTGTGCAATCATTCTATCCTATATGCCAAGTATACAAAAACAACACAACTCTTAGGTCCACCCTCATAGGGTTAATAATTCATGGTAGAGTCAGACATTAAACAAGTGAATACACAGATGAATGCAAAATTACTAATCATCATAATTGCTTCAAAAAGAGAAAAAAATAAAAGATTTGTGTTCCCTGAAAAGAGAGGGAGGCAGACTAAATTTAGTGTAAGTGATGGTGAACTCAGGGAAGGACTCTCTCCTGAGATGATAATGACATGATGAGTTATCCAAGAGAAAATTGGGAGAAGAGCACTTTAGGCAGCAAGTACAAGTGTGACTGGTTGTTGTTGTTGTTTTTAAGATTCTGTTTGTTTTTGTCTGATTCCTTCTTGAAGATGCTATACATTCCCATATGTATACTTTATTGTGATATTGACGCTGTTGCCTCGAGTGCTCTTCTCTATCATTTTATATGTAGTGAAATTGTGCTTATCATATCATGTTTTTTTAAAGCATTAAGTGTTCTTATCCCTTCAAGCAGAACTTACCTTGTCTCCTCCCTTTATTCACTCCTTTCAATTACGATTATCCCATTGCTTATGGATAACTGGGTAACTTCTTTTTAGAAAAGCCTTCTACAAGTGGATATAACTTGTTTTATTTTACTCAATAGTAACGCCTCTGTATTACTGAAGACATAAGGAGAACCGAAATCAGATATTGGGAGACAAAGGGGAATATTTTTCAAGTCACCACTTCAAAGGATAGTATGTGTGTCAAAATTTAAATATGTTTAAGAAAGATATGGTTAAATAAATTACTAACAGATTAACAAGTTAAATGAATGCTCTTTTAGTACAGATCCTTACATTTTTGAAGATAAATTTATACCCAGGGCACTAAATATTTTTCAACTTATTTTCTTTATTCATTAGAAACAAAAAGTTGATTTGGATTAGTTAGAATTCAAACTGCTTATGACAGTCCTTATATAGAAATTTTAATAGAATCATGTCTAGATAGAAAATAATACTGTTTACATTAAACTTCCACTTTCATTACAATAAACTTGGCAAAATACCACATTTTCTCTTGTTGTGGGCTTCCATTCTTTGAATGTTACTAAAGCCCAACTCCTAAGAATCCCAGTAGTATAATGTTCTCACACTGCTAATAGAGGCACTGCTAACAGCTGTGCCTTCATAATGCATAAAGCAAAGAGATTTAATGGGCTCACAGTTCCACATGGCTGGGGAGCCTCATAATCATGGTGGAAGACAGAAGAGGAGCAGTCATGTCTTACATGGTGGCAGACAAGGGATCCTGTGCAGGGGTACTCCCCTTTATAAACCCTTCAGATTTCATGAGACTTACTCATTATCATGAGAACAGCACAGGAAAGACTGGCCCCTATGATTCAATTACCTCCAACTGGGTCCCTCCCTGTGGGAATTGTGGGAGCTACAATTCAAGTTGCAATTTGGGTGGGGACACAGCTAAACCATATCCATCTCTACAAAGCCCAACAAAGTTGGCTCCTAGCCCATATTCTGCAGTCTCTCTGACCACTTTCCTTCCTGTTTACCTCATGCTTCTGCTCCATCCTCTATGGCCTCCTGGGACCCTTGAACATACCCACCTTGTTCCTGCTCCTGAGCCTTCTGAAGTGAGTTTGTTGTGCTAGAATTACTATTCCACAGATATCAGATGACGCTATAGCTTGTTATCTCTTTCCTTTAAGTCCTGCTAAAAATGATAACTTATTAAGGCCCTCTAAAATCTCTAATTTAAGGGATATTTATCCATCCACTCAAATCCCTCATCTTCCTATCATGCCCTATTTTTCCTATGATTAACACCATCTGAAATACTGTGTATTTTTTAATATTTACTATAACATAAAATTCTATGTTGTTCACTATTGTCCCCCAACTGTAGGTACTCTATAAATCATCATTGAAGGAAATGGATATAATTTGTGCACTCAGCATCACTGGGTAGTTATTCTTAATACTATTTATTTTTCAAACCTTATAAAATCAATATATGTTAGTTGAAGAACATTTCCAAACTGTGGAAAACAGAAGACAATGATGTCAACAATTATCTAGCAATCAATTCAGTACCAAGATTGACATTTTGGGTTATATATTCTTTCAGTCATTTCTTTACCTATAAATATCAATTTCATAAAATGAAGACCATGTTATAAATAGTTTTATTGACTACTGTTTTAACCTATCATACCATAAACATCTGTCAACTGACTAAAGATTTTTCTATAGCTTCACTCTTACTGGCTCTCTAGTGCTCCATGGTTCAGTCTGCACCTCTTGAATGTATGGCCTAATCTGAAGTGACTTAAGCAAAGCACACTGGGAAGATGCTTACCTATAGCACTTAGTTATTTCAAGTTAAATGGGTTAAGTAGTCTAAGAAATAGATTTGATTGTCAGTAAGTACATTGCTTATTGTTAAATAGTAACTTTCAGTTAACCAGTTAAAGAAACTAGAGAGTCAAAAATCATTTACCAGTAGACCAATAAATTATAATCCAAATAAGCCCTTTCCATAGGAAGGTTGTCAATCAAAGCTTTAAGAGTATTCAAGTTCATTTAGTCATATTGCAATTGACCTTGGCAGTCTTCAGGTTATTGGTTTATTAAAAGTTCTAGGTAGCTCTGCCTTCTTATGAGACTGCAGAATTTGAGTTAAAAAAAGAAAAGACTCCTGTCGACACCATGTTAGAGATTAAAACATTTGCCTAGCTCATGGGTGCTGATTCAATTTTTGAATACTATGTATTTCCTTTTGTTGTATTTGTTGCATGAAGTTATGAAATTAAAAATTTAAATTTATTTTCCAGTTTATACCAAGGGTAAAAATTGATTTTTATTATTTTGTGTTGTAGAGATTTTTCTTTTAAATTAGATGATCAACTTCGAGGAGACAAAAGCTTAATTTAAAAAAAAACCTCACAAATCTATTTCATTTCTAGTATATTACAGTTCAGTAGATAATTTGAAACTGATTCATCTGTTATACCATCTGTCGGAAATATGCTGCAGCTGTTAAATGTCCAGCAAAATTTGAACTACATCTCAAAGTAATTTGCCCTTGGTACATGCAGATCAGACAATTCTTTATTTGATTTACAACCAAGATTCCTCTAAACGTGACTGATTTTCTAGCTATACTACTTTCATTTCATTATTATTTTTAAATACAGCTATTAGACAAACCAAAAAAGAAAATGAAAGAAATCTGAATTAATTGTTAAGATAAAAAAATTGAATTTATTCATTGTCATAAGCTATTAATATTGCATTTATTGTGTTCAATATTTTTAAAACATGAAGAATTTCTATGTTTTGAAAAATACTGAACACAATAAATGCAATATTGTGTTCAATAGTGCATTTTGGGAATATAAAGACATCCCCTACCTCAAGAGAGGATTATCAGCAGAGAGATCAACATATAAACAAATATTGATCATAATAGATTTTCAGTGATACAGAATGAAAATGTTATATTAGGAACACCAAAATCTTATGTTCTTCTGAAGACTAAAAATAGATGCAAAAGAGCTAACTCACAATAGTCAATAGCTTCAAGTCTCAAAAAGCTCATTTGCTGGCGCCAAGATATTTTAACAACTCTAGAATCATATACTGTACTGAGGAGTTAGACAGCCCTCTGTGTAATTCAGGGATTCCAAATTACAAGTCATTTTAAGTTGTTGAAGAACATAGATGATCTGTCTTTTGTAGGATACAGTGAAGAAGATCTATGTATAAGATCATGGAATGAAACAATTTTTCTTTTGCAATGCAGATTTTTAAAAAATTTTTCGTCCCTTTATTTAAAAATTTTTTATAAATTTCCTTGAACATTGACAAGGTAAATTATTTAATATATATATTATGTTTTAGGTTTTGGGGTACATGTGAAGAGCATGCAGGATTGTTGCATAGGTACATACATGGCAATGTGGTTTGCTGCCTTCCTCCCCATCACCTATATCTGGCATTTCTCCCTATGTGATTCCTCCCCACCTCCGCACCCCACACTGTCCCTCCCCTAGTTCCCCCCCACAGACCTCAGTGTGTAATGCTCCCCTCCCTGTGTGCATGTGTTCTCATTGTTCAACACCCACCTATGAGTGAGAACACTCAATGCAGATTTTAAAATGGAAAATGTAAACATGCAGGTTAGAAGCTAACCAGATGAAGTGAACACATCTCAATAGTCAATACTAGGAGGTGCTTTGCCTTCTTGCTTTTAGATGGATTTATTTTTTATCTTTGTCAATCATTCATTGATTCAA
>CM052658.1:10666707-10725699 GCA_028533165.1 Leontopithecus rosalia | reverse complement strand
TGTCAATTGTATGTAGTCTGAAATCCTTCAATCTTGTAAACTCTTGCCAATATCCTTTGCCAATAGCCAAACCTCTCAACTATACCTTTTAGGTAAAGGGCAACAGCTATTTCATGTCTATTTGCCAATAATTTTATCTCCTCCTGCAATTATCAACTTATTTTAATTACATTAAATGCAATAATATATATGCATTGGATATTCCCCTTTAGAAATGGGTCATGCATTATTATCAAGTATCGGCTAGCCTGATCGAGCATGTATGGCCTAGTATAAGTTTCTCCTAGCGTGATCCTATTGATTTCTCATGTGAGTTTCTTCCTCCTTTTCTTCATATTTCTATTCAAATGCTATCTGATTATTTTGTCAAAGCTTTCCTTGACAAGGCAGCATAAAATAGCAATTCTCTCCCTTTCCACATCACCCCAAACCTCCCAGCCCACTGTTTTATATTTAATGTTCCTTCCTAGTATTAATTACCATAGCATAATATAAATTAACATTTTTTTGTTGAGACATTTCTTCCCGCTAAAACATATGCTGCACAAGGGCAGGACGTTATTAATTTCACCTTCAGCTGCACTTCAGTGCTTGGACCAACATAGGCAATTGATGCATATTTAAATGAGTGAAATGAAAATGAGTGAATGTTAGCATATTTTTTAAAATAATGGGAACATTGGAAGTAATGATTACTCCAATTAAAGGCAAAACTTATCTTGAAAATTATAAAATGTTATACTCAACTGCATCAAAAGTAAGAAAACAATGATGTATGTTTGTGCTCACTTACAGCTAAAGAGAGAATTAAATGTTTGCAGTTAATATGAAATTCTTCACTTTAGATGATAGCTTTGTGAATTGATACTTTTAAAACAAATTTTATGTTCTTTTCATTTTTTCACATTTAACTTTCCGGGGAACTTATTTATATATACATGCCCTGTTTCCCAGAGATGCTTGCAGTATAACTAAGAAAAATAAACAATTTAAAAATATTATATGAAGATGAATTTACTCATTTTAATTTCCAATTTGTATAAAATTGAGTGGTGAGACAATATATAATAATTCATTTCTCCAGTGTCATTGGAGACTTCACTTAAGTGAATTTACAAGAAAATTAGTTTATTCTTTCTGTTGCTAATTTTTTTTTGCTTACAAATTTCTGAGAGAGAAACCATGTTTGAGTATATAGAGAAAAATTTTCTGTTTTATTAAACAGAGTTCTGAGCATAAACATTTGTTGAGAATTTAAGACCACCACTCTAAAAATTAAGAGTTGTGCCATGTTATAATATGAGATCATGCTTCCAGACTCTTTGAGGTTCATCGGGTTTAGTACAGTCATTCATGTATTCTGCAAATGCTTTTAGAGTATGTGCCAAGTACCCTTGTTCAGATCACTGAAGAGTACAACTATCTAAAACTTCATTTCAGATAGAGCTTGCTGAATAGTGGGAGAGAAAGGCAACAAAACAATTAAATGAGTAACAACATAATATGTCAGTTGCTAAGTGTTAAGGTGGAAAATCGAGCAGGCTGTGTGTACAGAGGCTGATGGCAGCAAAATGCTGGGTGAACTAGCAAAGCGCATCTGCAATGGCAAAGGTGACAAGAGAGGATACTTGAAATAGTCTTTGCAAAGGCTTACAGCAGGGGCAGGCTTGTTTTTAAAGGAAGAGGAAGGGGGCCATGGTGGCTTGACAGGACAAGGACATGGGGAAAGAGTTGAGAGGTGTGCTGTGGCCATCGTAGGCCACTGGGTGGCTGGGTGGTGGCAGGGGGACTTCAACCGGTATGAACAGTATGCCAAGTTGAGAACAGGAGCCTGAGAACTTTTGAGTAGAGCAGCCACCTGAAGTGTTTCTTCAGTGCCGCAGGTGGAAGAACTATAGCAGGGGATAGAAGAGGGGATGCAGGAAGACTGCACAGTCTTTTGTGACAGTGATCTCTGGAAGCTGTGTATACCTGTTCTGTAGCTATGGAGTTGAAGCGAGGCAGTAGGAATTGGAACATTCTGGCAATCAGAAGACATAGCCCTCCATGCCCTCTCCCAGAGAGGGAGGGTAGACTCAGAAGAGTCCCGGCCATGCTAACATTAGGAAGACTTACGTATTAGCAAAATGAGAAAGATTCATCAAAGGAATCAGAGAGCAAGCAGCTAATGAGAAAAAAGAAAAAAAAATGTTGATGACATTATAAAAGTCAAGTGCAGAAAGTGTTACAAATGGAATTAAGCTATCGCTGGTTCCAGTGCAGTTGATTGGTTGAGTTTGATGAAAACTGATTAATTTTTCTGGCAGTAGTAATTTTCAAGTTGATGATTATTGTGTGTTCCCTTGCTGATGTCTAGTTATTTCTTCTAGTAAGAACATGTAACATGAGATCTGTCTTGATAAGTGTGCATTATTATCTAGAGTTATAATATTGCACATGAGATCTCCAGAACGTAGTCATCTCGCATAACTGAAACGTTGTACGGGTTGGTTAGCAATTCCCCATTCTCGATCTTTTAGCTTTGGTAGGAGTCCTCTTTGTCTCTCCTCCCCCAACCTCCGTGACTCCAGTGCTCTGTTCCTGTAATGTATAAATACTTGAAGATTTCCAGGAGATGCCAGACACCAAAGCTTGTTACACGAACAAGCTCAATTTTACTCATGATTCCCAGATAGCAAATCTGAGTTGAGTTCCTTCAGAGTCATGTACTTTGCTGTGGTTTTCCTCCTAAAATTAGAGGGCTCTATAAACTGGTCCTGTGTTTTATTATGTTCAGCTTAACAGAATTGCCTAAGTTCATTTGCTAAATGTTGTTTCAAAGATTTATAAAAAACATGCCAGATTCAAGAATTATTTTAACCCACACATACCAATCATTATTTAGAAATATTTATTGAGTCTCTCTCTCTCTTTTGTTTTTAGAAAAATGTGATGAGCCCCTTGTCTCTGGACTCCCCCATGTGTCTTTCAGCAGCTCCTCCTCCATGTCTGGTAGCTATTCTCCCGGCTATGCCAAGATAAACAAGCGAGGAGGTAAGCCAACCTTCGATTCTTTTATCAATAAACAAATAAGAACATGTTATATTTATAACTGTTTATGTATATATAACATATATATATAGTCACACAACAGATGTTGGCAGGCACCAAAAATCATTCTTGCCACTCCTATTAAAAAAAAAGATCCGTACATACCACGAACCTCTCATGTAATCTCTGTTGGGGAATAATAGAAAAATTTAGGCTGGAAGTTAGAGATAGTAAGTCAAAATGGAAGACATTTTGAAGTTGCCTGAAATAATAAAGTCAAAATGGCATAAACACAGTTAAAATTCCTATGAAATGGGCTAGCGCGGTGGCTCACACCTGTAATACCAGCACTTTGGGGGGTCAAGAAGGGTAGATCACAAGGTCAGGAGTTCGAGACCAACACGATGAAACCCCATCTCTACTAAAGATAGACAAAATTAGCTGGGCCTAGTGGTAGGTGCCTGTAATCCCAGCTGTGCTGGAGGCTGAGGCAGGAGAATCTCTTGAACCCCGGAGGTGGAGGCTGCAGTGAGCTGAGACCATGACATTGCACTCCAGCCTGAGTGACAGGGTGAGACTCCACCTCAAAAAAAATACTGTTAATAAAAAATCAGTTAAAGATGTAAAAGAGTTTACTCCTAAAATGCATACAGTGTATTAAAAAGAGCACTTTGTATCTACTGTATATTAATGTAAAAACTTAGTTCCTTATTGAAGACGCAAATGGCCTTGTAATTTTTCCTCCAGGACCCAGAATGCAGCTCTATTATAAAATCTGTGTAAAAAGAGCTAGATGTGTTCAACTACAGCTTGAGTTCTTGACCTTAAATCATGGTATTCGTTAGTAACCGGCAGTTTTAAATTTTATAGCAATTCGTTCAGAGTAAAAGAACATAATTAAGGACAGAGGCAAAAACTCTTTTGCTTCACAGGAGCACAGGTAGAACTATCGGTGAATAGCAACTTAAAAAGGAAGGAAACAATATTATCTTAGGTAAATATGAGTCAACAAAGACCATGATGTTTTATTCAGTAAAACAGGAATGATGATTGACAGGGGCTTGGGTGGAGAGGGAGAAAAAATAGTTGTTAAAAGGTACAAAGTTTTAGTTACATGATATGAATAAGTTTTGGATATCTATTGTATAGCATGGTGACTATAGTTAATAATGTGTTGCCATGGATACAGGAAGGTGAGCATCACACAGTGACCTCTGGTGGTGGGGGCTAGGGGAGGGAAGGTGGGTAGGACCGGTTGGGGAGGGATAACATGGAAAGAAATGCCAGATATAGGTTACCAGGGGATGGAGGCAGCAAACCACATTCCATGTATGTAACTATGCAACATCCTGGATGATCAACAATTCTGCATAATCCCAGAACCTAAAGTATAATAAATAATAATAATAATGTGTTGCATGCTTGAAAATGGCTAAAATAACCGCTTTTAAGTGGTCTCACCTTTTATAAAAAATAATTGTGTTGTCATGGATATATTATCTAGAGTTAATTATTTTACAATACATATCTCAAAACACCATGTAGAAAATTATAAATATATAATTTTTTTGTGATTGCACCTTAGTAAAGCTAAAGGAAAATAAAAAATGTGAAATCATAAAATAAATCTTGAATCAACCAATTATAGAAATAAAAAACTAAAAGGGAAAGGATATAGGAGGAAACAAGGAAGGGAAGAAGAGTGGGAAGGAGAAAGGGAGAGAGGGAGAGGAGAGAGAGAGGGAGGGAGGGAGGGAGGGAGGAAGGAAGAAAGGAAGGAAGGAAGGACGGACGGACTATAACAAAGATGAAAAAAGAGCAGGAGGAAACTCAAAATAAAAACAAGAGGAAATACTAAAGAGGGGAAGAAAAAATATTACATCAGTGAAGAAAGGCATATCAGGTTTAGGAAGACCAAAAACTGAGAAGAATATAGATAAGAAAAAGCTAGCCTAGTATATACAGAATAATATAAGGTATTCACAGAAGTATGGAGATGTCTCAATCAGTAGAAAGACTTGGTGAAAGAGTGATATACAAGCAAAGGTAGAGGAACATAACAAAAATGCAGTTTTAATGTAATATTAGTATAAATTAGCTCATTTTTATAATGATATTCATCAGGCAATGGACATGAAAGTATTGTTATTATAAGTTATCAAAAGTTCTGCCTAAAGATGGTGAAGTAATAGAAATTTAAATTTATTTCTCTCTCATAAAAGTCATTGGAAACAACTATAAATAAATGAATATAGACAGAAATACATGACACAATGGACTGTCCATACCCAAATGATAATTACAATACAGACCATTGAGTATTAGAAAATCTAGAACAAAATATATTAAAAAAGATACCATATAATTCTTGGTGCCTAGAGAATGTATTTTTCCCTAAAATAAGTGCCATGACACCAAGGGACCTAAAGCAACTGAAAGGAATGGAAGCAGAGTCAGAAAATGCTACTTTCAAAAGTTTTGAGGGCAAGTATGACTGAAGAATATGACAGTAAATCTGGGCAAGTCAGGTTCTGTCAGGCATACAGCACTTCAGGAATACAAATGATATAATCGAGTCAACAATGAGAAAATGGAAAGTGCTCAATAAAGAAATTGTGGCCAAGTGACTGGTGTTGAGTAAGAAACTTTTTCTTTCTTTTTTTTTTAATTGTATTTTGGGCCCTGGGGTATATGTACATGTCTTACATAGGTACTTACATGCCACGGTCGTTTGCTGTCTCCATCCACGCTCCCCACCCGACACCTGCATCAGGCATTTCTCCCGGTGTTATCCCTCCCCATCCTACCCGTCCTCCCACTGTTCCTCCCCTTCCTTTCCCTCTACCTCCCAACCTAGCCCCGTGAGTGTTGTTCCCTTCCCTGTGCCCAAGTGTTCTCATTGTTCATCACCCACCTATGAATGAAAACATGCAGTATTTGGTTTTCTGTTCTTGTGTCAGTTTGCTGAGAATGATGGTTTCTAGATTCATCCATGTCTCTACAAAGGACACGAACTCGTTTGTTATGGCTGCATAGTATTCCATGGTGTAGATGTGCCACATTTTCTTTTTCCATTCTATCATTGATGGGCATTTGGGTTGGTTGAGGTCTTTGCTCTCATAAACAGTGCTGCAAAGAACATACGTGTGCGTGTGTCTTTATAATAGAACAATGTATAGTCCTTTGGGTATATATCCAGTAATGGGATTGCTGGGTGGAATGGAATTTCTATTTATAGATCCCTGTGGAATCGACACACTGTCTTCCAATATGGAACTCATTGCAATATAAGACCTACTAAACAGCATAGGTGCTCTAGTTGCAGGACAGAGTATAAATGTTATAGGCACAGAAATTTTAAAGTGTTAATTATGGGAATTAGAGAGATGTGGGCATTTTTTCTTTCTAACCTTTTAGAGCAGCAGGCTACCAGATGCTGAAACTTTACATACAGATTTATTTTGCCTTTGACTTTTTTAAGGGAATTAATATCTTTTACCAAAAAACATACTTTTTTTGCTCTCATTTAATTCTAGAAAAGTTAAATTAAGTTTTATTTGTTTTAACATAATACAAGATACCACATTACATCATTTAGAACTACTTATGTATATACTCATAAACGGAGAGAGTGAGATATCTGATATTAAGCTTCTAAAATGTTAATATATTTTTTAACTTGAATACTGGGATCTGAGGAGTGTCTTTCCTTTCTTATAGGAGTTTTGTCTGTAGTTTTTAAATTATATAATAATATCTATGTAGATGATTGGTAGGTAGACAAATAGACAGACAGATAGATAGATAGATAGATAGATAGATAGATAGATAGATAGACAGACAATATATTTCCAGAAAGATAGATGTTTCAAAAGCCAAACATTGTAAAACAAAAGTTATGGTTTCTTAACTGTGTGATTTGACATTCATCTCTTTTTTACTATTGACATACTGGATTGTCATACATTGGAGTGAAATTATCATGTTGGGAATAAATTGTTGTCTGTCCTATAGATACAGGTTTACTCTTCACTGTAGCCCATTTTATCATCATTTGTTATATGGGGGGGGGTGCAGCTATGTACTTTTTGGCTCCTAAAGACTGCTTTGCTCATCAGCATTATGCTGTGCATAATGATGTATAACTCCCCATCCCCAACCCTCTAATTTTTGCTCACTAATTTTTGTGGTTGGTGAGGTATCTAAGCTATATCTTCCCCCTTTATTGCTGCTCTGCCTCTGAAGATACAGACAAGGCAAAAACATATAGGGCTAAACCCTTGCTGGCCACGTGAGTGTGGGTCAAGGGAACTAGTATGAGAAAAGAAGGTTATGTCCTCTTCAAGGAAAAATAAAAAGAAAGGTACACATAGTTGTTATAATACAAAACAATTATTTGTTTTTTTGAGACAGGGTCTGTCCCAGGCTGGAGTGCAATAAAATGATCTCAGCTTACTATAAGCTCCACCTCCCAGGTTCAAGTGATTCTCCTGTGTCAACCTTCCAAGTAGATGTGATTACAGGAGAGTGCCATCATGCTGGACTGACTTTTGTTTTTTTAATAGAGGTAGAGTTTTGCCATGTTGGTCAGGCTGGACAACAAAATATTTTATTCCACTATAAAGTTCATATGCAAATATGCTTGGGAGAAGAGCCATTTTGGGTAAAACATATGATAAGATATACATGGTTAATAGCCTGCATTGAGAGAAAAAAGATTTTTTTTAAGTATAGCATGATGTTATCTATCTGGAAGATATAAAGAAGACAGAGAATTCCAAACAAAATGTTGGAGATACATTTTCTTAATTTGCAAGTGGCAAGGGTCATCTGTTACAGATGCTGTATAAGCATCTGAAAGTGAGAAGGTAATTTACTAACAGAACAATATAAGAATTTAACCTACTAATTATATAAATGTAGAAAAGAACAAATTCCGTGGAATATTATGTTGACAAACATTGGCTTCAAGTTTTATTATTTACTTAAATGATACTCCTAAAATACATTTTGGAGAGAGGGTTTATAAATACATAGAAAAGCACAATATAAGTGAAATATTTGGATAATAGAGTGTCACATATTTATAAAATAGAATTTAGGTTATGGGTCTCCATAATCCAAATCCATCTGCTATAATCTTGATGTCAGGGACCAATACATGGCAAAGGTTGGGGAAAATGTGACATTAAAAATGAAAAATTCATGTGTAATCCTAACATGTCTTTTGGAGCCAGCTGCTTTTAGTTTGTCAGTGCTTTTGTTGTTTTGTATCAATGCCTTATTCCTGTGATGTGTGTTCTGATGTATCCCCACATTTTTCATCCATTGAAGGCTTCCCAGTCTTATGCCATTCTGGGTTAAAAGTAGTTAGATGTGTTACTCTTTCCAAGGTTAGCACAGATACAAAACATTTGAAAGTTTGATACAGTATATCCTATGCCTTATTTTCAATATAGCATTTTACAGATTATAAACTGTTTTCATCTGTGTTCTATTTGTTTCTCAATCTTCATAACAATCTCATTAGAAAGAATGGTAAGTTAGAGATGCCAATCAGTTCTTCTGACAAACTTTCAACCTTGTGCTTCATATGCCTTTTGTAGAAATCAGCCTGTTTAATAAATGGTTTTTGGAAAACTGGCTAGCAATCTGCAGAAAGCAGAAATTGGACCCCTTCCTGACACTTTACACTAAAATTAACTCCAGACAGATTAAAGATCTAAACATAAGACCTAATGCCATAAAAACCCTAGAAGAAAACCAAGGCAAAACGATTTTAGGCATACACAAAGAATTCATGGCTAAACACCAAAAGCAATGGCAACAAAAGCCAAAATAGGTAAATGGGATTTAATTAAACTCCAGAGCTTCTGCACAGCAAAGGAAACAATCATTACAGTCAACGGGCAACCAAAAAAATGGAAAAAATTTTTGCAATCTACCCGTCTGACAAAGGGCTAATATCCAGATTCTACAAAGAACTAAAACAGGTTTACAAGAAAAAAACAAACCCATACAAAAGTGGGCAAAGGCCATGAACAGACACTTTTCAAAAGAAGACTTATATGAGGCCAACAGACATATGAAAAAATGCTCATCATCACTGGTCATTAGATAAATGCAAATCAAAACTACATTGAGATACCATCTCACACTGGTTAGAATGGCGATCATTAAAAAATCAGGAGACAACAGATGCTGGAGAGGATGTGGAGAAATAGGAACACTTTTACACTGTTGGTGGGAGTGTAAATTAGTGCAACCATTGTTGAAGACAGTGTGGCAGTTCCTCAAGGACCTAGAAATAGAAATTCCATTTGACCCAGCAATCCCATTACTGGGTATATACCCAAAGAATTATAAATTGTTCTATTATAAAGACACATGTACACATATGTTCATTGCAGCACTGTTTACAATAGTAAAGACTTGGAACTAACTCAAATGTCCATCAATGATAGACTGGATAAAGCAAATGTGGCACAAATACACCATGGAATGCTATGCAGCCATAAAAATCAATGAGTTTGTGTCCTTTGTAGGGACGTGGATGAATCTGGAAATGATCATCTCAGCAAACTGACACAAGAACAGAAAAACAAACACCTCATGTTCTCACTCTTAGGCAGGTGTTGAACAATGAGAACATGTGGACACAGAAAGGGGAGCATTACATGCTGCAGTCAGTTGGGGCATCTAGGGGAGGGACACTGGGGGGTAGGGAGGGTGGGGAGGGATAACGTGGGGAGAAATACCAGATATAGGTGAAGGGGGGATGAAGGCAGCAAACCACCTTGCCATGTATGTACCTATGCAACAATCCTGCATGATCTACACATGTACCCCAGAACCTAAAGTACAAAAAATAATAATAAAATCAGCCCAGTGCTTCTGCCAGAGGGACAGCCATTCCACCAGATGGCCCTGGTCCCCATCCACTTCCACAGAGGCTTATAAGGTCACCTGACCTCAAGGGATGCTATTAGAATCTCTCTGCTTTGTTATGTGATATCATTTTGGGAACCCAGAGGAATGTTGGGGAAACCATAATAGGCCATGTGAAACTAGACAGAGAGAAGAGGAAAGGAGGTGCTGGGGAAGGAGGGAAGGCATGAAGCTGGGGTATCTGCACAGAGAAGGACAAATTAACTCTGATTTCACTCACAGCCTCATTCAGGCCCCTGTTTCCAGCTTGTTTAACCTCTGGCTAAACTTCAGCTTGAACTTGAGATGTATCATTCCAGTTCTAATAGTGACCTCCTCCTATCTGGGCTCATTGGAGTAAGTTTATTTTCCTAGTTACTAAATAACTTTTGGTTTTAAAGAAAACACAAACAAAAACTGGTGATTCTCCCCCTTTTGGAAATTCAAATAAGACATATAGAAACCCAAAAATACATCATTAGTTTCTAAAGTGGCATAGCTAGGAAACATTGGCACAGGGAGAGGGACACAAATCCATGCCTTCTGCTGAAATGTGACACTTTTTATATGTGATTATACCTGGTGAGGCAATGTCAGTGCTGCCTTTTTTCATTAGCCCAATGATGGGGCTAAAATGAGTTTGAAGGTTTGAGTTGTTAGATTTATTTATGCTTATAGAGCCAGAGAAACCCAAACTTGCAATCTCAGCATTTCCCAACTGATGTAGATATTGAATAATTTTCTTTCTTTTCACCTTCCTGCCACTTATTTTTACTTAGTAGATCCTTCTAAGAATCTTGTTTGTTGCTTCATCAAAGATGTTTTCTCTTACATATTTTCCCTGAGTAATTTCTCCCATTTTAAGAATGTTTCATTTTCTCTATAAAACCAGAGGGCAGAACTCTGTGGTGGTGATGTTGTTTTCACATTAGTTGTCTTTTATTTCATTCTTCAGGGAAGACAGATTGCACTTGCAGGCCACATAATTAATAATCACTTATCAAAGGAATATGAGAATAACAGATATTTGGAGAGACTGATAGAATAGATCTCTTGAAGTCCCTACTTGTATCTTAAAGAGAATTATAGTCCTTAACTTTCCTTAAAAGTTACAACTTTATACTAAAATGATTTATAATCCTTTTGGTATATACCCAGTAATGGGATTGCTGAGTCAAACGGTATTTCTGTGTCTAGATCCTTGAGGAATCACCACACTGTCTTCCACAACGGTTGAACTAGTTTACCCTCCCACCAACAGTGTAAAAGTGTTCCTATTTCTCCACATCCTTGCCAGCATCTGTTGTTTCCTGACTTTTTAGTGATCACCATTCTAACTGGCATGAGATGGTATCTCATTGTGCTTTTGATTTGCATTTCTGTAATGACCAGTGATGATGAGGTTTTTGTTCATGTTTCTTGGCCACAAACCAACACAAATGCCCATCAGTGATGTACTGGATGAAGAGAATGTGACACATATACACCATGAAATACTATGAAGCCATTAAAAAAATGAGTTCATGTTCTTTGCAGGGACTTGGATGAAGCTAGAAGCTATCTTTCTCAGCAAACTAACACGGGAACAGAAGACTCAACATTGCATATTCTCACTCATAAGTGAGAGTTGAACAATGAGAACACATGGACACAGGGAGGGAACAGCATACACCAAGGCCTGTTGGGAGCCGAGGGAGGCAAAGGGAGAGAGAGCATTAGGACAAAGACCTAAAACCTAGATGACAGGTGGTTAGGTGCAGCAAACCACCATGGCACATGTATGCCTATGTAACAAACCTGCACATTCTGCACATATATCCCAGAACTTAAAAATAAATATATTCACTAAAGCCATAGTTTCCAGTTTAATAATAAAAATACATTAACATAAAAAGGACACCACCACTGAAGTTAGTAATTGCTACCAGGCCTTGATGCCACAGCTTGCTCAGATAATCACTGTAGGCTAGCATCATTTTCCACTTCCTGTTGGCCAAGAAGTAGTTCTAGTGATTAGCATGACACCAACCTCTTCCCCAGTTCACAGTTGCATATGCATGTCCACCTCTGGACACATGTTGAACTGCCTCTTACGGGCTCCCAGCTGGCTCAGCCAGCAGTAATGGCTTACTCTACTCTTAAGAATCTATTATTCCTGCTACTTCTAGAAAGCAAATGTTTCCCTTTATTCTATTCTCAATTCTCTTGTCTCTGTGTTACATTCATAAAACACCGTCTTTCCCTCTGCTTTTTCTTTGTTCTCCTCTTTTGCCTTTAAATATTACAAGAATCTGTCACAACTAATTACATCTAGAATTGCAAGTGACATAGTATAAACTGGGAACGCAACCACAGTGCTTCCATGAGGGCATTGTCTGCCTGTGTGGCTCTGGCACCTCCTGCTGGTGCACTTCTGCTGCCTCTAGTCCCTGATGTACTCCTTTGTGACATACAGCCCCCTCATGACATGCCAAATCTGCCACAGCAGGCAATATTCTTAACCTTACTATACAAGCTCTTCCCTTGGAATATAACGGCAAGGCTTAAATTATGAAGTAGACTAAAGTTCCCAATTGATAAGATTCTGTCCTATTTTTGCAGCTTCCATTCCAATATTTTCCTCTTTCCTTTTGCCAGCCTCTATCTACCATGTAGTATTTTTAAAATTTCGCTCCTTTTCTCACAGATAATTCATTATTACTTAAGTATGAATTAATCAGTGAAGTGTTACCTCTCTTAGGACGATTTGCCTTTTAAAAGCACATCCCTGGGAGCAGAAAAATTCAAAGAACTGGTTTTCTAATGGGGCATTTCAGGATATTTGACATTCCTATTTTTGCTGGTTATAATTCTTCATCTTCAAATGACTCTCCTGGAAACACCTGCTGATTTCGTTGGTTCTGAGGCATGCAGCAATGAAAGGAGAGTGGCTTATGTTCATGCGTAACTAAGTTCCAGTACTGAGCTGACCCAGGATGAGTACGAGATTAGTCAATTATTTAAATGTATTGCATCTTGGTTTCCTGATTTCTATGATTATCTGAACCAGGATATAATAATGATAAAGGAAATAATGTGGAATAGTTCATCGTCTGAGCCAGGTGCTTCCATGGCTCAGTCTCTTTTGACAGTGAAAGAGACTATCATTAATAGTTACACTAGGGTAATCCTGGAAGTATAGTCTCTCTACTTATAGTTTAACATAAAATCATTTATATAATTTAGCAGAGCTACTGTGAAGATTAAAAGAAACAATTTACACAAACTATGTTGCATTGAAATATTAGTCTCATTCCCATAAGTTACTCCCAGCTTCTAAAACAACACTCAGATACCAACATTTTAAAACAAGGATTGAATTAAATACCTTTGTCATTACAAAGACGATGCCTCGTTAAAAATTTATTGTTAGAGTTTGTGTATTTGCCAATGTACATATGTTTTCCCCCATTATCATCTAAGACAAAATATTGTAATAATTTAAAAATTACTAAAATAACATTTTAAATAATTTTAATATATTTAGGGTATATGGACTTATAGTAACTTAAATATTCTGCAGGTCTTTCACCTCAGACTCCTTTCAATTCAAATGAAAAGATTATTCCAGTGATTTTTAAATGTTGTTTTGTTCGTATTTTCTTAATGTCATTTGAATTTGATCTCTTAGAATCTATATATCTTATAGAAACTAACACGTAATTATTATAAGCCTCAGATAAAAATTGTTCTGGACATTATGGAAAATAAAAAGTATCACCTTTGTTTTCCTTAGTTCTATGTATTATATTTTTAAATACAACTTTTCAAAGATTTATTCTAAAGATCTCACAGTTTTTATATCCACCTCCCCCACTGAAGGAGAGTTTCCAGCTAACTGATACTGGGAATTTTGATGTATTATTTTTGACTTAATTTTCAAAGATAAACTGCAATTTTGGCTTCACTGGGAGTTTTATAAAAATAAATGTGCAACACATGAAATCTTTGTATCATTGGCACTGTTATAAATGAAAGAATATTGAAAGCATACTTACCAGGCAATGGTTTTGTTTGGGGATGCCATATATTTTGTTTGGGTATGCCTCTTTAATTTTTAAATAATATTCTTATCTTTCAGCCATTGCACTAAATTTTATAATGTTGGCATTTCCATGCCTAGTTTTTGTTTTCTTCATAGAAATCTGTGCTAGGTTTTGTAGCAATTTCCATAGAGCAATGTTTCCCAAAATGCATGATGTTAATATGTGTTGTGAGCATACATATATGCACATGTTTCCATAATCACATCAGCCTGGGCAGATGTTGTGCTCCGACATCTTTTTTGGGGGAATCATAGATCCTCTTTATCACAGAACATCTTCAAGGCCAGAAGAATACATTTCCACTTTGGGATTTGCTTTTATAGAATTTTGCTAAACACTGTACACATCAAGGGTTTTAAATAGGGTTTCTTTAATATGCTTAGAAATGTAGTTGTATTTCCCATGGGTTTACTACTGTGATTCTGAAAATACTGATTGCAAAAATTCTTTCATACTAAGTCTAATGATTTTCAGTTTAACAGAATGAACTAGAGTTAATTAAAGAGAATAAAGATAAAAAACTTTTTCAAGTTTGGACTTTTGAGATGAAGAATTTTTTATTTAATTATTTTTAGGAAGTTGCTGCTTTCCCATTTGTGTACCAAATTCTATATACCTTAATATTTGCCACTGAGAAAATCATGTGCCGGCTTAACTTCAATGCTATCACACTGATACCTGATGCCTCCTTTTAAATATTCCAGATGCCTCTGGAATATTAATTTTCCAACAGTCACTTTATATCACAACATTAATAGCTGGTCATCTAAAAGAAGGGGCAGTTTTTGAATAATTTTACTTTAAACACAATACTGGAAACTATCCTATTTGGTACTGACCCTATAAAGTTTAGGACATATGGAATAGGATAACCACCTCTGAAAAAGCAAAGAAATGTACTTAAATTTAGAAAAAAAGAAGATTTTAAGAAGTGAAGAATAAATATACCTTTGTAAGAGTGTTGATATGGGTCTGGATTTCTCATTACCCATAAGAGACAACTTGGACCACTTCCTACTTATGCTTAATTGCCAAAATTCCTCACTCACTTCTATAATGAAACACTTTGAGTGGATACTCTCTAGGACCCTCTCATCACTGAACACTCACATCATGTAGCCAAGATTGATCATCATTTCTTGGTCTTGATCATATTGGGCTCTTACGAATTCTTAGTGGTCTGGACCACACCTCCCTCTGTATATAGATATAAATTCTATGAAATTTATGAAGAATGGTCGGTCAGGATATCTAGGCAAAAAGCTTTATCAAATATTTACATATTGAATTTTTCTTTCTAAATCATTCAAGCTTATGGGCAAATTGTGTTTTTGAGAATAATCATTTAATATTCCTTCATCCCTTTATTTTTTGCTTTTTTTTTTTAAGACAAAGTTTGTCACCCAGGCTAGAGTGCAGTAGCATGATCAGGGCTCACTACATCCTCCACATCACTGGGCACAGGTGATCCTCCCATCTCAGCATCCTGAGTAGCAATACATGAAATATTTGTATCATTGACACTTGTTATAAATGATAGAATGTTGGAAGCATACTCACCACGCAATGACTCATATATTATGTTTGAGTATGTCTCATATATTATGTTTGGGTATGCCTACAGACATGCACCACCATGCTCTGCTAATTTTTAAAAAAATGTTTGTACAGACAGGGTTTTGTTATGTTTGCCAGGCTGGTCTCCAACTCCTGGGCTCAAGCGATCTACCCACCTTGGCCTCCCAAAGTGCTAGGATTACAGGCGCGAGCCACAGAGCCAGGCCTATTTGCTAATTTTATTCATAGAGAGTCTTTAGTATTTTTCACATCTCAAATAAGGTGATGGAGAATTTTTGTGAATGATTTCTACTGTCAGAAATATTCATTTTTAAAATAAAATTCATCACAGCCTCAAAGCACTTTTTGCAGTATTTATGCACATTTGACTCTCAGAGAATATTTTCTGAATGTGTGAACAAACACATAAAGTATTATTTATTGCATATATTATTCTACTAATTTTAAAGTTCAAATACTCATAGCTTCTATGTAGGAATGATTTGTAGGAGTTAGTATTCACTAATATTTTTCTTCCTCCCAAAAATGATCGCACAAATTGTTTGGTCACTGTTGAAGCCAAATGGAATCTAGATTATAATAGCAGATGAGTAAAAATAACCAACACAATTCTCATCATCAACAAACTAGAAATTTAAATGTCATTTTGAAAAATGAATATTCAGAGTAATTAGAGAATGACCCCCCCTCATATCAACATTTTTTCAATGCTTCCAATATTGTAGAACAGAGAACATGAGGAGAATGCTGAGTTGATAAAGCACGCCTTTCTTATCCGAAGGTATTATTTCATATACATGGCTTTCAACCTGCGCTTGCTTTTGGGTAACAGAACATATTGTATGAGTCCTTAATACTGCATCTGGCTCATAAGGAATACGTTCTGTATACCCGTTGAAGCAGTGTAGTCTACCAGAAGAAATGACAGCCAGGAAAGAGTAGGGCAAGTCCACGAGTAGCTGTTTAGGAAGCTCACATCAGCTGATTTGTGAGTGGCATTGAACAGAGTTCATTCATTAGACAAGTTTAGGCCATAGAAAAACTGCATATGTAAAAACTGTACTTCAAACCTTAAAATGACAATTCCTCTATATCAAGTAAGTGACTGCATTTTTCAATATCTACTCTCCTGTCATTAGAGAAAATTCCATGCTTTTGTAACTATTTGCCCCTTTTCTTTATTTGACTTATTAAGAGAAAAAACAGAGCAAATTATTTCCAAGACAACTGGGAGAATTTAATCTAATAATGGTTCTATTAGCAACCTGGTTAGGTCATACTTATTAAAATGAATAGACCCTTGTCTTAATACCCACAGCAAATTAATGACTTTTTCACACGTTTTTCTTTAAGAATTAAGAAATATAGGATTGTTCTTTTTTTTTACATGCATGCCTTACAAAAGTAATTCTAAAATTATTGTCACTCATAAGAATTCAAAGCAGTGTAGCGTTTGTTAGCTGCTTTTCTATACACCAAGAATGAGCAGTCAGCATTGTTTACTCATCCTCTTGCTTTAAAATACTCAGATATATGTTTGGCGTGAATATTGCTTACAATAAACCATGACATTTAAAACAGTCTATTTTTATTGTTCTTGCCTCTTTAACATCAAAATGTGAACACAAAATGTAGAAAGATTTCTTCCCTAGGCTTTCACCCAAAGGTCATTTTATTTTACTTTCCTTCACGATTTTGATTTTCTTAGCAATATGAGGAATTTGTGTTGCTTTTATTTTGCTTGGTTTTCATTCTCAGCAACTTTTGCAATGTATTTCTTTTGTATCTGTCTTCTGCTTTAAAATTTATAGACAGTGGTATCTATTTAAGCTGGAGTGTCTTTGTCTGAACTATGTAACCTCCGCATCACCAGACATCCACAACCAGAAAGACTGTTCTTCCTCCAGGATGAATTAATTTGCATTACAAGGTTTGTGCCCAAGCATATGTATGAACAATGAATAATTAAGTGGGTTTTATAATTTTCCCTATGCAGTCTCTGGCACATATATATTTGGATGGATAATGAATTGGGTTTTGTTTGTTTTGTTTGGTTTTTGTTTTCAACCCTCTGCTTAGCCCACCAAATAAGCCTTATAAAGATGTGCTGTTAAGGTGATGAAAAGATTGTTGACTTCTTTACTCTCCCTCCCTGAGTGTTCCAGAGAGTGGAAGTTAAAATCCCATGCTTCTGAGGTTTACAGGCTTCTATGGTATGAGAGAGTCATAGGGATTGGTGGAGACTCTTCTTACATTTTGTAAGGTCATGCATTCTCATAGGATCATGTAAGATTCCCAGAGGAGAATTATTACATTTCCCCCTGCAAGAGGATGATAAACAGAAATGATGACTTCTTTACTGTTGAAGGGCTGGCGGTCCACAGCAAACGAATTCCAAGAAAGCCAAGATAGCAAAGGGTGTTACCGCTGCCCCACCACGTTTATATTCCCAAACTTCCACGCACCTATATTCACATTCAAATAGTATTAAGTTACAAGCAGTTCCCATTGGTCTCCAGGGTTTTTTAAAAAAAATTGTTATTAGATAGATCAGTCTTCATAAACAGCATTTGCATGTTTAAGTTTCCTGTCCTTTGGTAGTGACTTGTCACCTTCCTGAAAAGTCATTACTGATGGCAGACAACGTATTTCTTTTTGGTCACTTCAAGAGATACATTTCTTTTTGTCTTTTCTCTCTCAGAACTTATAATGAAGTATCGTATTGTAGACTTATTTTTCTGACCCAAAGGGACTGGGTGGGTGTAACCTGAGGACATGTCCTGTGTCTCAAGTATCTGTGAATTCTTGACAACTAGGATGGTGCCAAGGACAGAATTGATACTCACAAATGTAGAAATAAATGCTTCTATGTAAGTAGTATTTTATCTGATCCTTACAAAACCCTAGGAAGAAATTTAGAAGTTACAAAACTCAGTTTTATGAATAGGAACACTGAGATTCAAGAAAGTTTAAATTCTTGCCTGAGGTCACAGCTAACAGAAACCAGATTTTAGTATTTGAAATGAAGTCGCCTGTAATCCCAGTACTTTGGGAGGCCGAGGCGGGTGGATCACGAAGTCAAGAGATCGAGACCATTCTGGTCAACATGGTGAAACCCCGTCTCTACTAAAAATACAAAAAAATCAGCTGGGCATGGTGGCACGTGCCTGTAATCCCAGCTACTCAGGAGGCTGAGGCAGGAGAATTGCCTGAACCCAGGAGGCAGAGGTCGCGGTAAGCGGAGATCGCGCCATTGCACTCCAGCCTGGGTAACAAGAGCGAAATTCCGATCCCCCCACAAAAAATGAAGTCTTCTTGATTTCAAAATCATTCACTATTCTGTTCTCCGCATGTCTACCCTGACTTTGTGAGAACTCTTCTTTTGGAAAAATTGGAATATTATTTGAGTTGGTTATAGGGTATAACTAAAGTTTTCCCACTGGTGTTTTAGAACCCCAAAAGACATATTTCTCTTTTATTTCTGAGAGGCATATATTGAGCAGATATTTTCATTTAGAATGCCTTTGTGATCTCTTTGCATGCTTTTAAATCTACGTTTTAAATGATCTGAAAGTAAAAGATACTATTTTAAATACTTTCCCATAATGATGTATTTGTTAAAAAGTGTATGTTTTCCCCTACAGTAAAAGGCAAACCCACATCAAATCAATTTAGTCTAGTTTTTGAATTTGTATTATGTAAGGTGATAGGCAAAAGAAAGACAAACCTGTACGTTAAATATTATATATGTGAGAACCAGTAAAGATTCAAACAGAACAATGAGACCCACATTCTCTCTCCCAGAAAATAATTTAAATAAGGAAAAACTACTGATGTGCAGATTCTTCTAGAATCTGACAGAGGCCATATTTTTAAAGTCACTAACACTCTTAATATTCAAAACACACATGGGAAAGAGCAGCAAGTCAGTAGAAAGTAAAAGAAAATGAGTAACAGGAGTAAACCTCAACCACAAAATGGAAAGTATCTGAGGTCCACCAGATATGCCATAAACTGGATCTATGTTTAGCGTGAGAACAGTCTGGCATCAATAACAATATCCTACTGTATGGTTATTGTCAGCCACTGAATGCTTTCTTCCCTTTCAAATAAAGGACTCAGCATTGTTACATTTTGCCTTTCGTTTTGTTGTTGTTTAGTACAATGACCGTACTTCCTGGAAAACTAGAGACTCCCAAGGGAATTGATTCCCTTTTATTCTCCCAAACTCCTTTATATCAAGTATTGAATAAAGTGAAGCAAAGACTCATTTGACCAAATCTTTCAAAGTTATTATCTATCTTCTCTATATATTATTTTAGGCAATCATTGATGATGGAAAAATAATTTTCTAAAGAAATTTCAAAGAAGCACAAAATTCTTTTCGTTTTTAATTCAAAACTCTGTATTTGAATATCAACAGTTCAAATGAGAAATCTGAAACCAAATGTTGGTATTTTGTACAGCAAACTGTGTTTGCTGGTTTTGTCTGCAAAGAAATAGCACTAACTAGGCGTCAGGCATAAGGAAGAGAGAGAGGCTAGGTAACCTCAACGCAGCCTAAAATCCTTTCCAGGTATGGGTTTTAGGCTGTTGTGGCCCTCAGGGTTTGGGAGGAAACACGCAGGTGCCCTAGTTTTAGGGATGTTTATTGGATATGTCCAAATGATGCAACTTCAGCAAAAGATGACCTTGTCTTTGTGATTTGGTCAGTTAATTCTATGCAGGGGTCTGGAGACAGGCTTTGGGGAACTCAATCTTAATTTAGCATCCTGTGGTTCCAAGTGAGAAGTTTAGGTAGACAGACCCAGAGATGCTCCTTGTAGCAGTAGGGAAAGAAAACAGTCTGTTGTTACCACAGAGATAAAGAAGGCTGATGCTTTGTTACAGCTTCACTTTAATTTATTGTGAGCTCTTTGTAACTTTTCTTTCTACTGGTATGACATACATTTGAAAATAATCAGTTCTCCTTAGCAATTTATCAATGATATGGCAAGGATTCTCTAAGGAGTGATAAACAGGCAGGGTGTTTTGTCAACAGCTGGATATACGTTAATCAGCTTCTGGAACACCAACAATTTAAATTCAAATAGATTTCTCACTGAGCCTGAGATCTAAAGCCCTGTGATTCTTCTTCTGTTTATTGGATTAATCTAGATTTTAAGTTCCTTTGTTCTCAACTCTTGGGAATCCCCCCCTACTATTTTTTTTCTTTGTTTGGCTGGCTTAGTTGGAATAGAAAAAAGCGTGGTTGATTTCTTTTGAAGTGTTATCTGTGTGACCTCATACTCAACTGTGGGAATAACAGAAAGGAAGAAATGGGGAAATAAAACTCTGTTACCAAATGAGAATTCTGCATCTCACTGCAGTATGGAATGGTAGAGTTATTCATATTTCAGGCACCTCAATTAGACGTTCATTATTTGTAGCACTTAGGTAACTCTGAGTTATTCAGGCTGGGAGAGAACATTACAATCTTTCTTTTTCCTTTTCTTTATTATATGACATCTTATATCAAAAAAAAAAAAAAAAAGAAACCACCCTGTCTGCTACATGTAAAACTGAACTATACATTTTAGGCAAAATGACATGAATTAAACAAAGGTGACCTAGTATGTTTGGCTGTGTCTGGTCAAAGAAGCCATCTGAACAAATAGGCTAAGATCAATTCTATTAGAGTTGAAATACGAAACAAGATACCAACATTGATCCCTTCAGCCATGGCCCTTGTATATAGTTCTAATGTACAGTAATACAGGTCAGGACCTGGAAAGGCCTAATTGACAAGAATAAGTATCAAAATCAGACTTGAAATGCTTCTCAGATTATAGAAAATGAGGGAGGCAGGCATTTAAGAAGCATACATTGAGCTTAGCACATACCACCACTAAAGATTCATTTGTATATGGGATTAAAACATCTGCAAAGTTGACCAGGGAACTTTTTAGGGACTCTGAGGTGGGGGCATCATTATAACACAAGGCATTGTTTGTCTGAAGCACATCAGTGAGTGTCCCCAGCCATAAATCTGGACATGATTCAGGTGGCATCTGAGTATAAATCAGAAGCAAATAGGTACTTGTCTTACTCGATGAAAATAATTATTATTTTTGAAGGGGGCATCAATAATTTAACAAATATTTATGATTTACTTTGTCTTCAGAACACATTGTAGTCTATGTCAGCACTGTCTTAAAAAATATGTGGTGAGTTATATATGTAGTTTTCTTTTTTTCATTTTTTTTTTGAGATGGAGTTTCGCTCATTACCCAGGCTGGAGTGCAATGGCGCTATCTTGGCTCACCGCAACCTCCGCCTCCTGGGTTCAGGCAATTCTCCTGCCTCAGCCTCCCGAGTAGCTGGGACTACAGGCATGCGCCACCGTGCCCAGCTAATTTTTTGTATTTTTAGTAGAAATGGGGTTTTGCCATGTTGACCAGGATGGTCTCGATCTCTTGACCTCGTGATCCACCCATCTCAGCCTCCCAAAGTGCTGGGATTACAGACGTGAGCCACCGCGCCCGGCCCTGTAGTTTTCAATTATGCAATATCTGCATTAAAAAAACTAAGAAGAAACAGGTGAAATACATTTTTTTATGTTTTGTTTAAACTAAAATATTAAAATATTGCCATTTTGATATGTAATCAATATAAAATGATCAATTTGCTATTTTACATTTTTCATACTAAGGTTTCAAAATCTGATGTGTATTTTACATTTATAGTACATCTTGATTCAGAAGCTAAGTTTCTGTCAGAAATAATACTAAATATTCTGTATTTAGATTTAACAACATCTATGGTTTAAATACTAGACATGTGTAGTCAAATTTCTCCCAAAATAGCTAAAATATTCTCCAATAAATAAATAAATTATCAGTTTTAAAATATAAGTGTAAATTATTTAAAGTAAAATAGCACATTTAGATCTGCAGTCTCTCAAACATGTGTTAGTCCTTCTAGCAACATGACAAGTCTCAGGAGTCACAGGTATTGGCACCTGAGCCTGTGGGAGTGGTGACCCTGGGGATGTGCAGGGCATAATCATATGCAGTGGCATTAATCTTTGGGGAGAGTCAGAATTCACTTATAGCCTGGTGGTGGCAGAGGGATGACAGAATTATAATAACTGGGGTATCAGAAAGAGGCTATGTGCTTAACATCAATTTGCAGAAAGGTCTCATTTTATCAGGAAAAGCAACAATGGCAGAGACAAGAATGGGGTGGCTGTTCTTTAGCACTGGAAAACCTTCAGCAAAGCCCAGGGCTTGGGGGTTCCCTCTGGGTGTCTGAGATGCAGCATTCAGCACCAGCTCCAGGCTTTGGGCAGCTGTGGGAGCCAGAGACCATGTGCGGTCCCTGGCTCAGCATGGGATTAAACAGCGTGAGGGGTGTCCAGAAGTATGTGTTAGAGTTAATGAAGAGTAGGAAGTATGGATCACAGCTCTAGGGACTGTAAAAGAAAACTGCTTTTGCCACTGCCCTCCAGCCTGGTGACAGAGCAAGACTCCATCTACACACACACACACACACACACACACACACACACACACACACACACACACACACACACAGAGTGCTTTCAGTTAAGGCATTTTATTTATTGTTGAAGAAGACAGGACTCTAGGATATGTCTTACATTTTCAGAACATGTTATAAACTGAGATTGTATTGGGGTATGTTCAGCCAGTCTCTTTCACCCGGTTCTAGAGACAGCTGCCACTACTGTTGAGGGTAAGAAGTTGGTATTCATTGATTTGGACAGCTGAAAGCAAATACCTTTAGATGGAATCAGTTTGACTCAAAGTATTAGACCTTTTCTCCCTGTGCAGAGTGTGCTAAATGCCCTTGGATAGTATGTTTCATGCACTTAGTTTCAGCAATATGGACCTGGATTAATTACTCTGACATTGTCTAAACCCTGTAACTATGTAGAAATAATATAATATCCAATAATATCCACATATCTGAACACTGTATGCAACCTTCTGTTTATTATCACAGTAAAAACGTCTATTCAAATTGTTGCATATGCATAATTTCTATTACAGTTAGAGGGACTGATGATTAGAAGTTGATAGGGAGACATTATTTAATAATTACAAGAGAATGCATTCTTTAGCAAGAATAATATACCTCATTAAAAATAAAAATTATTCAATTATTTCTCTACTAAAACATATCAGTGTCATAAATAACATCATCCTAAAGGATATCAGCTGTGATTAAATGTCCCAAAGTGGAGATTAAAGTATTAGTAAACACGGGGGTAGGTATAAATTTGCAGAGGTAGAGACTGAAATACAGATAAATAACTTTCCCAACGTGTCAGTTGTATGTAGAGAAGCCATGATTAAAAAACTAAGGCCTCTCTGTGTTTTTTTCATATGAGGTGCTAACGATAATATGAATGCTCCAAAGGTGTCAGAATAAACCACAAGAGGCATGATGTTTTATATCAATTATTCATCCAGAAAAATAATACATGTACTTCAAAGTAGCAAAAATCGACTCCAAACACCATTTTCATGTGTATAAAACAAAAATAAAATTTGATCTTTGAAAACACCTATTCTAAAGAATTTAATATATTGTGATTTTAATATCAATTATGTACCGCCTTATATATTCATCAAGTTCTGCTCAAAAATGCAGCATCTCTGAATATGACCTGCAGCTTTATATGCTATAGACAGAGTAGTCAGAGAGAGTAGAAAGCAAGGGCACCCATTGGCTTCGAATCATTTTCAGTGAAAATTTTAAAGAAAAAATGCTAATCACAGGCATAATGTAAGTATATGAATATAACTAGTTTTCCCTAAATCTGAACATAGATAATAAAATAGAAATATCATAAAAAGCAATCTCTACATTATATATCTTTGTAAAGAACTAGAATATAATTAGTAAATGTTTAAAATAAGGATCAACTATATTGATGGCATGTTAAACAATTCAGTTCTGTATATCAACATTTTGTCAACACTATGCTAATTCTATGGCTCCCTTCTTGGCTCTGAGTTTACTTAGTATTCCCCATAGTATATTCTGACCTCACAAATCAACCATGGTACACAACGTTAAAAGTACAGAACATGTTATTGTTAAGATGAGGATTCTCATGTACACATGAATGAAAATGTTCTTGTAAAAAACTAGCAAGAAAACGTGAAGTGGGATGGAGAAGTCAAGTCAGTGTGCCAGTGTCATGGAATGTAACCTTGTCTCAGATCCCACAGGGAAGCTCTTGAAATAAGTCACATGTCAGAGCTGTCTGAAACAGGGCTAGAAGCTGGAGTCTTTTTATGCCTAAATCTATTAGACATTGGTTAATTTTCACGATTTCCCAGCTACCCTATATTCAGGCGAGATGGGTTCTGGCAGCCTGAGGGTTGTCTGCAAACAAAATCACATGGATTCGAGCTATTACTTGATAAAGTTCTGCCTGTTCACACCATATGCCCCAGTAATTTCAGATAGGAAGATATCCCAGAAAAATGCCTGCACATGTTTATGGGAAGATGTGTATTTAAAATATGCAGAGAAGCACTGTATATTGTATAATAACTCCAAAATGAAAATAACCTGAATGTCCATGAACATCATCACTGTTAGAAGAGTACACTACATATTATGTAATGAAATTCAATTTGAAATTCAAAGGGAATACAATACCAATAAACATACATGAAACAAAAAATCGTAATGTTGATTAAGTCACAGAAGAATACATACAATGTGATTTCAGTTACATACAATCCCAAAAAAGGTAAAACAAACTGATATGCTTTAGGAATATATGCATATGTGATAAAACCATAAAGGAAAAGAAGGGCATACTCTATAGAAAGTGAAGAATATTGGTTACTTCCAAGTTGCAGGGAGGGAGATGGTGTCACAGGACCACCAGGTTTGTGCAGTGGCTGTGCAGTAACAGACAAACACACTGACACAGCAGGTTTTGCAACAGAGGAAGACTTTAATGATTATAGGGCAGCTGAGCAAGGACACGAGAAGGATCCTCACATCCATCTCCTTGAGAAGTTTTTAAGGGCTGGAGGTTTTAAGGTGATTGTGGAAGGTGGGGGGGCTGTAAAATTGGGGTTGTCGATTGGTTAGGGTAAGAGTGATGAAATCATCTGGATGTGGAAACTGAATTTTTTGTCAACTTCTTCTGGGGTACTTCAGACCAGCTGGTATCAGTAATTCCACCAGTATGTAGGATAATAAAAGAATATATCAAATAGAAAACCTCACATTTCACAATGTTTGAGATATTTCCATAGAGTGATTAGGAAGAAACTATAATCTTGTGATGGGATCCACATGACTCTGGATAATAGGCGACATAAAAGCATGAAGGAGTGGGTCAGAGAGCAAGCTAACCAATGATTAATGTTGAATGTGTGGCAATCTTGTATTAGTTTCATTTCTCTCCCTCCTTTCTTTGCTGGTTAATTTTATGAAGTTTATAGGGATGGTTTCAATTTTATTGAGGAGTAATACATTAGAAGCTTCAAAAATGCTGATTGCTAATTCTCTATTGTTTTAAATTAGTTGGTGGACTTATTTATAGATTGATCTTATGCTTTCATTAACTTATAAAAAGTCATCAAAAATTTGTAAGGACAACTTTATTATCCAGTTTTAGAGAGAGGAAGAGAGAAAGAGAGAGTTGTGCATTCCCTATGGTTTCATCATTCATTATATATTCACTCAGCAAATAGTTGAGTGCTGACTAGGAGCAGGGAGCTATTTTAGATCAAGATATGAAGATGAAGGGGATCTAGTTTCTGAAACACAGTTCTATAATTAACAAAGTGATGCAACAGCGTAGGGACTTAGAGGTTTGCCTATGACTTCCTAAATTAGAAACATATCTTGTCCACTTAAAAGCTGAATAACCTTAGAAAACCTTATTGATTTCACTAAAAATCAATTTCCTCATCTATACCATGGAGATAATAATGCTGACTACATTATTCACTTTCTGAGGATTATTTGAGTTAATACACACAATGTGCTTCAAGCCAAGCTCAGAGGCAAGTGAAGCACTCATTCGGCAAACATTCTTTTTTATTACATATGATTTTGATTGCACTGGAAAAAGGTGGGCCAGTTTCACCTTTAAGAAAAATTTTAGATGGCTGGGGGTGGTGACTCACACCTGCATTCCCAGTACTTTGGGAGGCCGAGGCAGGCAAATCATCTAAGGTCGGGAGTTCGAGACCAGCCTGCCCAACATGGAGAAACCTTGTCTCTACTAAAAGTACAAAAATTAGCCGGGAGTGGTGGCTTGTGCTTCTAATCTCAGCTACTTGGGAGGTTGAGGCAGGAGAATTGCCTGAACCCAGGAGGTGGAGGTTGCAGTGAGCTGAGATTTTGCCACTGCACTCCAGCCTGGGCAACAAAAGCAAAATACTCAATTAAAAAAAAATTTACTAGTTTTCTATTGTGATTGTTGAGGTATACAGGATGCAAAAGTGTTCTGAATGGACCAAGTGGCATATGAGCAAAGCATGGAATTACCGAAGAACAAGGGAAAGGATGTTCAAGGTGATGGAGAAGAGAGAATATGGGAGGTGGCAGGAGACCTTGATAGCATGTGGGGCTGTCTGATAAATTTGCATTTTGTCTTGGAGGTACTTAAAATACATAGGAGATTTTCAACATGGAAATAGTAGAATCAGACTATTTCAGTAATAACCAAGTATGCCTTATGAAGGATGAACTGAATTAGGACAAAGTTGTTAGCAGAAGACCACTAACAGCTATTTCAAGTGAAAAATGTTGATGGATTAAAGTAAAACATGGTATAAGGAAAGAAAACAGATGAAATAGATATTTCTGTAGAATTACTATATTCCATAATGGTATCGGAGACAGAAAAAAAGAAGCTAAATTATCCTGCAGAACAAATGATACCTGAAATCTAAGTGATTTACAAAAGGAAGGTTTAGTTCTCACTAAGATACATCCTGGCTGGGTTGCAGCCTTCAAAATGTATTTGTTTGTTCATTACCATTTATTATCTCTTTCTCTGTCACTGTTGACAAGATGGAGATACAAATTGTTCAAAAATATTTCAGGTATAACTATGTATACATTTGTTACATGAATTATCACAACCTTAAATCTTTTACTTATATTGTCTTAACCATTTTTGCCACACCAAAGCAATTCATACGACAGACAATTAAATTGATATTTTTGGCAGGTGTGGTGGCTCACAGCTGTAATCCCAGAATTTTGGAAGACAGAGGCGGGAGGATCACTTGAGCCTAGGAGTTTGAGACCAGCCAGGGCAACATGGCGAAAACGGCCTCTACTAAAAATACAAAAATTAGCCAGGTATCATAGCACATGCCTGCAGTCCCAGTTACTTTTGGAGGCAGAGTCACAAGGATGACTCGAGCTGGGAGGCAGAGTCTGCAGTGAGCAGTGATCGCACTGCTTCATTTTAGCCTAGGTGACAGAGCCAGACCCTACCTCAAAAAAAAGAAAAAAAAAAGATAGTTTTTTATGGCAGTGTCTGAAACAGACACAAACTGACAAAAAATAACACTTTTTCATTGTTTTTGACACAGGGTCTGGTTCTGTTAAGCAGGCTGGAGTGTAGTGGTGTGATCTTCTCTCACTGTAGCCACCACCTTCTGGGTTCAAACAATCCTCATGTCTCAGCTTTTTGGTAGCTGGGATTACAGATTTGCACCCTCAAGACCCAGCTGTATTTTTTGGCATTATTAGTAGAGATGGGGTTTTGCCATGTTGCCCAGGATAGTCTTGAACTCCTAGGCTCAAGCAGTGTTCCTGCCTCAGCTTCCAAATTGTTGGAATTACAGGCAGAAGCCACTGTGCTTGGTCTATAACTTAGCACTTGTACCAAGTGTAATTATGACGTGAAATATTTCTGATTAACAACTGACAATGTAATTAATACAATAAGCTTTATTTATATTTTATGGGCAGATATTATGTTTGTTACATTCTATATTCATAAACAAATTACATTGTCATTGCTCTCATGGAGATTTCTGGCGAAAAGCAAATTTAATTACCCAACTTTTCAAACTCAACTAAGAGTCCCAGGAAGCCTTCAACCTATTCTAATCATTTTCTCATATTTGAACAGCTGCAAGAAAATATTTTTGAGTATATTATATGAGCTAAATTATATTTCAGGTGGTGGAGAGTATAGATAAATACACTCTTTCATACAAACTAATCCTTTCATTTTCATTAATTATTTTTGGGATTCATATGAACCATGTCACTTGAATTCATATAATGGAAGTGGTGATATGCAATGTGTCCAGACTGTGCTTACTGTGATTAGAACTTACGTCTCCTCGTGTGAATTAAGTATTTGTTTTAGACCAATTCCTTTGAGTTGCTTTCCTTTTAAGGTGAAATAGAAAAGGAAGTCTCTAGAATCTGGCAACCTCCCCTGACTAAAAATGAGTTTCCATAGCTTTACCATAAAATCTATGGTAACCCATATTAAATATTAAAATATTCTTGTTTGACCTGTTGATGTCATTCCCTAGGTGGCATCTCCTTAAAGACATTATTGTATTCCATTTTTATTTGTATACACAGCATCTAATATTATGTCCAGCATAGAATATGTGTCTAATAAATGTTTACTGGTTGAAAGACAACAACCTGCATCCAAAGTATTTTTATGCACATTTGAGTTTAGTATCTTCTGAATTGTTATATTGTTTTATACATGACTACATTTATATTAAAATAAGAAAACTTCCAAAGAGCTTGAGTAGCACTAAGATTAATCATTTTCAAAGATATCAGAAGACAATGAATGAAAATACTGTAACTATACTTCGAAACTCTGTAAGGGTATGACTAAATGCAGCTGACTCCTCCACACAAAATTACCATAGTGGTTAAGAGTGTGAAATTTTAGCCTAATTACTTAAGTCTGAACCTGTCTCTGCTACTAACTTGCTGTGTGATTTTTGTGCAAATTACTCAAGTTTCTGGACCTCTATCTCCTCACTTTTAAAATGGGCATCACTTTGATAATTGTACCCATCTCACAGAGACATTTTCAAGATTAAATGAGTTTAGTAGTGGAAAAAATTTAGTATAGTTCCTGGTATATCATAATTTCTATTTAAGAGTAGTTATGAGACCTAAGAAAATATGTTAAATAAAAAAGTATGATAAGATGTAATATTACCATAGTAACACACTCCATTTATGAATATGGAATCAGTTCTAATTCTAAATAGTAGAAAATGCATTTGGAATTATTAGTAATGAATATGATCTATTCTTTTTTAATAACTGTATTTTTCCACTCTTAGGTATTCATCACTCAGGATTCTAGTTATGAATAATAGCAACACTAGCTATTCAAACAGAAAGGGACTTATTTAAGGGACTATTTTTACTGAAGTTTCTGGACAGCTACAATCAGATTTGAAATGCCACCAGCAAGAACACCACCTACATCTCCCAGAGCTGCTCAGTGAAGGCAGCTCTGCCAAACCCACTGCTTTACTTCACTGAGAAGCCAGCACTGCTTTACCCACTATACAGCAGTGGGTATAGCAGTGCTATATGATTCTGGCACTGTGTACCAAGTCCTCCAGGGTGCCCTGGGAAGACCAGCTGGCTCTGACACTAGCCTTGTCAGAAAAACAGTTTGGCATCGAAATGGCTTCTTCTCTCTAGAACTATAGTCTTGTGTTTGGCTTTCTGTTGGGCAAAATTTAAGTCAAATGCCTTTACTTTAGCTGCAAAGGAAGCTGACAAAATGAACCCCGGAAATTCCCCCAAGCACACGGATTGTTCAAAGCTGCTTCTTGGCCAGCAGAATATCCTCAGGCACAGACATATTAATTAGAAGAGAATTCATTGAGAACCACAAATAAGAACTCATGGGTCCTTATTTAGTTGACAGGGGTGATCAGTACCTGGAATATCAGTTGTAAATGCAAGGAGAATTCTCACATAGAGTTTAAATTGCATAACAAATTGCTTAACTATATTCATTTATTTCAAAAACATGAAACAAACTTTGTTAGATATAACCTCCTGTAGGATTTACTGAGGAAAACAGACAACAGTAAAACACCCTGCTGTGATTCTTACAGTGAGTAAAGTAGATATCAGGAATAGAGATTTTATTGTGTCCCATGCTGTATGTGAAAAGCATAAAGTGCCCTAGGAATGTATTGACGGAAACTCCTCTCTTTAGGAAGAACAAGGAGAGTCTGAATTCATTTACTCATTAAGTGTATTATGTCATTTTGCATTGCTTTAAAGAAATACCCAAGGTTGGGTAATTTATAAAGTAAAGAGCTTTATTTGTACAAGCATGGCACTACCATCTGCTCAGCTTCTGGTGAAGCCTCAGGAAGCTTTTATTCCCCATGGAGAATGAAGGGGAAGCAGGTATATCACATGATGAGAGAAGAAACAAGAAAAAGGAGGAAGTTGCAGGCTCTTTTAAACAACTAGCTCTGACATGAACTAACAGAGTGAGAACTCAGTACCAAGAGGACAGCAGCAAGCCACTCATAGGGATGCACCCCCATTATCCAAACATCTTGACGCCATCTCCAAAATTCGCAGCCAAATTTCAACATGAGATTTGGAGGGGCCACACTTCAAACCATATCACTGACCAAACGTTTACTGAATTTCATATTAGAAATAAAGGTACAAAGTTAAGTAATATATGTTTCATGTAATTATTAATTTGTCTCCACATATTGAAAGATTTATTCAGGCATAAAAGGTTTTTATTTCCAAGAAAGTTATTCAAGTAGAAATATATAGAGAATTGAGGGAAAAATATGCTTTTTAATTTGATTAAAAAGTTGCTTGGATCCCAAAATACGGTGGGTTGTTGGTGAATGTCATAATAAAGAACTGAGGCATGACACTCATTTTATTATTTTTCACTGTTCTTCCAAAGAAGAAGCCAACATGGTTAAAGCATGTTGTTAGATTTCTATTGTCAGTGTGGTACCGATCAAATAAAAATAAGAAAATTGTTTTATTGCACCAAGTAGCAGATAGGGAGGATTTTAAGGGCATCATGGTAAAGAGAATAGAGTAGAAAGTGAGATGCAGATGACATAGATTCTATGGTTCTAGAATAAAATTAAATTATTAATTTTATGAATGTTTGGAGCAAAACAGATGTGAATCTCCGTGACCATGCAGGGAGGACTGTGGCATTATTTACATCCATAGAAACATGCTGAAAAACACATTCTGGAATTTATTTTAAAATTTAGATAGAATTGTGTTTAATGTAATATATTGGTTTTCTGTTGCTGCATAAAAAATTACCGTAAATTCAGCAGCTTAAACAACACCCACTTATCAGCTCACAGTTCTATAGGTCAGAAGGCCATGTGGACTGGACTGCCTTCTCTGACATGGGTATCACGAGGTGGCAGTGGATATGTTGGCAGAACTAAGGTACCTGGAAGCTCTGAAAATAATCTCCTTTTAGCTCATTCAGATTGTTGACAGATCAGTTTCTTGCAGTTGTAGAACTGAGGTCTGTTTTCTTTAGCAATGGAAATCCTCCCTTACATCAAATCCCTGTCTTGATTTTAGCCTTTCTGATTTCAGCTTTAACTAGCAGTTTGAAAAATCACTACTTATTTTATTAGATTACTGATGCAATTTGGCTCTGGGTTCCTACCTCAATCTCATGTTGAATTGTAATCCGCAATGTAATTCACTGGTGAAAGATGACTTGATCATGGGGGGCATATTTCTGCCTTGCTGCTTTCATGATAGTGAGTGAGTTCTCAGGAGAGCAGCTTGTTTAAAAGTGTGTAGCACTTCCTTCTTTGGTTGCTGTCTCCTGCTCTGCCATGGTAAAACATCAGTGTATCACCCTCACCTTCTGCCAGAATTGTAAGTTTCCTGAGGCCTCCCAGCCAAGCATCCTGTATAGCCTGGGAAACTGAGTCAATTAAACCTAGTTTCTTCATAAATTAGCCAGTCTCAGGTGGCTTGTTTACAGCAAATTGAGAACAGGCTAATATAATTAAGCTCTCCAGAATAATTTTTCTGTCATGAGGTCAGTTGCTTACTAGCCTTGGACAAACGGTGGGCAGTTGGAAGTACACTTGGAATTTGGAAGAGGATTGAAGTTAGAGATAAACTCAGAAGAATGAATTCTTTCAGAAGTGCTTTGAAGAGACGTGACTGACATAATTAAGGAAGATTATATTGAGAAGAGAAAGTGAAAACTCTGAGATCCTGCAGGTAAAAAAAAAAAAAGAAAGAATTAAGTCTTAGTGAAAAGTTCTCAATTTCATTTATGGGAGTAAATACCAGGAGTTGAGAGAAGAAGGTGAAATTGGTATTGTTAGAATTGAGGAGGTCATGATTCTTGAAGTTGCATGAATGTGTATGTCTAAAACACCTAAAAGTAATGGGAAAATAAAAGAAATGAAAAAAAGGAAAGAATAAACTAACTCCTCAGATATCTAGCAAAAGGAAAGCAATAGAATCCACCAGCTGAGGGACTTGTAAGGAACACACAGTCTGAGGAAAAGTTCACTGCAGTAAGATGAGAAGATGGAATGTGAATAAGATAAAAATGCAAATTATGTAGAAACCACAGTTGCAAGAACACAGGGTGGACTGGAGACAAAATAGCTTAGGAGATAAAGAACAATCCCTTAATGTGCATAATTTCTTGTTTTCATCTCTTCGCCTTGGATCTTGGGCCAATCATGACAGCAATGGTGCATTTTCATCTTTGAATCCATGACACATCGTTGGCCCTCAATGAATTTGCAGTAAACAAATAAAAAGCAGGTAACAAGAAGCAATCTTTGCCTACCAGAGGAGCTGTGTGTGCCAGGAATGAGTCAAGCAGGAGCTTGGTAGATTATACTTCCTGGAAATACAGATGCATATAATTTTAAAGATATAATCATGAAATATTAAAAGAATTGTAAAAGTGGCAGTGAATTATTTAGAAACAGTGTCCCTGCATGCATGATACAATATTCAGATGTGTGTTAAAATGTATGCTCCAAGGAAAGTCTTCCTATTGTTTTATGTGAGCTGCATATTTTAAAATAATGCTGGAATGCAATTTAAAGCTTTCGAATTTCTTCATCCCATTTCCCTGTCGCCTTGTAGGGCTCCCTTTGATTTCAAAGGTGCTTCATTGCTAGAATGAGAAATAGGGGGTAAAAAAGCTTAATTCTTTGAGTCTAAAGTTTGAAACGAGTTTTTCAATCTACAGATAAAAATTCTACCTTTGGACGTCAGCATTGTTAAGTTTTCCCTGAGATTAAATCCATGGAAGTAGCCCACACCTGCCTACACTTTGTGACTACATCTTCAGATTATGTATGTGCAGGTAAAGTTTTAGAAATGGGCAGGCAAAGAAAGCAAGAGAGGGAGAGAAGATAAGATGCCCCCCTCCCCTGTAAAAGAGACATAGTAATCATCTGATTATGTTTTCAGTCACAGAAAGCAAACACCGACTAATACTACCTTTAGATGCTAATGATTTATTTGCTAGAAATACATTTTTGCTTTAGGTTTATTGATCATGCTCATTTATAAATGCAAATTTATTCTGTCCTTAGGATCCAAAATCATTTAAAACCTATGAATATTTGTTGACTGTTTCTGGTTAAACTCTGTGGTTAGTTTTGGGAGGATGTGTAAAATGCAACACTTGATCTCCAGGGACCTTTCATCACCTAGGAAGGAGAGATAAATATATTTTCGTTTTGAATGGAAAAATGTAATATTGCAAAAGAAACACAAATGCTATAAATATTCAAAGTATGATATGTTAGTCCTATCACATCACAAACCTCATTTGTTGTAAGAGGTTAGAAATAAGTAAATATAAAAATAATTATATACATGACAGGTATCACTTGGCATTAATTCTCCTTCAACTCCTGAAAAAACAAATCTTATTGAAAAGGCCCATAAACACCACTTCTCAATACACTTACTGCATGATTTTAGTAAGAGGTTTAATTAGCATGAAATAGCTACATTCGACTGCTCTAAGGCAGCCTATAGCATCAGAGTCACACAAAGCCTCACTCTCAATGATGTATTCCCCTTCCCACCTCAGTAATCAGAATCCACTTTCTGTGCTACTCTAGTAAGTTCAGGGAGGCTTCCTTTCAATACCACCAGGCCTCATTGTCCTCTTAATGCTCATACCTCTTCCGTTCAGAATTTTCTCTTGGATCTTTGATAGTACTTGTACCGCCTACTGGCTCAAACATTTCTTTTAGTTTCTCTGAAAGCACAGGAGGCAAACAAGAGGCAAAAGTAGAGATTCTGCCCGTAATGGGCTGGGAGGGCATGGTTTTGTGGATGATTTCTCTGGCCCATCACAGTACAGAAAGGAATTGTCGTGTTTGGTGTCTTCAGGAGAGGACAGGGAAGATATGAGCTAGTTATCAGCATCAGAGAGACCACATGGCTACTGAAATATCAAACTGGATTATAGCATAATACTGACAGTGCTTACAAGCCCCACATTCCTCTAATTCTGAACCCTCAAGAGGAGGAAGCATGGAGAAACAGCTGATACAAACTTACAAATACATAAGTCACTGGGCATGGGGTAGGCATCTATAAAATTGGTGGTTGAATTGTGACTCATCAGTTGTGATTGATGGATGTAAATGTGTAGAGCCTCAGGATTTGCTGTTTTCATCTTAATTTGCCTATTTATTAAATATAGAGAGAGCAGGGATGAGGAACCATTAGCCTGGAAGCAGGTTCCAATTCTCAAGAAGTAAAAGCTTATTATAGAGAAGTAGCCAAATGAAAGAGGAAAGAAGGAAGGAAGGAGAGGAGGGATAGATGTTAATTTGCCCACTTGGGGCAAGTCTACCACACTCTACTCCATGTCTATAATATTAACCTCTGTGTCATAAGGGAAGGTTCTGTGATGGAAAGCCACACCATAACTGGTTGGAATAGTTGTCCAAAACAAGTCAGTTTGCTCCTTCTGAGCAAATGTGGAAAGTTTGTGCAATGAAAAAAGTGTATGTTTATTTGAACTGTTGTGTTAGTCTTCCTATTATTAACACAGACTAGCCAGGCAGCAATATTTAAGTGTGTGAATACTAAAGACCAGACGTTAATTTTTTAGGAAAATAAAACCAGAGCTGGCAAGAATAATTAAAGCTTCCTGTTTTCATATTTTCAGGTTCTGATAAGTAAGGAATTAAGTCACTGTCAACACAAGATAGGTCAATCTCATTTAGCAGCATGACATTGTAAATTATATGATTTCTCATCACTCCTTTCTGCTCCTTGATAATACAAATGCTTGTCAAAAACTTTAATGATCATAGGTAAAACACTAATTATGTATCCCTCACTGGTTGTTAGAATAAGGTAACCCTTAGTGACTCTAGGGTAGGTAAATGTTTCAGTTATATATTTGCAATGAAAATTGAGACCAGTTGTGGTGGCTCATGCCTGTAATCCAAGCACTTTGGTAGGCCCAGGTGGGTGGATCACCTGAAGGCAGGAGTTCAAGACCCACCTGCCCAACATGGTGAAACCCCATCTGTACTAAAAATAAAAAAATTAGCTGGGCATGATGGCACATGCCTGTAATCCCAGCTACTTGGGAGGCTGAGGCAGGGGAATCGTTTCAACTCTAGAAGCAGAGGATGCAGTGAACCCTGATTGTACCATTGCATTCCAGCCTAAGAAGAAGAGCAAAACTCCATCTTAAAAAAAAACAAAAGAAATACATAAAAAAGAAAATTGGGTACCATAATAACTGAGATAAATTACTCATAATCTTATAATCTGGTATTTATATTATTTTGATGTATTTTTAAAATTTTTGTATTTCAAATTAGAATCTTACAGTTTATATATTCTTATTGTAATAGTATTGTCTGACATATAATTCTATAAGCATTATTCCATAGTCTTTCTTTCTTTTCTTCTCTTTTTTTTTTTTTTTGAGACGGAGTTTCGCTCTTGTTACCCAGGCTGGAGTGCAATGGCGCGATCTCGGCTCACCACAATCTCCGCCTCCTGGGTTCAGGCAATTCTCCTGCCTCAGCCTCCTGAGTAGCTGGGATTACAGGCACGCGCCACCATGCCCAGCTAATTTTTTGTATTTTTTAGTAGAGATGAGGTTTCACCATGTTGACCAGGATGGTTTCGATCTCTTGACCTCGTGATCCACCCGCCTCGGCCTCCCAAAGTGCTGGGATTATAGGCGTGAGCCACCGCGCCCAGCCAGTCTTTCATATTTTAATAATTTTTTTTAGTTCCTTGTTACTAGATTATGACCTTTGTTATATATTTAGATAGGTTCCAATTTTGTCACTTTGTATGATGCTGTAATAAACATTCTTCCTGAAAGTCTTTGTCCACTTTTGGGGTAATAAGAGTACCTGGAAATGAAACTGAGACAAAGAGAAAAACATGTAAATAACTTGATAAATAAATCCATAAATATTATGCCAATTTATATTTGCAGTATCATTATTACCTCTCACAGTGACAATGTAACCAAACTATACCAAGGTCAGTTTTCCCTGCGTAACCCACACTTTGGAGCCAGTTCAGCCTTCTCTCCTCCAGGTCTCCCTTCATGGCCCCCTTTCCCTCCCTCTACTCATCTTTGGGCTTCTCTCCTTTGTCTCTCTATCTCTGTATTTTCTTCTTTTCAGTCCTTTTTATCTAATTCTCGTTGCTGCTAAAATATGTGTCTCATGAGGTACGTTCTTCCCAACACTCAATAGACTTTATTCTAACTTCAAAGTAATGGCTCTCTTCCCACTCCTTCCTTTGTAACTAAGAATCTCTAAGATTCACATTTTTTTCCACTCTGGCAGAGTACATTTGCTGGTGGTCTTAGTAATAGTGGGCCACTAGAAAACTATGTTTTAATTGTGTTTTTAAATCTGGAGAAATAATAAGAGATGTCTTAGTAAAAAGCAAAATTATTGATATGGTGTTGCTACTGCAGCCTACAAAGTTTGTTACTTTTCATTGGAGACTGAGTTTATTACATGAGCAGCCTGTCTTATGTTTCTTGCCATCTCTCAAGCACATTCTCTCACATAATTTATTCATTGAAGCATACAACTATGTTTCTGCCTTAGGGCTTTATTTTCATCTCCTCACAATATACAAAATTAAACCCCAAAGACAATAGCATTATATGTTTCAAATAATTCTTCAATAGATACTTGTAATTTATATTTCATGCAATATAACAAGATGCTGTGCATTGATTGAGAGCACTGTAGAGAATGTAAACTAAATTGTAAAATGTGTCCAGAATGCATTTCAACTAAGATGGTTTTATTAATCTAAAAACGTGTTTCAAAAATCCTGCAATGCCAGGTTTCTGCTTCTATTGAGCTGATTTTCCTCACTTCTGACTTTGTTACTTTTTCTGAAGGAATCACATTAAAATTTTTTTAAAAAATAGGTAATTAACAAAGATTGAATATACTCAAGGAGTATAATATTATGATTTGATGTATATAAGTACATCATGCAATGATTATCAAAATCAAGTTAATATGTTCGTTACCACTCACACTGTACATTAGATCCAAACTTGTTAATCAAATTGGAAGTATACATGCTTTGACCAATATCTCCCCACTTTCCCTGCTCCAGCTCCTTGCAAGAGATCGAGACCATCCTGGCCAACATGGTAAAACCCCGTCTCTACTAAAAATACAAAAAAAAATTAGCTAGGCATGGTAGCATGCGCCTGTAGTCCCAGCTACTCAGGAGGCTGAGGCAGAAGAATTGCTTGAACTTGGGAGGCGGAGGTTGCAGTGAGCCGAGGTCGCGCCACTGCATTCCAGCCTGGTACCTGGTGACAGAGTGAGACTCTGTCTCAAAAAAAAAAAAAAAAAAGAAAAGAAAAAAAATCTACCAGTTTACTTTCTGCATCTATGACTTTGACAGTTTTAGATTCCACTTATAAGTGAGATTGATTGTACAGTATTTTTCTTTGTCTGTCGAGCTTATATTACTTAGTACAATGTCCCTCAGGTTCATTCATGTTGTCACAAATGACAGAATTTCCCTCTTTCTATGGCTAATATTACACTGTATGTGTATGTGTTTGTGCATGTGTACGTATATAAGTGTCACACTTTCGTTATTTATACATCTGTTGATGGACACAGATTTTTTTTTCCATATCTTGGCTATTGGGATTAACGTAAAAATCATGAAAATGCAGATATCCCTTCAACATACGGATTTAAGTTTTTTTAGGTATGTACCCAGCAGTGTGACTGCTGGATCATATGGTAGTTCTATTTTTAATTTTTTGAGGAATCTCCAAACTGTTTTCCATAATAATTGAATCAATTTACATTCCTACCACACAGGAGTATAAGCATTTCCTTTTCTCTACACCCTCACAAATACGGTTGTTTCTTGTGTCTTTGATAATAGCCATTCTAACAGGTGTAATGTGATTGTCTTGATTTGCATTTCTCTGATAATTAGCAATACTGAACACTTTTTCATGTATCTGCTGGCCATTTGGTTTTTTCTTTGTTTTGTTTTGTTTTTGAGGTGGAGTCTCACTCTGTCACCCAGGCTGGAGTACAATGGTTTGGACTCAGCTCACTGCAAATGCAACCTCTCTGGTTCAAGCATTTCTGTTTCCTCTACCTACAGAGTAGCAGGGATTACAGGGGCCCACCACCACAATTGGATGATTTTTAAGATATTTGTAGTAGAAATGGGGTTTCACCATGTTGGCCAGGCTGGTCTCAAACTCCTGACCTTGCAAGTGATCTGCCCTTCTTGGTCTCCCAGAGTGCTAGGATAATATGCATGAGCCATTGCACTTGGCCTCTTCTGGCCATTTGTAAGTCTTCTTTGAAAATGCCTCTTCGGGTCCTTTTCCCATTTTTAAATTCACTTTTTAGAAATTGTTTTATGATTAAGTTCTTTATATAGTATAGACATTAACCCTTTATCAAGTTTAAAAATATTTCTTTCCACTCTGTAGGTTGCCTTTTCATTTGGTTGATTGTTTTCTTTGATGTACAGAATTTTTTTTTGTATGATACAGTCCCACTTGTTTATTTTTGCTTTTATTGCCTGTCATTTTGGTGTGCTATCTAAAAAATCATTGCCAAGACCAGTGGCAAGAAGCCTTTCCCTAAGTTGTTTTCTAGTTGTGTTACAAATTTCAGATACTACATTTAAGTCTTTAATATATTTGTAGTTAATTTTTATATGTGATATAAGACAAGGGCCCAATTTCACTCTTTTGCATATTGGTATGCAGTTTTTCAAATTCATTTATTGTTAAGACATCTCTTTCTTTATTGTGTATTATTAATGCCATTGTCAGAGATTAGTTGACCAGAAATGCATGAGTGGGTGTTTTTCTGTGCTCTGTATTTTGTTTCATTGGTCTATGTGTCTGTTCTATACCAGTACTGTGCTGTTTTGATAACTACAGTTTTATAATGTAGTTTGACATTAGGAAGTGTGGTACCTCAAGCTTTCTCTTTTTTTTTTCAAGATTGATTTGGTATTTTTATTTATTTGGGACTTCTTCAACATTTAATCTTTACCTTATAGTTTTTTAGTGTATAGACTTTTTTTTTATCTCCTAGTTAAATTTATTCCTGAGCATTTTATTCTTTAGATGCTGTTGTGATGGGAATATTTTCTTAATTTATATAGATTTTATATATAGATTTTGTATCTGTAACTTTAATGATTTGGTTTTCTAGTTATAACAGGTAAAGTCTTTAGGGTTTTCAGTATATAATATTATGTCCTCTGCAGAAATTATTTACCTTTTTTCCAATTTAGATGTTTTCTATCTGTGTTTTTTGTTCTTGTTTCTTCGTTTCTTTTATTTTCTTTCCCCTAACTTCTCTAACTTGGACTTCCATACTTGGTTGAATAGAAGTGGCAAGAGTGTGCACCTTTGTCTGGTTCTTAATCTTGAGAAAATTATTTCAGATTTTCATCATTAAGTATGATGTTAGGTGCAGGTTTGCCATACATAGCCTTTGTTATATTGAAGTACATTCATTCTACATCTATTTTGTTGAGACTTTTAACATGAAAGAACTTTTAATTTTCTTAAATGCTATGTTGCATCTATTGAGATGCTTATATGATTTTTAGCCTTCATTCAACTAATGTAGTATATCACATTTTCTGTTCTGCATTTGTTGAACCATCCTTGCATCCCAAGAAAGCATTTCAGTTGATCACAGTGTTGATCATTTAAATGAGCTATTTAATTCAGTTTTCCAGTGTTTTGTTGAGGATTTTGCATCTGTGTTTATTAGAAGTATTGGTAAGTAATTTTCTTTTCTTGTAGCATCCTTATCTGGCTTTGATATGAAGGTTGCTGGCCTTGAAAAATTACATTGAAAGTGTTCCCATCTCATTTTTTGGGGGGAGGTTGGAGAAGAATTGGTGTTTGTTCTTGAAAACTTGATAAAATTCACCAGTGATGCCATGGGTTTTAGGCTTTCTTTGTTTTTTCTGGGAAGATTTAATTACTGATTTAATCTCCTTACTTGTTATTGATCTATTCAAATTTTATATTTCTTTATGATTCAATCTTGGTATATTGTTCATGTGTAGGAATTTATCTGTTTCTTCTAACTTATCTAATTTGTTGGCATATAAGTGTTCATAGTGACTTATTATGATACTTTGTATTTCTGTGGTATCAGTTGTAATGTTTTCTTTTTCATTTATAATTTTATTTATTTGCTTACTCTTTTTTTCTTGGTGAGTCTAGCTAACCTGTAAATTTGGTTTATCTTTTCAAAAAAGAAAACTGAGATTCATTGATCTTTTCTATGGGCTTTTTCTTATTTCTAGTTTTTATCTTATTATGCAATCTTTTCCCCCTTTAACAAGGAAAATGTATCATATGGTTTAGTTGCATCTGCACCCAGATATCATCTTGAATTATAGTTTTTGTAATCCCCATGTGTTGTGGGAGGAAGCCAATGAGAGGTAATTCAGTTATAGTTACCCCCATGCTGCTGTTGTCATGATGTGACTGAGTTCTCATGGGACCTGATGGTTTGACATGAGGCTTTTTTCTCTTTGCTCATCTTCTCTCTCTTACTACCCTCTGAAGAAGGATGTGTTTGTTTCTCCTTCTGCCATGATTGTAAGTTTCTTGAGGCCTCCTCCACCTTGCGGAACTGTGAAGAAATTAAATCTCTTTATTTTATAAATACTTTTTTTAAGAAACTCAGATTCATTGATCTTTTCTATAGGCTTTTTCTTATTTTAGTTTTTATCTTATTATGCAATCTTTTCCCCCTCTATCAAGGAAAACTTATCATATGATTTAGCTGTGTCTGCACCCAAATCTCATCTTGAATTGTAGTTTTCATAATCCCCATGTGATGTGGGAGGAAGTCAATGAGAGGTAATTCAATTATGGGAGTTAACTACTCCCATGCTGCTGTTGTCATGATGTGACTGAGTTTTCATGGGATCTGATGGTTTTACATGGGGCTTTTTTCTCTTTGCTAGTCTTCTCTCTCTTGCTGCCCTCTGAAGGAGGATGTGTTTGTTTCCCCTTCTGCCATGATTGTAAGTTTCTTGAGGCCTCCTCCACCTTGTGGAACTGTGAGGCAATTAAATCTCTTTATTTTATAAATCATCCAGTCTCAGGTATGTCTTTATTAGCAGTGTCAAAACAGACCAAAACAGTAAATTGGTACTGGAGAGTAGGGTGCTATTGTAAAGATAGCTGAAACTGTGGAAGCGACTTCAGGACTGGGTGACAGGTGGAGCTTGGAAAAGGGTGGAGGGCTCAGAATAAGATAGGGCAATGTGTGACAGTTTGGAACTTCCTAGAGACTTGTTGAATGGCTCTGACCAAAATGCTGACAGTGATATGGACAATAAAGTCCAGGCTGAGGTGGTCTCAGATGGAGATGAGATGACTCTTGTTATGCTTTAGCAAACAGACTGGAGGCATTTTGCTACTGCCCTAGAGATTTGTGGAACTTTGAACTTAAGAAAGATGAGTTAGGACATCTGGCAGAAGAAATTTCTAAGTGGCAAAGGTCTTGAGGAAGCAGAGCATAAACATTTGGAAAATATGCAGCCTGACAATGTGATAGAAAATAAAAATCTATTTTCTGGGGAGAAAATCAGGCTGGCTGCAGAAATTTGCATAAGTAACATCGACCCAAATGTTAATCACTAAGACAATGGGGAAAATATCTCTGGAACATGCCGGAGATCTTCATGGCAGTGCTTTCCGTCACAGGCCATGAGGCCTAGAAGGGAAAAATTGTTTCCCAGCCAGGGCCCAGGATCCCCCTGCTCTGTGCAGCCTTGGGAAGTGGTGTCCTATGTCTCAGCTGCTTCAGCGCCAGCTGTGGCTAAAAGGGGCCAAGGTATAGCTTGGGCCATTGTTTCAAATGGTGCAAATCCCAAGCCTTGGTGTGTTCCAGGTGATGTTGAGGCCGTGAGTGCACAGAAGTCAGAGGTTCTCAAACCTCTGCCTAGATTTCAGAGGATGTATGGAAATGCCTGATGTCCAGGCAGAAGTTTGCTGCAAGGGTGGAACAGTCATGGAGAACCTCTGCCAGGGCAGTATGGAAGGAAAATGTAGGATTGGAGCCCCCACGCAGAGTTCCCACACAGGGTCCCCACTGAGGCACTGCCTAGTGAAGTTGTTAGAAGAGGGCCACTGTCCTCCCAACCAAAGAATGGTAGATCCACTGACAGCTTGCACTGTGCACCTGGTAAAGTCACAGACTCTCAATGCCAGTCCATAAAAGCGGCCAAGAGAGGGGCTGTACCCTGCAAAACCACAGAGGTGAAGCTCCACAAGGTTGTGGGAGCCCAACTCTTGCATCTGTGAACTAGATGTGAGACATGGAGTCAAAGGAGATCACTTTGGAACTTTAAGGTTTTATAACTGCCCTGTTGGATTTCAGAGTTCCATGGGGCGATAGCCCCTTCATTTTGGGCAATCTCTCCCATTTGTAATGGATGTGTTTACCCAATGCCTGTTCCCCTATTGTACCTCAAAAGTAATCAACTTGTTTTTAATTTTATAGGCTCATAGGTGGAAGGGACTTTTCTTGTCTCAGATGAGACCTTATACTTGGACTTTTGTGTTAATGCTGAAATGAGTTAAGACTTTGGAAGATGGTTGGAAAGGCATGATTGTGTTTTGAAATATGAGGACACAAGATTAGGGAGGGGTCGGGGTGGAATGATCCATATCATTGGCTCTGTCTCCACCCAAATGTCATCTTATAGTTCCCATAATCCCCATGTGTTATGGGAGGGCCTGGGTGGGAAGTTACTGAATCATGGGGATGGTTACCCCATGTTACTTTTCTTGTGATAGTGATTGAGTTCTCACGAGATCTGATGGTTTTCTAAAGGGTTTTTCCCTTGTTGCTCATCACTTCTCTCTTCTGCCACCCTGTGAAGAAAGATGTGCTTGCTTCCCTTTCCACCATAATTGTTAACTTTCCTGAACCCTCCCAGCTTTGAAGAACTGTAAATCGTTTAAACCTCTTTCTTTTTCTTCTTCTTCTTCTTCTTTTTTTTTTTTTTTTTTAAACAGAGTTTCACTCTTGTCCAGGCTGGAGTACAATGGTGCAATCTCAGCTCTCCAGCAACCTTGCCTCTGGGTTCAAGTGATTCTTCCGCCTCAGCCTCTCCAGTAGCTGAGACGACAGGCACCCGCCACCACGCCTGGCTAATTTTGTATTTTTAGTAGAGACAGGGTTTCTCCATGTTGGTTAGTCTGGTCTGGAACTCCCAACCTCAGGTGATCTGCCTGCCTCAGCCTCCCAAAGTGCTGGGATTATATATGTGAGCTACTACACCCGGACAAATTCTTTCTTTTATTAATTACCCAATCTCAGGCAGTTCTTTATACTGTCATGAGATCTGACTAAGACAACTTCTTCCAAGAATATAACAGATATAAATGAAGTAGATAATAAACCAAAGTCAGCTGTACTGAGTTTAAATGAGACTGATGGTCTCTTGAGCTCAGAATTTAATGTCTAACACAACAGGAATTGAATCTAGGCTTATTCCCTAGCCATCTCTTGGAGGTAGCCACCTTGGAAGTATGACTAGACCTTTCCAATCATTAATCTCCTTGTCCCTAAAGTAGGCATAATATCTACTTTTTAGGGCTATGTTTTAGTATTAAGGAAATAACCTGCTTTGCTCAATACCTATCACACTGTAAATATGAAGTTAATGGAAAAATGTTAAAAGTAAAATTGATAACAATGATGTAGAGAACCTTTTGCTATGGTTGCCTAAATAAGAGACTAGATTAAAAAAAAGTGCAAACTATAGACCAAGTGTTTGGATCTCATATTAGTTTAGCATTTGGACACTGATTATATAACTTGACAATTAATATTCTTTGCTAATAATCTATAAAATTTGTTAAACAGTTAGAATTGCAGTAGAACCAAGAACTCTGAAAACTCAGTAAATTTAAGCTGATGCCATGGCTGGCTGGCTGGATGGATGGTACAAGGCATTTGCTTTAGCCACACTCATTATCTTCAGTACCCCAAAGTCACCCCAAAGAAGTATGTATATGCAAATATAAACAGTATATTAGGTATGCAATATCATCTTCAAGACAAAACTTACAATCACTTCTAGTATGATCAAATTGATTCCCCTAAGTCCTTGTTATAGGAAAAATTATGACAAACCCACTTATCAGTAAGACACGAATGTAACATTTCCTGACATTTATAATCCTTATTAAGAAACAGAAAAGAAAATGCGTGAATAATAGAAATAAATAATTTTCCTTTATGTTTTGAAAAATTAACTCTTATTTTTCAGTTATTGAACATTCACCTTCAATTCACTGACACATAATTAAATTGAGGTTACAAACACTTTAGAGTTTATTTATGGTAAATAACTTTTATATCCTCTGAGAGCATATCTAGAAGATGTCAAATGCTCTTTACCGTGAATTAGTGCTGAATGCAGTTTTGAAAAATCTTACCTGGTTGTTACTCTGTTGAAAGATAGTGGAAAATAATAACACCACATTGCTTATTTGTTGAATAGCAACAATTTCAAGAGTTCAGTAAAGGATGTATTTACATGAAATATACATTTAATCATAAAGTTAATATATTGTAATAAAGGTAAATATTAGTTTATATATGTGGTATTTAATCTTACTTTGGGTTCCAAATAACTGATATTAAAATTTACAGAAATTTGTAATGATTACTTTTTTAAATAAAATATCATAGTTTGACTAAATGATCTCTATGATTGCATTATACTCTAAATCTGTTAAAGGTGAAACTTTAGAAATTGTGTGTGTGTATATATATATATGTACATAAATATATGTAAATACATTCATAGACATATATATACACATGCACACACAGTCACATACATATAATATATTTTAATTGGGCAGAATATGGAGTGAGAAAGTTTTATTGTACTCACAAATTGAGAACTCAATAAATATTTCATAAATATATTAACAATTTTACTTTATGATATATATTAGAAAGTGTCCTATCCTTCTTATATAACACATTTTGAAGATAAAATATAGTAAAGGACATAAAGCTCTTTTTATATATCTGGTACTCATGGTATGTCCTCTCCAAAAGAGACTCAAAGACTCAGGAAAGCTACAGTACCTCAATGTGAGTCTTATCGTCACAGATGCATAATTATGAGGATAGTGTGCCTGGGATGAAGGGAAAGGTAGACAGGAGGCGGAGAAGAAATTCCCCGAGTGTCCAGATTGGAAGACAGTTGGATAGAGAGGACTTTCCATTTCAGGAACAAGGGAACAAGAGTAGAAGGAATTGAACATGAAAGTATCCCCATTCCAGGACCTCACCCACCAACTGCCCATGCCAGGGACAGTTGGCCATCCCACAGTATAAGAGAAACTAATGGGCACATACTGTGAAATGTAATCTGAATTTAATATAAATGGGTACATTGGAGCTTGGGCATATACCACTAAATATGTTAACCTAAGGAAAGTAGAGAGTTATCAGTAATGTCAGTTTGTTTCTTGTTTGTTTGTTTGGTTTGTTTTTGAAGAATAGGTTAGAGTGCTTGCTATATACATATTAGAAGCTTTGTAGTTGCTGACTGGCAGTCAGTATAGCACTGTGGTTAAAAATCATGCCCTGCGTGAATATACCAGGTGCTTTTCTTACTGTCTCTGTGATCCAAGGCAATTACCCACCTTTCTTCGCTTTCTTTTCTTTAATTGTATAAAACACATGCAACAGCCCTTGTCTCATACAGCTGTTACAAGGATTAGCTGAGTTTACCTGAGTAAAATACTTATAGATGATAAGTGCCCAATAAAAGCTGTTATTTTAAAATTATTTAATTCAGGTCTGGAGAATAACAAACTTGAGAAATACCAAAATTGAAGGGAGAAAAGAAGGATGAAAACCTACCAGAAAAGAAATGGTTAGAGTTGAAGGAGGACCAGGATAAAGCAAGGTCTCTGATCCCCAGATAGTATAAAATAGAAAGGAAAACAACTCTTGTATAAACAGTGACAAATGCTATATTAGACGGTTCTCACATTGCTATAAAGAAATACCTGGGCTGGGTGGGATGGCTCACACCTGCAATCCCAGCACTTTGGGAGGCTGAGGCAGGCAGATCACCTGAGGTTAGGAGTTCAAGACCAGCCTGGCTAATGTGGTGAAACCCCATTCCTACTAAAAATGCAAAAATTAGCTGAGCGTGGTGGTGGGCACCTGTATTCCCAGCTACTCAGGAGGGTGAGACAGAAGAATCATTTGAACTCAGGGGGCAGTTGCAGTGAGCCGAGATCTTGCCATTGCACTCCAGCTTGGGCAATAAGAGTGATGAAACTCTGTCAACAATAACAGAAAAAAAAAGGAAAAAAGAATTACCTGAAACCGATTAATTTATAAAGAAAAGAGGTTTAACTCACCGTGGTTCTGCAGGCTGTAGGGGAAGCGTGATGTGGGCATCTGCTCAGCTTCTAAAGAGGCCTCAGGACATTTACAATCATGGCAGGAGGCAAAGAGGAAGCTGATATGTCTCATTTGGCAGGATCAGGAGCAAGAGGAAGAGCAGGGAGATGCCACTCACTTTTTTTTTTTAATTTTTATTGCATTTTAGGTTTTGGGGTACATGTGCAGAACATGCAAGATAGTTGCATAGGTACACACAGATGCCACTCACTTTTAAACAACCAGATCTCGTGAAAACTCCCTCCTTATGATGAGAACAGCACCAAGAGGTTGGTGCTAAACCATTCATGCAAAACTGCCCCTGTGATCCAATCACCTCTCACCAGGCTCACCTCCAACATTGGGGATTGCAAGTCAACATAAGATTTGGTGGGAACAAAGACTAAAACCATCTCAGATATTAAAATTTAAAGATTAAAAACTGAAATCAGAAAAATTAAGCCAACTGTAAATATATTTTAAAAAACAATATAACATATTGATTAAAAAGTAAGTTCTTATTCTGAGTCACTTCAATATGAAACATTTTTTAATTGACATGAATGTTTCAAATTAAATAAATATTAGTAGTGTGGTTAAGGGTTTCTTTATTTTATATTTTCATCTTTGTTTATACTATTTTTTTCTAATTTTCTTTCTTTTCTATTAGCTTTAAAGATTCTATCGCATCTTGTACCATCAGGTAGTTTTAGTAGTTTTATGAATTGGCAAGTTTTCTACTAATGGATGGTAAGAATGAGTCATCTATAACACCAAATTCAAATAATATCAAGAGACAGTGTTACTAATGGTGCATGATGCTTTTAGCCTTTGTTTTGGTATTAAACTAGTGACACTTCATTAATTTTTAAAGGGATTTGATTTGCCTGTTAAGTAGTTTATAGAATCATCTTACTTTTGGTTTCCTAAGAAGACCAAAGTACTTTGCATACTCCTTTCTGTTTAGCATTTTTGTTCATAGTCCTCCTTGAAATAAAACCACATTTGAAAATAACTTAAGATTGGTATTGTCAAGTGTTTGCAGTTTTTATGGATCTTGTGTTTTAAATACCTCCTTTGAAAAAGAAATCAATCCTGATTCCAGGATTTGGAATCAGACTCATCAGAACTCAAACTGATTTCTGTTACTAGCTCTCTATAGCACAGGCAAGTCACCTGACCTCTATAAGATTTTGTCTTTAGCATATGTAAAATAGGATTTTTGACAAAGATAACATTTAAGTGTATTATGATATGTGACCACTAAATGAAAACTTTTGTTATAAGTATTTTATGGGAATATGACTAAGGATTAGCATTCTTGATATTTAAAAATCTCACAAAATTGGATAAGATAAACATCAAGATATCACTAAGTAAATAAACACTATAAAGAAATTAGTAATTTTATAATTAGTATATGTATATAAAATATTTAACATCACATGTTAACATGTAAAAACTGTGAACCACAGTGATAAACTGTCTTGTATTTATTGAGGTCAATAAATTTTAAAATAACAATAAATAGAAATGAAAAAAATTTGGCATTTAATTCTATACCAACCCTGAACCATATTATTCATAATTTTACCTATTTTTAATCAATGTATATTAAGATTCATATTCTGATTTTTAAAAAATAATTTGAAAATAACATTTATGTCAGCTATAAAATATTCTATATGATTATTATGTGTTAAGTTACCTAACGTTCCCTTACAGATGAAAATTTAGATGTTCCCAGTTGATAGACCCTGGTATATGAAGTTCCCTTCCCTGTGTCCATGAGTTCATCTCCCATTTACGAGGGAGAACATGTAGTGTTTGGTTTTATGTTCCTGTGTTAGTTTGCTGAGAATGATAGTTTCTGGCTTCATCCATGTCCCTCCAAAGGACATGAACTCATCCTTTTTTGTGGCTGTATAGTATTCCACGGTGTGTATGTGCCACATTTTCTTCATTTCTTCATCCATTCTATCATTGATGAGCATTTGGATTGGTTCCAAGTCTTTGCTATTGTCAATAGAGCACAATATACATACATGTGCAGGTGTCTTTATAGTGGAATGATTTATAATCCTCTGGGTATGTACCCAGTGATGGGATCATTGGGTCACATGGTATTTCTGGTTCTAGATTCTTGAGGAATCGCCACACTGACTTCCACAATGATTGAAGTAATTTACGCTCCCAACCACAATGTGAAAGTTTTCCTTTTTCTCCATATCGTTGCCAGCATCTGTTGTTTCCTGACCTTTAAATGATCACCATTCTAACTGGTATGAGATGATATCTCATTGTGGTTTTGATTTGCATTTCTCTAATGATCAGTGATCATGACCTTTTTTATGTGACAAACATATTTTTATAACTAGTTTTGATTGTAGTTCAGTAGGCTTGTTGTTATATGTTACTTAAATCTCAGGCAGGAAATGCAATTCTATTTTTGAGAATTAAAATTAGTGATGTGGTGGTCACAAAGATGTGGGAAAATTTTTAGGGTAGTAGAAAATATTGACCCTCTTAAGGCATACAAAGAATTTTGAACCTGTTTTGTTTTGATATTCTTTTCAACTAATTTCTAGGCATTGTCATTTTAGCCCTTTACTATGTCAACCAATTTCTGCTTGCCCTATGGGGGAAAAACCTATTAAAAATTATTTACAAGACTTGATGTCTATGTGTATATGAATGTAACATTTTTAGAAGATTGCACTAAAAACAACTGTATTTACAAGGCTTGAATACAGTTTGTGTGTGTGTGTCTGTGTGTACTTCTAGTGTAGTTAATGTTGTTTCTCTACTCATTCAGAGCCTTGTGAAGTGGGACTGCTATACATATTTTAAGTTAATATCAAAATATACCTACAATGTTTTGGGTGAAATTGTTTTATTTTGTCAAATATATATATGCCAAAAATCTCCCTTCTTTAAGAAAACAGATGCTATAGTTACAGTAGATAGTCATTAAAGTAGCTGGCTATGTGCACCATTCACCTTCATAGGAATCAGAGGGATTGTAAGAATAAACTTGAGAACTGCCTAATGCTTGCCATCCGAGAACTAGAACTAGGATTGGAATAAATACTGTGTATAGAAAGTGCCAGCCAAAGAGAAGGGAATGACTCACTATGCATGAGACATAGGGGAGATCAGAGTACTCATAAAGACATTTGAGTTAGATCTTAATTTGTTTACTATATATTTAGCTATGTTGATCTTGAGAATAATTCCCTTGTATTTCTTCCTAAGAAAGGTAAAAAAACAGAGCAAGTCTTTATACCTATGTTTTCAAGTATATGAAATTACCATATCATAGTCTGAGACCGAGTGTACAAATTTGAAAGTGGAGATACAAAGCAATTTTCCACTCACTGCAAGTCAGAAGCACTATCTGTCTCAATTATGATATTTTACTTGAAAATGACCTCATCTTTCTGTCCCTTCATGTGTAGTAGTCCTAGCTTTAAAATCATTGTATAGACAATACGTTTTCCTTATATTGTTGCATGGATCATTGGCAATTTTGCATCATTGAATGCAACATTGTATGTCAACAATTTGCATATATGAATTAAATACATCATTGCACATACTGCAGACAAATTTGTATATATTATTTTGCATCTATTTGTATATACCATTGACATTATCACCTGTATAATAATTGATTTTATAAACGCACAGAGAATATGTACATTTCCTTTTTGCTGTTTTGCATTTTTGTCTAGTGATGTCTTTTAGAACTGAGCCTCTGCCCCAGAAAATAATGAGGCTTCAGTAAGAGTCCCTGAGGCAGATGGCATGGTGTTGTTATTTGCATCCTTAATTATCTTGTTAATAAACAATATACTATATTTAGTTACTAGTTAGAAGATTTTCATCTGTTTGAGTTCTTGTACCCCAAAACCTAAAATGCAATAAAAATTAAAAAAATAAAAAATAAATAAAAAAAATAAAAAAAGAAGATTTTCATTTTGTAAATGTGCCTCTGACCCTTTTCTTTCTTAAGTGAATGAAATGTTAATAAATAACTAAAGCTTATTTTGCACAAAATACTAGAGACTAGGTTTTGAGAATCTATTCTTTTTTTAAATTTTTTTTATGGAACTTTAGGTTCTGTGGTACATGTGCAGATCATGTAGTATTGTTGCATAGGTACACACATGGCAATGTGGTTTGCTGCCTCCCTCACCCTGTCACCTACATCTGGCATTTCTCCCCATGTTATCCCTCTCCAACCTCCCTATCCCCTTGCTGTCCCTCCCTTGGCCCCCCTACAAGAGACCCTAGTATGTGATGCTCCCCTCTCTGTGTCCCTGTGTTTTCATTGTTCAACACCCACCCATGATTGAGAACATGCAGTGTTTGATTTTCTGTTCTTGTGTCAGTTTACTGAGAATGATGGTTTCCAGATTCATCCATGTCCCTACAAAGAACACAAACTCATCATTTTTTATAGCTGCATGGTATTCCATGGTGTATATGTGCTACATTTCCCTTGTCCAGTCTATTGTCAGTGGACATTTGTGTTGGGGATTCCAGATCTTTGCTATTGTAAACAGTGCAACTATGAACATACTTGTGCATGTGTCTTTATAATAGAATAATTTATAATCCTTTCGGTGTATACCCAGTAATGGGATTTCTGGGTCAAATGGAATTTCTATTTCTAAATTCATTTAATGTTAGCCACTTAGCTAAAAGCCACTACATGAGTTAAAGGAATTTTCTACTCTAATCAGTTATATCTAAATTCTTATCATTTCTACTTTGAATTGTGGATCTTGTCTGCCAGCTTCTAGGTTCCCTTTGAAGCAGGACTATGTGAAGATTCCCCACATCTCATAGGTAACTAAGCAAGTCTTTTCTCATTCCTAGCTCATCAGAATACCCTGTCCACTCACTTTGCTGACCCACATAGGCTGATTGCTTCCTGACGTGTTGGGAGGTGACAGTGATAATGTTCACAGGAGGAGACGTGCTAATGCATGAGTAATAAATGGAGCCCCGTAAAACTTGTTAAGATAGAATTCTAAGCAGAATTCACACTCCTTTCCTAGTGTGGTCCACTCAGAATGCTAGAGTTTTAATACAATCCAAGGATTTCTCCAAGGTACTTGTTAATGACTTAATTTTATGAGGATTTAATTTATGAAAACAATAATTTTTAATAATGAAAATATATACATAATTGAGTGAGAATATCTGCATAAAATAAATTAAGCTAAGAATAAAATCTAAAATAAATACAATAACTGCCCTCTGGAAAATTCTTCTAATTCAGTTGTACTGGGGATACAATGAGAACCAATAACATGATTAAGGAAATTTTTTCAATTACCTTCAATTTGCCTTACATAGTCTCTTTCTTATATGTTTGCAACTCAACCCAATAATTTCCTCTCTTGTTTCAGGGATGTTATTTCCAGGATGTAATTAATGTACTTCATTCATTCAATATTTATTTTTTATTTTATTCATTCTTATTTAACAGATATTTAATTCTAATCTGTTAAATTATAATTTAACAGATATTTATTGAGTGCCTGTTATTTCCAGAGTATCATGCTAGGCAGTGATTATTAAATGATGAATACAAATTATTTATTTTTTTAAAAAATAGACAATCCTAAGAGTTTGCTTAGTACTTGTTCATGGTTTGCTGCAAATTCCAGGGTTTAATTAGTTTCCATATTGATACCCATCCTTTAATCTTCCCTCTAATAGAGGGGCAATTTGGTAACCTACATTACTATTGTCCGTTTGAGCTTTGAAGCACTTTGTAGCCCATACATTTACTTTCTGCACCTTATTTGTGAGCTGCATGGACAAGAATGTTTTTAGTATTCTTTTTTTTGTTGTTTTTGGTATCAGAGAGAATAATGTCTTGAAAATGATGATATTTTCTGCACAATGCCAGTGAATGCGCACTTAGCTAGGGTAGCTAAGAAATTATGTCTAATTGACTATGCTATTTCCAAAATTCTGTAGACTTTACTCAGAATGCATGCTAGGGGTGAAAGAATGCAAAGTAACCAGTAGATTTGCACCCATAAAATTGATATAACTTTTCATTTCTTTGCAACATTGATATTTGCCTTCCACTGATGAAGGCTTTGATCTTAATTGCAATTAGAAGTGCAGTGAACCAAGAGATACTAGGGGGTACATACAACTTGAACCTCCTCATGCTTCCTCCCAGGGGCCAACTGCACAGCAGCTTCCAACTAGGTGCAAAGAGGAACATGACTTCAATGACTTTGACTTGATTATATTATTTTTATTTGCTTTTATTTTTATCACACATAAGACTTCATTTCTGTGAATAAAATATATAACATATCTGGTTTTCCATATAATAAAATCATTAGTTAAAGAATATTTTTGTACATTCTCTAAATGAATAAATTCTCGAGTATAAAAAAAGATATCATAAAAATTGCTTATAAAAAGTTCTAAAAAACCCCCGAGTAGTTGGCGTATAGAAGTGCTCTATAAATATTTGCTGAATGAGTGAACCAGGAGAAGTATTCATAGTAGATATGGAAATGACCAGACTCATTAACAATAAAAATTATATATGGTCCAGTGGTATAAATAATATCTCCCTATATTAATAAAACAGATGAACCAAAACTGAAAATAAGCCAGTAAGAAATAAAATCCATCTGATAGTTTTGCTAATGATTGTAACATAGTAGCTCGCATGTTAACTTTCATTGTAAATAAAATTAATTAACACAGTCCAATCTCCCATATGTAAATTTTTCCTCTAAAATAGTTCTGATGACTAGCTTTCATTTGAATATCTCCAGTAATGGAGAGCTTATTACTTTAATGGGAATCCATGCTATTGTTGGTAATAGCTACCCTCATGCTTTAAAAATATTACATTGACATCTGTCTACCTGTAACTTCCTTTTAGGAAAAGAGAAATACTACCACCTAAGATAAAAGACACAAGTCTATTTTCTCTTTGGTCACAGTATTTTCAGGACATTAGAACAAAAAAAAGATCATACATCATTTACATTGTTTGGTAAGTCAATTTTAAAATTACAGGTCATGTAAATATTCAAGATGTTATAATCAGATCTAATTGTCACTGTTTTGCATTAGACTTGTATACATGTCTAATGTATTTTGCATAGCCTATTTTACATGTATACATGTCTAATATTTTACATACATTATTTTATATTAGACTTGTATTTGTCTATTATATTTTACACACATTATTTTACATTACACATGTATACATCTAAGTTTACATTAGACATGTATTATGTATGTGTGTAAAATAATGTAAAATAAGATTATGCTTGTTTTTTCACTCTGGCTCAGGCTAGCCTCTGTATGTATCACTGTGGCTTCTTTGGGGAGCAAGAACTTCATCAAACTTAGATTTCCTTTCACATTAGTTTGATGACTATCTAGTCTTTATGCCATTTAAGGCAGCCGTATAACTATTGTGTCTGATTTTCATTTTTCTTGTTTCTTATAATCTTAAGGTAATATATGATATTTTAAAAACAAGTTGACATCCTTAAATCAAAGATCTTAAAATATAATTACTTTGTGAAATTTCCTGAAATTAATTTATATATTTTTAAAATATATTAAACTAAACAATTTGTCATAGGTCTGTTTTTCACAACTGAAACTCAGTGCTTTACCTATGAAGTGATGAATATGTGAACAGAAGCCTCAGCTAGAAGGATTTTTTTATTTGCCAATTTGCCAGAAAATTAATGATTTTAACAATGTCCTTTATATATGGATATTATCAGCACTGTAGAAAAAAAGTTTCAGTAAATTTTGTTAGTGTAGTGTGCACAATCGTTGAAAAAACTAACATTGAATAAGGACATCTTTTTTTTCTTTTTTGTTAGCAAAGTGTTTCAAATGTGTTAAAATCAGCTCAACATGCTGTTATTTTTCTTTGAACACTCTATTTTTAAAATTATCTTTCTTAAAAGATTGATCTCGTAAGATTGAATACTTTGTCCTATGTTTTATATCTTATCATTTGTCTTTTGTGAATTGCCTGTTAAAATATTTTACCAATTTTTTATTAGGTTTACTGAGTGGTTCTTACTGATTTGCGGGACTTGTTTATACATTAACAAAAGTGAATATTTTTGTTATATGTTCAGAAATATCTTCTCCCAATCTATAGTTAGCCATTTAATTCTTATTAATGCCTTTTGATAATCAATGTCTAATTTTACTGTAATTGAATTTATATTTTCTTGTTTAGCTAGTACATTTTGAGTCCTGTTTAAAAAATATTTCCCAACCATAAAAAGAAGATGGTATATTTTATCTTCCAGAAACTTTTACAATTTGATTTACACATTTTGACATTGATTTTTTAGTATAGTGTAGGGCAGAACCACCTTCTAGAGCAATTTATTGTGGGAGGAAAGAGCCATTTTTGAAAAAGGAAACAAGAGCTTAAGGATTTTTGGCAATTATTTCTTTATAGATCTGAGTGGCTGTTACATTGTTATGTTCAATTTGTGATAATTCCTGATACTATATGCTTGTGATTTGTTCGTATATAATTTCTCTCTCTCTAAATATATATGTAAATCCTTTATAAAAATGCATAAAAACATATTTAATATTATATTAAAATATTCCACTTAGATGTCATAATTTTAACCTTATATAATAAAATAAGGTCATAATTAATTCTACGCATTATATACCTTTAATCATGAAATTGATAATGCATTTCTTCAGAATGAGTATCTTAGTTTATTACTGGTGTTAAAACAAATTTTGCTGGTATAGGTTCAGATTTCCAGCCAATTCAAACATTTTACATCATAATTCGGTATGTTATCCAATTCGGTTTCTTTTCCAGGTTTATATAATTGACAAATTTCATAAGCATGTCTTTCACGCCTTAGAGAATAAAAATATTAAAAATGACAGTATACAGGATAAAAGCCTATGACACATCATTTGAGAGCACTCTTCAAGCTGATATTATCATTAATCAACATATTTGGGACATGATTATTAGCCATTTTTAAATTTATCTTAAGCTGTTATCTCCCAGCCCACATTTTACCATTTTATATTTGCCAGATATTTTGTCAAATGCTTTGCAATAATTAAAATTAAAGATACGTCTATGGAATTTACTCTGTTTTATTAAACGAGGATTCAGTTTAAAAAAGAAAATCCTTATAACCTACCACTATTGCCTCCTCTATCACGACTCGCCATTCATCTGTTTTTCTAAGTATTTACAACTCACATGCTAGACTTTAAAGAAGACCTTTCTTGTTATATTTCCCAGGTTTACCAATTTCATTGTTTTTGAAATTTATAGGTTTTTGTTTTTTACTGTCTTTCCTTTTTTGGCAGCTCCTTTGATAAATATTCAAGACAGCTAAGATTGCATTTATGGATAATGCTAGTCCTTGGGGGTATAATCAGAATTTAAATGCTTCAAAAAGTTAAAGCCACTATGTCTGTCTTATTATGTCTTAACTTGTCTCAGGAGCTAATTATCTATCCTCAGTTCATGGTTTTGCTGCTCACAGAATTACTTAAAACTGTTGTCTTTGTTGGTAGAAATGGGCAACAAACAGTTCTATTCTCCTGTCATTAAAGAATATCTGATATTGTTATGTCTTCTTTCTTCTGTTTTGCTTCTAAAATAGCTTTCAAGCTTTTTAATTTCAACCTTATTTTGTACAAGTATTAATTTATTGCTATTTTAGGAATGGCTGGGCCACTGCCAATTTTCCTTCTCTAGTTCATAACACATGTTGATGGACATAGCCCTCTTTTCTGGCTACTGTAATCAATAAATATCTACACTTGGTTGAAGCCCATTTATCCACTTCTCATAGATCAGATGTTATCCCCCACTGCAAGTAAAATCTGAGCTCATTAACAAGTTACGTTCAGCACTTCTTAAGATGCTTGTTTCTGTTTTTGCATCAATTAGATAATTCTCCATTGTAGGCTTAAACTCATGTTACATCTTATTTTCAATTTTCAGAGGTATTAAAATTCATGGTGTCATATCTTTTTTATTTTTGAAAAAAATTAGTTTTTAAAAATATTTATATTATATGCATTGGTCTTAGGAACTTCTCTTAGACTTACCTTAGAAACTTTCAATTTATCTCCTGTGTCTGTTAACTACTGCAAATTTTAACAGCTTTACTGATGAATAATTGATATACATTAATATATATTTTTATACATAGTACAATTTATATGGAGATGTAAATTTTATATATGTACATATTAATGTATATCAATTATATTAATTATATATTATATTTATTTTTAACATTAACCTAACATAAATATTAATATATTTATTACATAGTTTATTATTAATTTATATATTTATTTAAATATATGTCAATTGTATAATTTGTATATGTATATGTGTGTGTATATATATATGTGTGTGTCAACATGGAAATATTACCTTTTAGCTAATTGTTTCTATTCTTTTTTCTTTTTTTTTTTTCTTTTTGAGTTGGAGTCTCACTATGTGACCCAGGCTGGAGTGCAATGACACAATCTCCACTCACTGCAACCTCTACCTCCTGGGTTCAAGCAATTCTCCTGAATCAGCCTCCTGAGTAGCTGGGATTATGGGCATCTGTCACCACACCTGGCTAATTTTCGTATTTTTTTTTTAGTAGAGACAGGATTTCACCATGTTAGTCAGGCTGATCTCGAACTCCTGACCTCAAGTGATGTACCTGTCTTGGCCTCCCAAAGTGCTGGGATTACAGGCGTGAGCCACTACACCCCGCCTAGCTCACTAATTACTTCTTAGATTATATATAATTGGTAGATTTTCATCTGATGTGTTTATTTTTCTTTCAATAACTAAATTTTACATTTCAAAAACCACTTCATGGTTCCTTTTAGTATCCATCTATAAAAGTTTTATTTTTCCCTGTTGTAACTGGTAATTCCTGCTTTAATTTAATGAATAGCATTAGTTATTTTATATTTTTGAGAGGATAAAGTCTATTTTTTTCCACTAGCCCTCAATTGCTATTACTTATAGAGCTAATTAATGTTGAACTTTTGACTTTGTTGACTTTGTGGCATTGGGTTTCATTTCTTTTTTTTTTTTTTTTTTTTTTTTGAGACGGAGTTTTGCTCTTGTGGCCCAGGCTGGAGTGCAATGGCGCGACGCAACCTCCGCCTCCTGGGTTCAGGCAATTCTCCTGCCTCAGCCTCCCAAGTAGCTGGGATTACAGGCACGCGCCACCATGCCCAGCTAATTTTTTGTATCTTTAGTAGAGACGGGGTTTCACCATTTTGACCAGGATGGTCTCGATCTCATGACCTCGTGATCCACCCGCCTC
>CM052658.1:10648212-10666207 GCA_028533165.1 Leontopithecus rosalia | reverse complement strand
AAATGCCCAAATACTTTTGTATGTTCCCAAATTCTGACTCTAGCTGGCCTCAGCTTCAGCCCTACTCATTGCTTTGCATGTTGGCTGCATTTCTTGTGCATGGAGATGCTTATCTTATTTTTCGATCCTGGCTCTGTCTTTTCAATTTTCTTTTTATCTATCTTATCTAAAAATACAGTGTATTTGAAGCAGAAGGGGGTCTCAAAGCCTGAACTCATAATGCAATCTTGCCTGGAGTCTCCTTTTCAATTTATTCTTTTCATCTGATACATATTTCTCAGCCAGTTATTAAAGGTAGTTCTAACCCTAATTGAAATTTTTTTCACCATATGTTTTTGCTAAATTAGAATCTAGGCTTATAGTCTCTGGTGGTGTTAACACCACCCACTTGAGTGCCATGTTTCTTCAGGAGCCATTTATCACTAGAACGGAAACTCCATGACCTCTCTCAACCACCCACTAAATTCCTCTTTTCTCTGACTTACTGACTTACAAATTACAAAGCAAAAATAACTTATGTTAGTCCAGAGTGCTAGTTTCATCAGTTTCTTCAGATTCTCTATTGTAATGTATCATTCTAAGAACCCACATAAAATGGACACATAGAGCACAAACACTGTATATCTTGACAGTATACATGTGTACATACCACATACTACACACATGCAAACATACATGGGGAAGAATATCTGTGCATGTGTAAGAGAGAAGAAAAGAGTAGGGGAGGATAAATGCATGGAGGACTAGAGGGGTGGGAAAGCGGGGAGAGGGCATAGAAGAGGAGAGAAGGGGAATGAAGAAACAGCATTGTTTCTTCAATGTAGTCATTGTTTCCAGACTAGCAAGAATTGTGTAAGTACACATCTTTCAAGTTACTTCAACAATACATTAGTTATTTGCTAGATGTTTTAGGCTCTATTATCTCTAGGTAAGAGTTCTTCTTAGGAACTAAGAATTTATGTCTATTCAACATCTCCACCTCTTCTAAGGCCTCTTCAACGTCCAATCACCTTCCTTGAGCTGCTACAATACACTGGGAACATTTCTGCCCTCCTGTATACCACATTCCGGAGGTTGTTGCAATGAAAGGGGTATCATTATTAATCCGTGGATCAATAGAGGTTACACATTTCACAAGCCAAGTAAACAAAGTAATCAACTTCCCCAAATTACTTTGGGTGATAGACCAAAGCGAAAAAGGGAACTTTTCATCGATCTTTCTATCCTGTTCCTCATGAAAGACTGACTTTTGCCCTCCCCTTGAGGTTACTCACTACAGTTTTCTCGCCACATATACTTCTGCTACAAAATACTTTTTGACTTATATTTCTTCTGATTTTAGATTTTTGCTTTTCTTAAAGTTGACAGTAAATTCTGTTTTGCTAATAGTAATAAGATAAATGGGATAAAGCAGCTGTATGTTAATTGCTTGCTTGCTGAAAGACTGAAATGCAGCAAAAAATAAGTAATTTAAGAAAATTTATTTTGGGACATTCATTAGTCAAACAGAGAAACTGTTCAGAGAAAATGTTCTAAATTTCACCAATCGAACATTTTCCCACCTGTTACCTCATTGTATTAATTGTTTGTTGACTTTAGTTCACTGAAGCACCCTGTTGCTTTTGGTAATGCATAGATAGAACTCTATGCAATTGGCTATAAAATTTCTTCAGGGTTTGGAACTGTATATCTAACAGGTAAGAAAATACATTTGTCCTCTCTCGATAACTGAGTATATTATTATCCCCAAAATTAACTTAAAGCTCTTCCAAAATGTTACAGAATTCTAGGTAAAATCAGAAGGTGAATGATATATGATAATAGGCAGTATTATATATTAATACAACAATAGGAAAAATAACATATTAAAAAACACACATTGCAATGCAGGTATAACTAACTCATTGTTAGTGAAGAGATTATCAGTGGTCCCAAGAGGTATTTCAGACTAGAATCTTCAGGATACCAATCCTGAGATGGAAAAGTGCAAATAGGAAGTTAATGAGGAATGTTTTGGGGATGAAAACCTGTGGAAGAGGCAGGAGTGAAATCACGGGGAGAAGTTTAGGTGAAATGCCGTTTCAATGATGTCTTTGACCAATCGCTTCAGGGAGCTCTGAGACTGTGAAGAACCTTAGAGTTTTCAGAGGTTGGGGCAGGGTATGGGCTCTTTATAGTCCCAGGATTGACCAGTCGTTGCATTTGCACAATCCCATGATGGTGTATCATTTACATGTGCCTCTTTTTTAACCCAGAAAATTCCTCAAGAGGAATTAGAGCTAAGTACTGCATGGTACAAGGAATATTCTTGTAAAAGTGTGAATTGAAGATATGAGAATAGAGACTGAGAAGTAGTTATATCATTTGCAAATATATTCTTTTTATTTATTTTTATTATGTTTCTTTTTATTTTTTGAGACAGAGTCTCACTCTGTCTCTCAGGCTGAAGCACAGTGGCACAATCTCAGCTCACTGCAACCTCCATCTCCCATATTCAAGCAATTACCCTGCCTCAGCCTCCTGAGTAGCTAGGACTGCATGCACCCACCACCACATCCGGCTAATTTTTTTTTGTATTTTTAGTAGAGGTAGCGTTTCACTGTATTAACCAAAATTATCTCAAACTCCTGACCTTGTGATCTGTGCGCCTTGGTCTCCCCAAATCCTGGAATTACAGGCAGGAACCACTGCAGCCGGCCCTGCACATATATTCTATAGACAGCACACAGTTAACCTATGCACACACATACACTAGATACATACATTTTTCTAAATGTTCTATGAGATATGATTTAGATACAGTGAAATGTACAGATTTAAATCTGTATTTATGTTTAGTGATTAATCTTGGGCAGGGATTGATAAACTTCAAACCTCTGTCCAGTCACAAGTTTTTGATAATGATACTTCATTGTAACATGCCCACACAGTTCCGTTATGTACAGTCTATGGCTGTTTCATACTACAATAGAAAATGGCAGTTTTCACAGAGGTAATGTGGTCTACAAAGGCAAACATATTTAGTATTTAACCTTTTACAGAAAATGTTTGCTGACCCTTGAACTAAGGTTTACTATTTTCAAATAATACCACTTCATGTGTAAAGTAAGACCACAGCATCATATATTTCATGTTCAGACTCTTATCCTTTGTTCTTCTGTAGTCTCATATTCTACTTCCACATTTATTATAAAGCCCTGTAATTCATCATTACTATTTTGTAAACACTCAGTTATCTTTTAAATAAATTTTATAGGTACTTAACATGTTTAACATTTTAAGTATTCATTTCTTCATGTAAATACGAGTTTTAAAATGGTAAAACTTCCTTGAAGTACAAAAATATAATTTTATTTTTATAGTATACACATAGAAGTGAAGCATTCTCCCAGCTTTTGCCTTGAATATTATGTTATTTGATATTTAACAGATTTTTTTTGCTGGACATAGCATTTCAGGCTGCCAGACTTTTTTGTCTTTCCTTTTCATCGTGTCGAATAGGTTGTTCTGTTTTCATTTGGCTTGCATTATTTCTGCTGAGAAGTTGTAACCCTGTGAAAACCTTTAAGATTTTCTCTTTAGCATTGTTTTTCAGCAAATAATTATCATTTGCCTTAGTGTATTTTCCCTTATGTCTGTCTTTCCTGGAACGCAATCAACTTCTCCCATATCTGGGTTTATATATTTCAACCATTATTTCTTCAAACATATTTTATTCTAACCCAATCTCTGTCTTCTCTGTTTTTAGTACTCTACTTGCATGACTGTTAGGCCAGTGATCAGTGTCTCACAACTCACTGGAATGCTGTTTATTTTTTAAGCCTTGTTTTTCTTCTCTGAGCTTAATTTAGATTCCTTATATGGCCCTACATTCATCTGCTGTTAAACCCATCCATTAAATTATCTACTTCACATGCCATTTTTAGTCCTAAGACTTCCTTTGTGTTCTCTTTTGTTGCTTTTCACCTTCAACACTTTGCATGCATTTCTCTAATGTTTATATGTTTTACTTTAAATAACGGAATGAGTAACTACTGTTTTAAAGTCCTGTTCTGCTAATTTCATCATGTCTGTTATTTCGGGGGTACATTTCTATTGATTGATTTTTTTTCCTCTGGTTCTAAGACATATTTTCCTGCTTGTCCAAATGTCTGGTATATTTTTCAATTTATATACTTGGCATTATGGATGCAATGTTGTTCAGTTTCTAAATGTTTATGACTTTCCTTATGGAGTGTTGAATTTTGTTCGTCAGATTTATCTTTTTCAGTAACCTTCGCTCAGATGTGTCCAGACTAGCCCTCAATCTAGGACTAAAATATCCCTACTTATAATCCATGATTTTTATGGGATGGCTACTAAATGCCTGGATGGACTTATCAAGGTCTCTCAATTTTGTCTAGTCTGAAATCAGTTTTTCCCCGCTCTGTGCAACATCTGGTTATTGTTTATTTCAGAACTCCCTTTACCTGGTGTTGTGCAGTCTTGATCTGAAAGTACACTGAGCAGTGTTGCTTCTGAGTCTGGATTCCAGAGACTCATTGATGACTCTCATGTAGATTTCCGAAGTTCTTTACACAGCTGTGCCCTCTCTGGGACTCTGTCTTGTGAATTCCATCTTCTTCAGTAGCTTTGATTTCTTATCTGTCTCCATTTCAGTGACACTGCTGCACTGCTGAACTCTGTTTGGGATCATCTTCCACGTGCCATGATACAGAAAGTGAAGCTGGCAGAAAGCCAATAATTTGGCAGGGCTTACCTTATTTGTTTATCTTCTTTTATGGGTCATTTTCTGTACTGCCCATTGTCCAGTCCCTAAAACAGTACTTTATTTTAATTTTAAGACAAGTCTCGATCTGTCTCCCAGTCTGGAGTACAATGGTGTGGCCCTGGCTCACTGCAACCTCCACCTTCTGGGTTCAAGTGATTCTCCTGCCTCAGCTTCCTGAGTAGCTGGGATTATAGACGCCCAACACGATGCCCAGCTAATTTTTATATTTGTAGTACAGATGAGGTTTCAGCATGTTGGCCAGTCTGATCTTGAACTCCTAGCCTCGTGATCCACCCGCCTCAGCCTCCCAAAGTGCTGGGATTACAGGCATGAGCCACATGCTCAGCCAAACAGTTATTTTATATATATTTTAGTTTTGTAATTTTTTAGGAAGCTATTCAATCATAGTTTTAAGCAAAAATCAGCCATATAAACATTGTTAAATGAATGATGTATCTGTGATGATTTATCAAATTATTATGAAAGTCCTCATAGAATAAATTATTTTCCCAGCCTTTAAATTTTTTATGTAAAAAATAGTACATACATTTTGATATACTGTACATTGGATAATCTATTAAATATTTTCCTATCATTTATTATTTTTAGTTGCTGAACTCACCTTAAAAATTATAGTACCTCTTAGCACTAATATTATCTCATATTTTCTTTAACTTATTTTGTGTACAACCCTAGTTATTTTAAATATTACTATAAATTAAGAATATTAGTGTCATTTTTCTAACAAATATTTTTACAAATTTACAAATCAGTTATTATATTTTGCTACAAGAGATTTAACTTTGTTTAGTATCTTATTTTTTCTAGAAATATGACTTTCAAGAGATATTGGCTGAATATCCTCTAAGTGTTAAATAAACATACTGCCTGATTTCCTATATACCTTTCCTGTTGTACAGGAAATTAATATAAGATTAGGCTCATCCTGAGAATTGCAAATATTTTTCTACTCAACTTCACAAGAAAAAATGTATTTTAGAATTATGTATAATTGCTTGTTTTTAATTTATAATTACTAAATGATAAAGCTTACATGAAGGAAAAGAAATTGGATAGTGTTATATATTTTTCTCATGATTTTAGCTGAAGAGTTTATGGTAAATTGATCAACCCTCAGCCAATTAGACTTTGACATGTACTAATAAGATCTAATTGAGGAATTATGAAGACATTTGCTCAGGAGAAAATGAGCACATAATTACACCATAAAGAGGTTAAAGAATCAATGTTACCCAGCTGGAAGAATATTAGTTGAAGTCCCAATGGCATCTATAAAGGATACTTCATAATATATCTGTGAAATAGAGCACTGCCAAGGCCAATTAAGATATGTAGAATATTCCATTGTCAGTTGTACAACTTCAAATTTAAATATTCATTTTCCCATCTTGCCTTTGTCCATGTTCAGGTGCTGGGGGATGGTCTCCATCAGACAGTGACCATTATCAATGGCTTCAGGTTGACTTTGGCAATCGGAAGCAGATCAGTGCCATTGCAACCCAAGGAAGATATAGCAGCTCAGATTGGGTGACCCAATACCGGATGCTCTACAGCGACACAGGGAGAAACTGGAAACCCTATCATCAAGATGGGAATATCTGGGTAAGTCATTGGCAGGAAAGCAAAGAGACAGAATTGGGTTGGAAATATTAGAAAATGGTACAGGATTTACTAAGTATATACAGTTACCAATATTTATCTATTAAAAATCATTGAGAAACTATTTATTCATCCTTGTTGATGGTGAAAGTTTCTTTAGGCTATAATTTCTATCCAACGGTTAAGGCAATGATTCTCAATCTGGATTATGAATGTGAATCACCTAAAGACGTTTTAAAGCAAGGCACACCCAGATCAATGAGGCCAGAATCATATAAGTTGAAATAGTGATTAATGATACTAATAACTTTTATGAAGACAATAATCTGCAATTGAAGGAAAATATTGAAATTATGAAAAATATAATTTAGCAAAGTAGGAGCAGTGATACATGTTAAGAAAAGAAATTGTCCATTTTATAATAGTGTCTTAAACTCTTATTACAGATCTATATTCACTTTATTCCTTTATTATGAGAGAAGAGAATAGACCTTAACTCATTTGTTCTTAAAACATCTCTGTTAACTTAAAAAATTGCATGTGTTCAATCAAACATTCACCGCATAAGCATTTGAATAGATTACTTAACAGTAAAATTTAAGTGTTCTATTTTAGTTCAATTGTTTTAAAAAGCAGCCATAACAAAAATCAAGTAATGTCATCAATATTAAACCATAAGAATAAAAAGAAGAGGAAGATGATGAAAAGGAGAGGCTGAAAGGGGGAGGGGAAAGAGAAGGAAGAGGAAGCATTAAAATTGTATCTGTCACAGTATTAGGCAGAGTGCTGGGTATTTTCAACTTTATCTTACAATCACTATTGTAAACTTTACTTTAGACTTCATATTTTAAAGGTCTTTATATTTTTAACAACTTTTATATTTATATTTTAAAATAAAATGACTTTTAAAATAGACTTTATATTTTAAAAGTTCCCAAGTATTTTTGGTAAGGAACAAGAGTTTATTATTTCTGGCTAAAGTGGATGTTCATTTCCTAAGCAGTATGTGAAATAAGGATAGAATGTCCTGATAATAAAACTTTTGTCTGCTTAAGTAGAAGTTTAGAAATAACTGCTTTCAAGTCATAATTATTTAGAATGTTTGTATATTAGGATGTTTAAGTTATACAAAGCAAGTAGTGGGAAAAAGTCCTCCTTATAAAAAGTCTTCATCTCAAAAGTAAGATAATTCGAATGCTTAGGCATAATTTATAGAAAAGTGATTATCAAGCCTGAATACACAGTGGAATTAGATAGAGAACTTTAAAACATACAGGCCCTTGTGTCCCAACTTCAGAGACTTGAATTTAGTTGGTCTAAGGTGCAATCTGGGCTTTGAGATTTTAAAGTTCCTCCAGTGATTCTAATGTACAGTGAACACTGAGAATCTTATTTTGGATTGGTTTTCAGTCTACAGGTAGGAAGGGAGTAGAGGAAGTTTATGCTGAAAAGCAATAGTAGAGCAGAAAATCTGAAAGTATTGCCCTTAAAATTTGGCAGAGAGAGAGGGGAAGAGGGAGGAGGACAGGAGGATGGGGGTTGGAAAAATCAAGTGACCAACTAGCCAAACAGCAGACCAACCAACTGAGAGTAAACAGTTGAGGCTTAGATCACAAACCCTTCTAATAACCAAAGCAGTCATTATCCTCTAACTCTTTGTGGTTTCTAAACTAAGATCAAATTAGCATGTTGGTAAAATTACTTGAAGGGTTACAAGTCAGACCCTGAAGTATCCTTCACATTTTTGTGTTTGTAACGTCTCCATCTCGGAATTAAGAGTGTTCAAATCCTCTCCTCTCATAATGTGCCAAGATAGTAATAAAGATGCTGCCGAAATACTTGAACTTTAATGTATCCATCAAATACTGAACAGTTAAGGGTGGCTAAATGCAGAGACATAAGGAAAAAAAGCTAAAGAGGATAAAATCGCTCAGGTTGTCTTGGACTTCTTTTTTTTTTTGAGATCAAGTTTTGCTCTTGTTGTCCAGGCTGGAGTGCAATGGCACAATCTATGCTCACTGTAACCTCTGCCTCCCAAGTTCAAGCAATCCTCCTGCCTCAGCCCCCCAAGTGGCTGAAATTATAGGTGACCACTACCACGCCCAGCTAATTTTTGGTATTTTTAGTAGAGACAGGGTTTCACCAGATTGCCCAGACTGGTCTTGCACTCCAGACCTCAACCAATCCACCTGCCTGGGCCTCCCAAAGTAATGGGATTATAGGCGTTAGCCACCACACCCAGCCCTGGAGTCTTGATATTACATAAGATACTAATGGTTGAGTCAGGGAGACAAGGCTGTTGTGTAGTGAAAATAGCACAACTTGTGATGGTATTTGGGTCTACTTATAGAGCTCTCCATCTTTTCTTAAGGTGATGAAGGGTGTATTTCTATTGTCTTCTACTTTTCTGGTGTTTATTTTGTTTCTTCCTTTCAAATAATATGTTTCTTATTGAAATTCAATGTGCTGTGTAATGAGTGATGAGTGATTATTTCTATAAGAAATTAGTAGTGAGCTAATGATAAAATGTTAAAAATCAAAACAAGTTGGAGACTATTCGCCTGTTCTTGCACTGCTGTAAAGGAATTCCAGAGACTGGGTAATTTATAAAGAAAAGAGTTTTAATTGATTCACGGTTCCACAGGCTGTATAGGAAACATGACTGTGGAGGTCTCAAGAAACTTACAATCACGGCAGACAGTGAAGGGGAAGCAAGCATGTCTTATATGGCTGGAGCAGGGGAAAGAGAGAGACAGGGGTGTCCCACACTTTAAACAACCAGATCTCCTGAGAACTCATTCACTATCAAGAGAAGAGCAAGGGGGAAGTCTATCCCTATGATCCTATTACCTACTATCAGGCTCCTCTTCCAACATTGGGGATTACAATTTGTCTTGAGATTTTGGTTGGGACACAGACCCAAACCATATCAGAGATACAATCTAAATACTGCAAAATATATTTAAGTACTAATAAGCCTGCAACCTAATGATTACATTATTTAATAATCTATGAAAGAAATGTTTTAATCTTAGTAATGCCAAAAAAAAAAGAGTCCATTGCTTTGATGCATTCTAAAAGAGAAAGTTCACTGACTTCCAAAAATTCTTGAATATTTTAGGGCCATGTCTTATCATGCATTAAGTGATTAAAATTTAGCATTTACAAATTTCAACAAAAAGTACTCTTGGGGATTAAGTTTATTAAAAATGGTATTAAATACTAGAGTTTTAAAATCCAGTACTACCTAACATTATGTATATTGGACTTGAAGAGAATTTTGAGTTAGAGAACATTGGATGGCTTTTTGATGGAGAACACCTTATAAGATGTAAGGTTTGGTGTAGTTTTGAAATTGATTTTACTATCTATTTTATAACAATTGTTTACCTGAGAAATATAGAAAATAATGTATATTCAATCCCAATATTCTTATTTTAAACAAATGTTCATGGTTGTGATTTCTGTGATTGTTGGGGAAATGGGCAACGTGAGTAATTTTTCAAATATTCTTTACAATGTCCATATGGACATTCTGACTTACCTTGTCACTGTTGGATAATATATTAAAATAAGCAAAGAATAAGTCATTTATAAGCAAATTATGACAGTTTCACAAGGTTTTAGAGTCATGAATCTTGCATTATGGATTGAGAGTGACTCTTGAAAAGCTTCCTAAAGAATGATTTATCTGAGTAGTTAATATTCAAAGATCTGAGTTCCTAAATGGGTTTAACTAGTCAAACTTTCCATTCCTTTTTGATGATACTGAACATAATAGAATTGTTTATACTTTATCTACAATATAATTTCCTTCTATTTAGAACTTCTTTTCCAATGTAAAAATGTAAATAAAATTGCCCAAATAATCATTACATCTACATATTCCACAGATTCTATTGTATGATTACTTTGAGGTGTTTTCAGGTTTCCTAAGTATAATCTGTTAGAGAGGAAGTATTCTATACAGCATTTTGTATCAAAAGTCCATTAAACATTACATTAAATAAGAATTCCAGCAGGCTTTTGCTAAGAGGCCACATTTAGTTTTGCTTGGGAAATTCAATAACTGGATTTCAAATGCAGATATTCAGAGCCAAAATAGAAAACTGGAATAATAGCAGTGAACACTTTCTTTACTCACCACTATTATTTTGTAGGATAGTAATGTACTACAAATTTACCAGTCACATGAACAGTTTTGTTTTACTTTAAAAAAATTTCTTAATCATGAAAACATGCTTGTGTATTCTGCTATTTTTAAAACAGTTTTTATCTCTGTTTTTGATTGTAAGTGGGTATTAGACTGAAATTCATTACCACTGCACCTATTAGATGGAGAATTCTACAGATCATAACTGTTTTATTGTATTTAAATTCCATGGTTAAATACTTATCAAGAATAGAGGGATAAATAAGTTCATATTCTCCAAGAAATAATAAATAGATTGCTTATTTTCAAAACCTAGATCTCTTTATCAATATATGCTTTTCCCATGTACATATGCACATACATAAAGCTTCATTGTTTCAATAAATTTAAAACATTTCAAAACCTAGAAGGCAAATATAGCAGTTAGCAGATACATTTATGAAACATTTTGATTTTCTGAATATCAGGTCATAAGCTGGACCATGTATTCTCTACTTTCCTTTTAATCAAATATTCCATCAACCAATATTTATAAAATAAAAGTCCACAAAACATCCTTTTGGATTAGTCAATAATTAGTCATTTGGCAAGTGAAAGCCAAGATATGGAGTCAAAATGTCTGAATTCATATATCTGTGTCATTTGTTTGTTTTATAAACTTGGAGATTTGACTTTATTTCTCTGTTACACAAATTTCTAAGCTGAGAAAATAGATTCACTTTACCTCTTTTTACTCTTATTCATGATTGAAAATATCTGACAATATTTTAGATTAAGGAAATGTGACTTAAAGTTGGAGGTAGAATGTGTGCAAATCTCTGTCATAATTTCTGATTAACAAACAGTAAATACATGTTTAGATAGTGCCTTGCAGGCTGGGTCAGTGAGGCATGACTGGCAGACCTCGCTCTGTGCCAGGTGCCATTGCAGTGCTTGAAGCAAATTATCTGTTACCATAATGATGGCCTTGTGTCCAATGAGCCATTTAAGGGGACACTGTTTAAAAATGAATGGATTATTCTGTCCTATCTTTTCAACCATTTGTTACAGTGGTTGCACTAATTTTCCGAATCACTTCAAAATCTGTTCCCAGTATAAATATAAAACATAAATGCCACTGTTTTACAGTTCAATGGTATACTTAAATTGTTTCAAAATATCCATCATTTTTTTTCTCCATATGAAAGTGGGGAACACAACCATCCCGTCTCCTGCTCCGACATCTTCCATTGGATACTAACTTCTCATTCACTTAGGACACAAATGTGATTCTTTACACCAATGGACGAGGATTACCCTTGCTTCTTTATGTAAACATGTGCATTGTTTCTGCCATTAGTTACTTGGGTAAAGGATCAGGCAGGCATATTCAAAATAATTTTATAGATGACTTATTGAGAAATAAAACACATCAGAATAATCTACATCAAACACTTTCTAAAATTACCTTTGATATAAATGGGGTAAAAATCTTCAGGACCTGGATAGAAGAAAACAATTTCCAAGGTGATTTCAGAATAAGCTTCTTATTTTTCTGAAATAGATTTTTCTGTTTACACTCCTCTTCAGCTGGATAATATTTTTAAAATCTCATGAATTTTAATAAGTCCAGTGGATATTCCAGATCCTTTTGCATATACCGTAATGCCTCTACTAGTGAATTTTGATCACCTTTCTAAATACACATTTGTATGGTGAGATTCTCATTTTAAAAGGTCATGAAGTTTCTTGGGACCTTGTATGAGACTCAATATTCTACATAAATAGAACAGTTCTAACAAATATGGTTATGCACTTAATAGTTTTCCAAAATTTGGAAGATAAAAATAAGATGCTATTTATAATATTGAATATATCACTGGCACATATTATTAGTTAAATATATCACTGGCATATCTTATTAGATAAGGGAAAACTTTATAATCTTGCAGTATTTCTTACAGGCTGTGAAATAACAGTATCTAGTTCTGTCCACTCAGTGTGGAAGCTGCTTTCCTCTCCTGGATTCCATCTTTCTGGATTCTCTCACTCAGTGTGAGAGTTAATTCTTTCTCTCATCTTCTCCTGTTTTTCTCTCTTTAAATAAATCACTTTCAATCTTGCACGTTCTTCACATGTTCCCCAAAACCTAAAATTCAATAAATAAATAAATAAATAAATAAATAAATAAATAAATCACTTTCTTCCAAAAAACAGAAAACAACAAAAAAACAGTATATAGTTTTACACAATATTGTGTATTTTTCATCTATGAGATAAATAGGATATATGCAATTATTCTAATTTTTAATTATTTTAATTTTTAATTAATTTTAATTTTTAAAGTATCCCTGAAAGAAGGTTTGTTGTCAATTTTACTACTACTATTCCCAGGTGTTTCACTTTACATTTAACTGAATGCTCATTTATTTAATCATATCAAGGTTGATTCAGGTTACGTGAAGCTAAATAACTCCAAGTAAATACAAACGCATGTAATATGTTGATAAATGGGTACCTACAAATAATTTGAATAAGATATCAGCTCCTTCTTTCAAGATGAATGTTTCTACTCTGCTCAGGTGGAAGCTTAGAGGAATACTAGTAGGCTTATTTTGGGGAATTTAGAGCACAGGAAATCATGCTTATTATGTGACTGAAGACTCCTGAGAGGCAGTGAAATGAGTATATCACTGTTATACTCTGGAGTCAGATCACCTAGGCCAACCGTACAATTTTGGTAACATAGATCTGTGTGTCTTCTTCATGCAGATTCTTTAAGCTTTCTGTGCCCAAATTTCCTGATCTGTAAAATGGGTCTAGTCGCTTACCGGAATAGTATTTACCTCAATGAAGGTTGTAGGTATTAAGAGAACAAGTCACACAAAAGGTTTAGAGCAATGTCTAGAACACATTAATCACTCAATTATTTTATTATTTTGTGATTTCTAGGTGTATTAACATGGTATATTGGCTCTTTCCTTGAAAATTAAAAATAGCCAGTTACTTCCACTGTATAATAACCTTTCTCTATTAGTGTATTGGCTTGTGTACTGTATTACATACATCTGTGCTTCCTGGCCTGAAATAAGGACTGACTCATTTGTTAGTGTAATTGAGAACGCTAATTTGTGCCATTCAAATCATGGGCCTACTCATTATCACATCGAGCCCCAAGCATTGCCATATGAATTATGCCTGGAAAGTTTTTTCAGATACACATTTTTAAATGAAACTTCAGTGAAAATATTACTAGGATGTTTTCATTAGCTTTAGTTTAATAATAAATTCACTTGAAAAAGTGCATTAACTTTGGAAAGAAATAATCTATTTTTGTTATAATAACTCTCTAAGTCTTGTGAGGCCAGTTGAAAGGGTAGGATAAGCAGACTCCGCAATAGGTTTACAAGTATTAACTGAAACAGTTTGTGCTGGTTAGCCATGAAAGGAGAAACCAGCTGCACTAGGAGCACCCAGAAGCTTGTCAGAGATATAGAAACTTAGAGACCTAACGCAGACCTACTGATCAGAATCTACAATTTAGCAAGATTCACAGGTGATTCATATACACCTTCAAGACAGAGCCTGTTGCTTCTGATATTTGAAGAATTCTCACGAGAAAGAGAAAGAGCATCACCATTTGTGTTTCCAAACCGGAAGGTAGAATTAGAAGTAGAATTTGCAGTGCAAATTGCGGACAGATTTTTCATGATAAAAGAGTGAGCTTTGATAAATAGGCACTCAGTGAGCACCTACTATTTATTGAGGCTAGGGATAAACAGACCAGAACACAATTACTGCCTTCTAGGGGTGAATAAACTAGTGATAAGGCCATATATATATATATATATATGCATATTGTATGACTGTGTGTTCAAATGGAGTGGTGCTTGCCGAGGTTGTTTCAGGAACGCAAAGGCAGATGTCTTATTCAGAGTGGCTGGGGCCGGAAAAGGCTTCTGGAGGAGCTACCCACTATTGACCAAGTAGAAAAGGAGTTGGTCACTTACAGAAGAGGGGCAGGAAGTCATTCTATGAATCTTCTGCTGAAATAGGTAGGAATAGAGAGTAGGACTCTATAAATACTGTTTTTCCTGACTTTCTGACATGCAACAAAATAAAAAGCTGACCTTTATTTATTTATTTAGAGACAGAGTCTCACTCTGTTGCCCAGGCTGGAGTGCAGTAGAGCAATTTCAGCTCATTGCAACCTCTGCCTCCCAAGTTCAAGTGGTTCTCCTGCTTCAGCCTTTAGAGTAGCTGGGATTCATGCCTGGCTAATTTTTGTATTTTTAGAAGAGACAGGGTTTCACCATGTTGGCCAGGCTGATCTTGAACTCCTGGCCTCAAGTGATCCACCTGCCTAGGCCTCCCAAAGTGCTGGGATTACAGGCATGAGCCACCACACCCAGCCAAAAGCTGACCTTTTAAAATTAAAAAATCTGAAATTATATTCTGTGAATGAGTAATGCTTAATTTATATAATGTAAATATCTAATTTTGGAAGAACCTTGGAGTTTATGCTGTTGTCTGGGACACGTGTTTTTGTCTCTGTACCGTTTATCACATAGAGCTCACTGCTGAGCACAAAACAGATGTTTATGAGTTTACAACTGAATTGAAGTATCTCATTTTGTAGGCGGAAAATTCTCTGAGGCTGAGAACCACGATGTCATTTAAATTAGAACCTCAAATCTAGGTATACTGACTTTACTACTCAATATGATGCCAAATACTTACTTTGGTTCAGCAAGTTCCATTACTATAATGAACTCATACTCGTTTTGACTAATTGAAAACACCATTGAATACATACACGATATTTACAGGACAAGATACCATGGGCTCTGGACTGGACTTCAGATATGTAAACCCTGCTCCAACACTTACTCATGATATGCATTTAACCATATTAATCAACCTTTTATGGGCCTTAGTTGCCTTAGGTGCAAAACGGATATAATTGTATTTACCTTATGGGGATTTGTGAGAATTAAATAAATTAATAAAAAAATAAATTGTTTAGAACAGTGCCCCATAATATAGTCTCTTCTTCCTCTTGTCTTACTTTCTCCTATTTATCATTATTATTATGAATATTACCATTAATGTTTATAGAATACTATATTAAAAGTGATGTAAAGAATGCAAGTGAGTAGTTGATAATAGGTCTAGCCTTGAGAATAATAGATTTTAATTGCAAGGACAGCAAAAATCTCTACAGTAACTTTAAACAAAAACCTAGGTCATCTTACACAGCTTTTAGATGCTTATGCCCCTGGACACTGTGAAGATACCCATTCTATGCATTTCACTTTTGCGTACTGTTTTGCCAGGTAACTTATTCAGTCAGTGTTGACTTTTGAGAGAAAGCTAATAGAATGTTAAAATGTCTTGGCAAATAAATTTGGTTTGCTTGAGTGAACTAGCTTAATTATAGGCTGCTGTGAAATGATCATTCTGGCAAAAAGATCCAGTGCTGATAGGCTGTCTGAAAGGTTTATTAGCCATCTATGTCTTTTCAGGAGCCTAGAGCAAGAGTAAAGCACAGACTCTGGCTTCTAGAAATAATTGTGTCAGTTTTCAAGTGAAAATAACATTAGAGATAAGTATCTGCATTTCTCCAATGAACTTCACCAATATATTTTGATGAGACAGTGAATGGGCCTATTGTCATTGCCATTTAAATGCTTTATAATGATATTAATATGCAGCTTTGAAGATGTGTATGGAAACTCCTGTGATTTTGCAGAGAAATTCAGAAAACTTCACCTGCACAACTTAATAAATGATAACAGCCAACCGACATTTATTGGGGGTTCCTTAAGTGGTTAATGTGCTTTACAACATTTAATCTTCAAAAGAACTACTATGTGAAGATATAGATTATTAGTTTTATTATTAAGCCTCATTTTGGGCTGCAGAAATTGAGGATTAGAGAAAGTACAACTTTCCCTGGGGCACATGGTGAGACTTAGTAGTGAATGTATTAACTAATTTATTGTGGCAATCATTTCAAACTATCGCTATATGAAAGCAAAAATATATATTTTTAATGGTTGAATAAATATCACATTTCCTGTTTTAAGGAATATACTTCCCCCACAAAACAAAGAAACACACAAACAAACAAACAAAAACTAAACTAAACTCACCAAGCAGTGGAGCTAGGATAGGAAACTAGAGCTGCTGCTTAACTAACCAGCCTATGTTCCTTGCCACTATGGCCCTGTCAGCCATTCCTTTCACAGGCCATGTGAAACTTAGTGATCTCTGCATTTGAGCCATAATATAGTGCTTGTATATAAGATGTTGGTATTTTATTTATTTATTTATTTTTTTGATGGAGTCTTGCTCTGTCACCCAGGCTGGAGTTCAGCGTCCCAATCTCCACTCACTGCAACCTCTGCTTCCCAAGTTCAGGCAATTCTCCTGTCTCAGTCTCCTGAGTAGTTGGGATTACAGGCACCTCCCACCACATCCAGCTAATTTTTCTATTTTTAGTAGAGGCGGAGTTTTGCCATGTTGGCCAGGCTGGTCTGAAACTCCAACCTCAGGTGATCCGCCGGCCGTAGCCTCCCAGAGTGCTGGTGTTACTGGTGTGAGCCACCACGCCCGGCCAGATATTGGAATTTTTAAAATGAAACCTATTACTGTTATTTAAACGTAATTGGATCTTAAAACTAAAGATTACAAAATGTTCTGCAGGAATTGGGTGTAGGAAAAAAATGAGAAAAACGTGTAAGATTGTGATATCTAAGATGTACTTTTTATATCTTTTAATATTTCCATTAAGAATCTTAAAGATCTTTAATTTAAATATCAAAGCCTTAATTATTGGTATGACATTGCATTTTGGTAACAAAAATTCTCATAGGAAGTGTTATAAGCAACAAAAAGAAGAAAATGCATATTCTGAGGTGATGATGGTATGAGAACTTTTTAGGAGAGGTACAAAACTCTGTCATTTGCAACCGTAGGAGTAGAGAAATCATATCTATTTTTGCTGATATTCTGATTAAATTCTTGTCTTTGTGTACGTTACTTTAAAAGATCACAGATACTACTTATTCATGATCAGATGTCTCATCGTTTTCTATTGTACAAATATATTGTAATATATATATATATTTTTCTCATATACAACATGTCAGGATTTAATATGTGTGTGTATGTGTATGTGTGTGTGTGTATATAATATGTGTGTGTGTGTGTGTGTGTGTGTGTGTGTGTGTGTGATAAAATCCTGATTAGCTGGCAGCGCCCCAGCCAAATTAAATCAAAATCCCTGAGATGTATCTTGGGCACTAGCATTTAAAAAGGTATTCCCACATAAATCCAATATGCAACCAAATTAACAGCCCTGAGGCAGATCAATGCAAATCAATCACTGTTAATGAGAACACCCTGAAAAAACCTGATTTCCAGTTTAGGATTTTCTGTTTAGTTGTTTTATCACAAGTATCAGAGAG
>CM052658.1:10573615-10648112 GCA_028533165.1 Leontopithecus rosalia | reverse complement strand
TCCCTCCCTCCCTCCCTCCCTCCCTCCCTTCCTTCCTTCCTTCCTTCCTTCCTTCCTTCCTTCCTTCCTTCCTTCCTTCCTTCCTTCCTTCCTTCCATCTCACTCTGTCACCCAGGCTGGAGTGCACTGGCATGATCACTGCTCACTGCAACTCTACCTCCTGGGTTCAAGCAATTCTCTTCCTCAGCCTCCTGAGTAGCTGAGATTACAGGCACCCACCACCAAGCCAGGCCAATATTTATATTTTTAGTAGAGATGAGGTTTCACCATGTTGGCCAGGCTGGTCTTGAACTCCTGACCTTGTGATCCCCCACCTCAGCTTCCCAAAGGGCTGGGATTACAGGCATGAGGCACCATGCCTGGCCTTTTTTCTAATTTTCAATACAAAAATTGAGGATCAGGATCTTACCTAATATCACAGAGCTTAAAAAATAGAGCTTGTTCTTTAATGCTATTGTTAGTGTTGCTGCAGTTTTTTAAAAAAGCACTGTTTACCTATTGCATTCGTTTGCTAGGGCTGCCATCGTAAAGTGCCATAAACTGGGTGGCTTAAACAACAGAAATTTACTCTCTCACAGTTCTGGAGGCTGGAGTCTAAAATCAGGGTGTTGGCAGACTTGGCTCCTCCTTCGAGGGCAGCGAGGGAAATGCCTGCTCCAGGACTCGCTCTGGGTCTCTCTCCTTGGCTTGAAGGTGGCTGTCTTCTCCCTGGGTTGCTTTATGTAATCCTTTTCTGTGTGTTTTTCTTTCTTTCTTTCTTTCTTTTTTTTTTTTTTTTTTTTTTTTTTTGACAGGTATGCTCTGTAACCCAGGCTACAGTGCGGTGATGTGATCATAGCTTACTGCAAGATCCAACTCCTGAGCTCAAGGGATCCTCTGCCTCAGCCTTCTGAGTAACTGGGGCTACAGGTGCATGTCACCACAGCCATATACATTTTTTTTTTATTTTTGTAGTGATGGGGTCTCACTTTGTTGTCCAGGTGGGCCTTGAACTCCTGAGCTCAAGCAGTCCTCCCACCTTGGCCTCCCAAAGTGTTAAGATTACAGGCATAAGTCACTGCGTCGAGACTTGTTTTTCATTTTATATGCCATTCATTTTTAGAAATAATTTATTTGTTTAGGTTCCACTTTACTCTAGCATGATCTCTTATTAACTATATATGCAGTGACCCTGTTTCCAAATAGGATAACTTTCTGAGACACTGGAGGGTTGCAACATGAACATATGCATTTTGGGTGGACAAAATTAAACTCATCACACATGTAAGGAAAGTACTTTATAAAGTTACGACATTAAAATGTATTTGCTACTGCTGGGGTGGTGATAGGGTTGTATCTGGTAAGCAAGAATAAGGATGATCTTGTAAGAAATACAGTGTCTTCTAGGGAGAGTTGTGCATCAATCTTCATTAACTCAGAAAATATGTTTGAATCAAACATGAAAGATTGGTTGATGACTACTTATATATGACTCTCTGCAGTCATTTATTTACATTCAAAACTCCAAGGAAACATTTTCAGAATTATTCTGTCCTAGATAGCAGATGAACTAAAGATACTTTTAAAATCAATCTCCCACCCCATCCCCAAAGAAATGTTTGGCCTTAAAAAACATGCCCTATTTTCAAACTTCATACAGTAGTTTATTCTGCATTAGGGAACTTTAACACTATCAACATCATGTAATTATTTGAGATACACTAATTATTTATTAAAAACTAGATTCCAGAGAACATGCATCCTAAACAGTTATGGATGCTTTTACTATCCGAAAAGAAAAGAGCACTCCTAAAGCTAAAACAGCTTTCTCCAATTAAATCTTGAGATTGAATTGCTAATTTCGTTTGGATTACACTAGTATCTGTTTGAAAATGGCAGTTTCCATTAGTTAGTCCTCCCAGTATTCTTCAGAGAAGGTTAAGAAACACATTCCCTCCACTTCAGATATGAAAACTGAGTTGCCCAGGGCGAAGGCATTGTTCATATCATGCACTTAGCAAGCACAATTGTTCATTCTATACGCACAGTGACTGTCTTCTTTGTGTATTTTTCAGCTTTGTTACAGTATACAAATTGGAAAATAGAGCCATGTATGACAGCCTAGAGCAAGAAAGAAAGACTGTGAATTTATCATAAAGTTATTCAGGCTGTTTACATTCAGCTGGGAACAAACAAGTATTTGATAACAAACCAAACGAATACAAATACAAAAGAAATGTCCAGTCCCTTTGAAAAGATTTCGTGATTATGATATTGTAGGATTATTCAATAGGTTTTTCACACTACATATTAAATAAAAAGGTTTGATTAAATATATAATATGAGTTTTATTCTTAAAATATTAATAGAAGTATTGCACGTTAGCTTTACTTTGTATAAGAAGGAATGCCAATGACGTTGGTTTCAAATTTGAAAATCAAAGACAAAAAATTATTTTTCAGGTACATTTTATGTTTTGATTTGGGACAACTGATTGCGAAATAAACACATGCACATGTATACACACTCTCTCAACTTTTACTGCATAATAAAAATCTCCCCTCAAATAATATCAAACCTATGGATATTTAATGGAATTAAACCTATTTCTTAGTTTATTCAGTTGAAATGCAGAGATGTTGGTATTTTTACTAAAATCAAATATCACTGCCAATACTAATGATCATTCACTGAGTACTTACCTGGTGAGCGCATTTTGTGTCAATTACTATAACAAGATTCTGAAAGGTAAGAGACCAGCTGTTTTTACTTGGCTTGTATGTCCCCATAGTCTTTGCTTTCACTATTGTACCACATTTAAAAGGATATTATAGCATTTGATTATAGGTGACTTCTCTGAGGGGTTATTTTTTCCTCGTTAAATGTTGGCTCTCATCAGCTAGGTAAGAGCCTTGACTTTTTTTCTTTTTGAGATGGAATCTCAGTTTGTCACTCAGGCTGGAGTACAATGGCACAATCTTGGCTCACTGCAACCTCCACCTCCCAGGTTCAAGTGATTCTCCTGCCTCATCCTCCCAACTAGCTGGAATTACAGGCATGTGCCACCACACCTAGCTAAGTTTTGTATTTTTAGTAGAGACAGGGTTTCACCATGTTGGCCAGGCAGGTCTCGTACTCCTCATCTTGTGATCAGCCCACTTCAGCCTTTCAAAGAGCTGGGATTATAGGCATGAGCCACTGCGCTCAGCTGCCTTGACAGTTGAATGTGCTTAGTAAGTACTTGTTACTCTATTTACTCCATTGGGGAATTTAGTGAACATTTCAATATGCAGCTATAATTAGGCTTACAATTTATAAACAATAATGTTTATTAGCTTCATTTATATTTCATAATCTTGAGAAATACTGCACACACCTACATCTATTAGAAGTCATACTGTCAAAAATGGCATATTTAGGAACACATGAAAAGCTCAGGATTTCTGTAGGAGAGAAAACAAGAGTTGGCAGCAGCGTGAAGGTGATAAGGAGGCTAGGAATACTAACTGTAACAATAAAGCTTATCCTCCCTTCACACCTAGAGGCAGCTTGATGATGCTGAGTGTAATGGCAAGAGACTGACGCCAAAGACATGGATGTGTGGCAATCTCCCATCCCAGCTGCACCCTGGCTCCATGCAGTTAGTAATCTGGATAATGGTTTCCTCTGTCGAAGGGTCATGGCTGGAAGGGGCTACAAGGAAGTTTCGAAGGTGTTGATAATTCTTTGTTTCTTGACTTAAGTGTTTCTTACACTTGTGCCAGTGTATCAAGCTGTATATTTATGTGTGCTTTTTTCCTGTGTTTGTTAAAATTCCGTGACAAGTTGTAAAAACAAATTAGTCAGACTTGGAATCAAGGTACACCACGGACAAACCAGGAATGAAAGAAACCAGGAGCTATTATTGGAGTTGCTTCCTAGTATTGGAGTTAATTGTGGGAGAAAACCAGTGGGCCAGAGGAGACGATAACCAGGGTGCTTAGCAAAGGGTCGTTGGAAGCTTCTTGAAACATAGGGGGACGTTTTGTTACTCTTTATGTACATTCAGCATGATATGAGTACATGGGGCTCTATTCACACTTAGTACATAGATATTGGTATTATATGCCAATGAAGAGGGTATTTCTAAAGAAATATGTCTGGCTGTCATTGCCTCTGGTTTGAAAAGAAATGAATGCATATGAAACCGACTTAATTGTGTGCAGTTGGCATGTGCAGGGACTGACAGGTAAAACAATCTCCTATTTGTTTTTGATTTTTGTGTTTATTAGTATTATTGTTGTCGCTGTTGTTCTATTTGCAGAATGAATGCCTAAATTTATTAATCTTATTTTTTGTATTATAATTGTCATCTATGTATAATTGATGCTAACAGTCACAGAGGAAGTTTCCATGTCTATAACGCCTACCAATTAAAATTGAGAAAATATAGAAACATAGGCAAAAAACATGAAAAGGAAACTCAAACAAAATATATAAAATTGTGTTTGCAATCATACAAATGTAAAATGAAAAGAAAAATATAAATTAAACCTCTGTGGAGATACTATATCTCACCCATCAGGTTAGCAAAACCCTAAAAGATTGATTATACGCTCTTTTGGCAAGAATGTGGGGCAACAGCATTCTCATGCACTCCTGATGAGCATACCCAATAGAACAATAGTGGTAGAGGGGGATTGGCAATAACCAGCAGAACTAAAAATGCATTTATTCTTCAACTCAACCATCTCAACACTAGGAATTTACCCTATTGATACAACTTCAATAACGTAAAAACTCATACATGCAAAGTTATTTCTTGCAGCTTTACTTATAACTACAAAATATTAGAAACTATCTTTATGGCCAAATATATATTGGTTGAATAAACTAGGCTACATATTCAAAATAGATACATAACAGCTGTGAAGAAAACAGAGAAAATATGAGCTGACATGAGGTGGATTTGCTGGATTTTGTTTAGTGGAAAAAAACAAAATTTGCTGGATTTATTGTTTAGTGAAAAAAGGAAAGTAAAAGAGCATTTATTGCATCTTAACTTTCGTCTAAGAAAGAAGAAATGAGGAAACTTGTATATATCATTGAAGCAATTCTGTACATATTTAAATGTACTGTAAATTGAGCAAATGAGTGACATGTCAATTGTGTTGGGGGCTAAGGTTCTCACTATGAAGGAAATAAACATTAGTGGAATTAGGGAAGATGAGAAGGAAGCCTATTAAAATATATGTGTGTTAATGAGTATGCACATATGTGTATGTATACAAATATACACACACACACATACACACACACACACATATATATATATATATATATATATATATATATATATATATATATACTTACATACTACATACTAAGCAGCTCTGACAGCTGGATGGAGCTAGAAAAAATACATTGCAGTAACACTAAGAACACCTGAGGTAGACTTTAGTTATTAATACAATTATCATCTGAAAGCAATCAGATCTAGTTAGAAAAATTTTACCAGGTTGTGGTCAAGAGAGAAACTTGTTAGATTAGACACGTCTTTTATGCCAGAAAGAAAGAAAAATGATGTTTAATGACAAAATTACATAAGATTCAGCTGAAATAATTAATATTGGTCAAACCTTTACAATTTGAACACCAAATAGTTAAGGACAGTAATGAATTTCACACCTTTAGAAAACGTAGAAATGCTTAAGTCTATAAAGATGATAGACAGGTAGGTAGGTAGATAGGTAGGTAAACGGATAGATAGATAGATAGATAGATAGACAGACTGACAATAGATAAATAGACTGGCAATAGATAGATAAAATGGGGGAGAAGAGAAGTTTCTTACTCATAGAAAATGAACTTCTGACTAGGAAATGTGGAAGTGTGCTGGAATTGGGAAGTCAAATCATCATTTGCAGCCATTATAGTACATACTAGCTCTGACATAAGACATTAATGTTAATAAAAGTAGAGGACACGGAGAATTTTGATGGGGAGAAGTAAATTTTTTTTTTGAGGCGGAGTTTTGCCCTTGTTACCCAGGCTGGAGTGCAACGGAGCTATCTCGGCTCACGGCAACCTCCGCCTCCTGGGTTCAGGCAATTCTCCTGCCTCAGCCTGCTGAGTAGCTGGGATTATAGGCGTGCGCCACCATGCCCAGCTAATTTTTTGTATTTTGAGTAGAGATGGGGTTTCACCATATTGACCAGGATGGTCTCGATCTCTTGACCTCGTGATCCACCCGCCTCGGCCTCCCAAAGTGCTGGGATTACAGGCTTGAGCCACCGCGCCCGTCCTAGAAGTAAATTTGTATGGCCTTAAAGTGTCTCTTACAACTTATCCATTGCGAAAGAAATGAATAATAATTACACAAGAGAAATTAAACATTTTGACTGGGTAATCAAAATAAAAATTACAGATGAGAAGCAGATACTGTGTGCCTCCAGAGGCAATGGACTGAGAAGGACCCAACATTGTGAGTATAGTACCCCATGACGAATGAGTAAGTGGATGTAAACTACTATAAGAAAACAAAAGTTTAACCCAATTTGAGGAATATTCTATGAGGCACGTTCTACTACAAAAAAAAGAAGAGAGAATAAATTGCAAGCATCTCAATGTGATAAGACACTGAAAGGCTAGGAGTTATTCTAGGTAAAAGAGAGTTAAAGGGACATGGTACTTACCTATAATAGGTGATCCTAGCCTGGATCCTGTCTTCTTGGATAAGAAAAGATGCCCTAAAGACATACTGGGTCAATGAATAACATGGGGATATGGAAGGTTGATCAATGTTAAATTTCCTGAAATTGATAACTATATACTTACCTACATATGTCCTTATTTTTATGAAATGTACACTATTTGCAAGTACATGATATGAAGATTACTCTGATATAGTTTGAAAAAATGTGTGTGTGTGTGTGTGTGTGTGTGTGTGTGTAAAGAAGGGGGTGAGAAAGAATAACAAACCACATAGCACAGAGTAAAACAGGAGAGTCAGAATAAAGAATAAAAGAACAAGTCTTCCTTATACTATTATTGCAGCTTTTCCGTACGTTTGAAATCATTTCAAAATAAAAGTTAAACAAATTTAATATTTTCCTGAAAATCTGGTGTTAGAAACACATGACCACAGTTTATATTTATTTGTTTGTTTTAACATGGCATTCTTTCAAAACCAGATTGCCTTATGTGAGTATGTAAATAAACATACTAATCTTGAACCAGTAATTGAATTCTGTATTCGTATGTTTAATCGGATCTTTCCATTAACTAGCTAATAAGTGGTGTTCTCTGGAAAATAGAGATTTGACATGATAAAATAGGGGAAAAAGAAGTTATGCTGAGAGAAGTGACTGAGAAGCAGTGTGAGGGGCAATGAGGGATGAGAGGGCATCCATCCTGTGTGGGTCCTGAATTTTCAGGAGGAGGTAGAATATAAGAAATAAGACACACCAATCTATGAATATACAGTGTTACTGAGGACTGTTCCTGATGTAAGTAATGAGTAGTCAGCTGCTGTTTTGTGTTTAGTTATATGTCATATGTTCCAAGATACTACCAAAATTGTACATATAGAACACTATACTGTGGAAGCATGTTTGTTTGACAGGGTTTGTAAGCTGAAGAGGTGATAAGAATTTTCTGATAGTCAGTAACTGTGAATACACTTTCAGGCATGGAGAAATAAAAAATATCGACAAATTAGAGTAAGTTTGAAAGTGAGAAGAAATAAGACATATGAAATTAGCTTAGGACAATTCAGTATTTCAAAGCATGTAGGAAAAGGTGCTAAGGGTCTTGACTGAAGAAAACGAATCACAATTAGATCTTATTCTGGAAAAGTCTGCTAAGATCTTTGGTGGCAACTCAAGTCTGAGGAGGACATGAAGGTTTCTCCTGTCAGAGGATTACTTAGTGTTCCTTTGAGAGAGTTATCAGGCAAATACGATACACAGATTCTCTGCACTCGTTTATCCTATGAAGATATCAAGAAGAACCTGCCTAAATGAGAAAGAGATGTATGTCTAGTAGAATGTGCTTGCACTAAATGTTGTCTAGTTTTCCTGCCAACTGCGACATTCTTTCATTCATCCTGAGGTGAACTGTTTTAAAAAGTTTGCACCAGGCTTCATGGCTCATGCCTGTAATCCCAGTACTTTGGAAGGCCAAGGTGAGAGGATCACTTGAGCCCAGGAGTTTGAGACCAGTATAGGCAATATGGCAAAACCCTATTTCTATAAATAACACACAAATTAGCTAGACATGGTGGCATGTGACTCCAGTTACTCATGAGGCTGACGTGGGAGGATCACCTGATCCCAGGAGGTAGAGGCTGCAGTGAGCCATGATCACACTGTTGCACTCCAGCCTGGGCAACAGAGACCCTGTCTCAAAATATTAATTAATGAACTATAAAGTTTAGCTACCCCATATGTAATATTATCAGCTGCTGAAAGGTAGTCATATGTATAAATCACATAATTTCATTTTTTTACATTATTATGATGTAAGCTTATCATTTAATATTCTTCCCCTTTAGATATAATTTGTCCTACATTATTTATTTGAAGTAATGTTATACACATCAGCATAAATGCCTTTCTTTCATCCTTGATACGTTCGGAATACCAGGGAGATTCCGGCATTGGGGAAATGATAATGTGAATACACTGCTCCAAAGATGAACTATTTCAAGCTATAAGGGTTTTACATTACGCATTAAGCAATTCCCAAACCTCCATAAGAAAGGCCCAAGTGCTGACACTATGTGCTGACTCAGATTCTTTAAATGAAATGTTATTTAAGAAATTGAGATTGAGCACAAAGGTAAAATTTGGAGACAATTTAGAAAATAACATTAGAATTTCAGGGTAACTTCAGCAGGGATTAGAAAACGTGTTTCAGTTTCCTCAACAGAGAACAAGTCAAATCTTAAGAGCAGAGTCAAAGTTTATTTTAAAGGGCATCATGAAAATGAACAACGGGACTTAAATATATCTGTTAACAGAATACAAGTAACAACATTAACCATTAGCCCCTATAGTTATTGAAGGAGCTTGATATTTCTTAAAATTCCAGTTATTAAAGTCATATTATAATGCTTCCTCTGAGTCTCAGACGTACCCTGACTCGAAAATTAACTCCAACTTCAACCGAACTGCTTTGAAAACAAAAATACAGGAACCACAAATCGTAAGTGATCGAAGAAGAGAAAAAGATTGCACGTGGTTTCTCGGTGAGTAAATAGAAGGAAATAAAAGAGAACCAACGATTAAGCAAAAGAAGATATCTAAATTCAGCTGCCAGACTAGGAAACCATGACAAAGAAAAATTTAAATAAAACAAATGTGGTCAGCAGAATGAGGAAAGCTAGCATAGGAGAGGAAGAGATCAATTACTTCAGGAACATGAGACTAAAGATTACCTTTAGAGGTAGGCTCAGCCCAAAATGTGAAACAAGATTTTATATAGAATAGTAAAAACAGGATCACATACATACAAAAATGTGGTAAGACTTCCTTTATTTAACAAATTTTATATAGATATATAAAGAGAGTCTCTCTACATACCTATATAGTCTTTCTACATATCTATATATGTAGACTATATATAGATATAGACTCTCTATGGACTATAGACTATGTATAATCTCTATATAGATATAGAATCTATATAGATATAGACATATACTTTATATATCTATATCTATATATAGATATAGATATACTATATATATAATATATATATATGTTATATAATATATACACACACATATATTTGTATGTGTGTGTATACATATATATGTGGTTGGGGATGGTGAGAGAGAGGGAAAGAAGAAGTACAGTGGTAGACAAGAAGCTTGCAGACCAGGGAGGCTGCTTTCTTTTGTATCATTTACAGGTCAGGCAAAAGTGGAACATGTCTGTAGAAAAGAGGAGCAGTAAATACAAAATCTCTGAGGGTGGCAGGGTTTGTGGGCTGAAGCCAAGAGAAGGACAAAAGCATCTCCTTTTACCGAGATCTTGCTATGTGGCAGGCAGTGTGGCAAATACCATTTTTTAAATGAAAGTTCTAGAACAGCCTCTGCAGTTCCATAAGTATGTAAACTAGATAGGAACGTAGTTATCTGAAAGAAAAATAGATCGTATTGGTCTACTCATTCCTATGAAGATTGAAAAGAGGATACTCTATTTTGGAAAAATTATTTAAAAAATTAATGTATGTTAATTATATTGGTTTAAAATATATTGTCTTAACCTAAATAAAACATCTACATTCATTTAAAGTATCTATCAAACGAGTGAAAAAAATTTCTTGGAACGGAAGGAAAATAACAGAGTACTGTCATTCTTGTTTTATGGGTCCAAGCTGTTAAAATATATATACATATATATATATATACACACCAGGGTCTCAAGTATAGAATTAGCCCTAGAACGATAAAAAACCTTATCTGGCTATAAGATGATTAATAAGCATGATGTCTATTTGTCTGCTTTTGTACCCCTCCTTCCCCTATCAGCTCTCATACTTATCACTGATGGAGCACAACTGGCAACATTACAGGCTAGCATTTTTTTCTTGTTCTTTGCTTCTTTTCATATTATATGGATTTCCGTTTTTTATTTATGTTTTTATTATTATTATTATTTTTTGAGCAGAGTCTCACCCTGTTGCTCAGGCTGGAGTGCAGTGGCACCATCTCAGCTCACTGCAACCTACGCCTCCCGGGTTCAAGCGATTCTCCTGACTCAGCCTCCCAAATAGCTGGGATTACTGGCACTGCCACCACTCCCGGCTGATTTTTGTATTTCTAGTAGAGATGGGGTTTTGCCATGTTGTCGAGGGCGGTCTTGAACTCCCGACTTCAGGTGATCTGCCTGCCTCCTCCCAAACTGCTGGGACTACAGGCATGAGTGTTTTTCCTTAGCCTTTTATTTTCTTAAAATATTTTTAAAACAAAAACATTTGGAATTATAATGAACTGACTCTTAAGCACTCAACAATTTTGTACAGTTGTCTTATTTAATAAAGCTGATAGAAAACTTTCAGTGAAGAATGAAGTATTATATTAATGCATCATAATTGCTATTATTCATATTATTCTACTTAAGCCTATACTTCTGACACTTGGAGATTGTGAATCTATCTCCAAGCATGAGGTGACTATAAAAATTCCCTTCTAATTTAAAAACTATGAGTATAGGGCTGGGCGCGGTGGCTCACACCTGTAATCCCAGCACTTTGGGAGGCCGAGGTGGGTGGATCACGACGTCAAGACATCGAGACCATCCTGGTCAACATGGTGAACCCCCGTCTCTACTCAAAATACAAAAAATTAGCTGGGCATGGTGGCGCGTGCCTGTAATCCCAGCTACTCAGGAGGCGGAGGCAGGAGAATTGCCTGAACCCAGGAGGCGGAGGTTGCAGTAAGCCGAGATCCCGCCATTGCACTCCAGCCTGGGTAACAAGAGCAAAATTCCGTCCCCCACTCAAAAACAACAACAACAACAACAACAACAACAAAAAAAAAAAACTATGAGTATAAAAATCAACATTCAGTGAGATAGTTCTACAAACATGAACTACATCTCAATTTCCTACAGCCCTGATTTTCTTCGTCAGGCTTGTCAAAGTTGTGTTACATTGCTTCATCTGCCTAAATGAAATGGCAAAAGAAAAAAATAATTCTATATAATTTGCTGGATTTTGGAGCCATGCTACCTCATAAATATTTAAAAGATATTATATTAGCAATCTAAACAGAGATATATACTGATAATGCTTGAGACTTTGGCAACTGAATTAACCTTTGAGCATTGGATTTGGAGTAGAGGGATTATTATTCATTGGCAATTGTGTAACCACTGTAATTAAAAAGCACTTGCCAACCATTTAATTATTAATCCTGTGGTGCATCCTCTTGTGCATAAAGGCTAACATGCCCATTTTACCAGTTAGTAATTGTGGAAAATGAAGATAAAATGGTGGATGTGGGACAAAGTTAATGGCAGTGTTAAGACTTTAGAAGCGAGGACTTTTTCCACCTGCCAGTTCTTTACTCATTCTTATTAGTATCATTTATTCTATTTTAATTAATTCTATATTTTGAGAGTTAAAGAATTTAGCATTTGATATATTGAATTAATTATCTAATTCTCATGTTGCATTACAAATATGTTCAATTTTGTAACATAAAACTGCTGTGGCATTTGGACCTTTCTTAATGATGACAAAGATGAAAAGCGTGTGTAGTTTTGGCAACTTTTGGATCGTAATGTGCTATTTCCTGAATAAATAGTGATAAGTCACTTCTTACATTTCCCAGGTAAAAAACAAAATCCAAACACACCAAAAAAATGACTTAAATGTTTCATGACATCTGGGCACCAAAAATAAATAAAATAAAATAAAGAAAGAAAAGAAAACAAAAACTAATGCCACCAATGTAAAATATTCAGCTTCCTTATGAATAAGAACTAATCTTTATTCATAGTATTTGAATATGTACCATGGGGGAAAGGTATAACAGTACTTGACTGTCTATCAAAGACATCACGGAGAACTCTTAAAGGTTAGAGTAGACGCTTTTAATCAGATGTTGTTTTCATTTTTTAATCTGGGTTTTCCTAAACTTAACTTGGCTAGGAATTCAAAATTCTGTGAAACATACATATGCACTTATACTTTTGCACTTGTATGGACCATTCACATAAACATGGCCCTGTCTGCATGGCTTTTTGTGGTAGAATGTTATAGCAGACATTCCAGGGTGTAATGTCGTCATTCTGGTGCCCACAGTTGTTAAAAGCATTTTGAACAGATTCAATAATAGACCAGTGTTATACTCACTTTTGTGCTTGAGTCAGCTTTCATATGTGTAGATTTCTACTTAATGGCTATTGTGTTGGATTTATGTGTTCTTACAGTGACCTCTGATATAGAAATAATGAGATCTTATTAACTGGAGACCTGCCTAATGTGAGTTTTGATAAGTAGTGATTTGATAACTTGGAAACTCCTTTAGATCAGTAATTATGTTAAAATGTAGAAGGAAGAGTGAACCTAGATTTAAAGAAGTGACCAAAGATTTTTCATATTTAAGTCTTTAAACCTATCTTCCAATATTAGGCATTTATGACTGTACTGAAAAGTGTGATATTTTCTCAAAGAAATAAATAGTATAAGAAAAGTTTTGAAAAGGAGCTTTTATTATAGTATTAGTTTATTGTTTGCTTATAAGCCTTATTTGCTTTATTATAATCATACTACCAAGAACTTTATTCTACTGAGATGGAGAGTTATCAATAGCTGATAATTATCCAAGATAAGAGGTATGTCTTTCATATGACTCTATGCTTTAATTAAAATATTAGTCAAATGTCCACAAGGTATTTCCACAGTTAACTTGTAGAATGAGAATAACCTCGATTTAAAAGAACTAATTAAATACAGAATGTGATTCAATAAAAGTCACTGATGGGTAATTAAGAGAAGAATTAGCAGACTTGAATGAAAATATATAATACTTATAATCCTAATTAGTGAATATGCTATTTGCTTCCCCTTCCATTACTAGACATTTACCAACTAAGTATTTAACCTTGAAAGAATCAAAGAAGCTTTTCTGACCTCGTACTAGTTCCCAAATAGAAGCTATACTATTTAAGATTTTTAAAATTGAAGATAAAATACCTGCTAGCATGTCCTTGCAATGGAATTATGGACAAAAAATGTTAATTGCTATTATATAATGAAAAGACTAATACAAGAAGTAAATACACCTTAAGCAAAATGTCTAAATGCTTAGCTATATTTATCAAGTGCTTTTCAATATTTTTTCTTCCTCTTTTCTGCCCTCTGTGCTATTGAGAGAGGTTGTTAAAATTATAGTTGTTTTCTTCTTCAGTATTATTTTAGAAATAAAATGCTTTAAGTAATATTTTTTGATGGCTACTATATGACATTTTAAAATATGTATTTTTCTAAATGTATAATATAATGCAGTGTCTTATGCTTCTCTTTAATAATAATGCCTTATCATATTTACCAAGATATAAAAATTACAAAAAATAAAATTGCAGATATATATTTATAATGAATATAGACACAAAAACTAATTAGAAAAGTAAATCCAATAATTTTTATATAAAGACAATACTTTATGACTAAGTGGTATTTATCTTAGAAAAGTAAGGTTGGTTCAAAAATCAATAATGCAAATAATCATGACTATCTCAACAGATCTATAAAATAATTTGACTAAATCAGACATTCACAAAATGACAAATGCTTTTTTAAATTATACTTTAAGTTCTATGGTACATGTACAGAACGTGCAGGTTTTTTACATAGGTATACACATGCCACTGTGGCTTGCTGTACACATCAACCCATGAACTACATTAGGTATGTCTCCTAATGCTATCCCTCCCCCAGGCCCCACACCCCAACAGGCCTGATGTATGATGTTTCCCTACCTGTGTCCATGTTCAATTCCCAATTATGAATGAGAACATGTGGTGTTTGGTTTTCTGTTCTTGTGTTAGTTTGCTGAGAATGGTAGTTTTCTGCTTCATCCATGTCCCTGTAAAGGACATGAACTCATCCTTTTTTATGGATGCATAGTATTCCATGGTATATGTGCCACATTTTCTTTATCCAGTCTATCATTGATGGGCATTTGGGTTGGTTCCAAGTCTTTGCTGTTGTGAACAGTGCCACAGTAAACATACGTGTGCATGTGCCTTTATAACAGAATGATTTATAATCATTTGCGTATATAACCAAAAATGGGATTGCTGGGTCAAATGGTATTTCTGGATCTAGATTCTTGAGAAATTACCACACTGTCTTCCACAATGATTGAATTAATTTACACTCCCACCAGCAGTGTAAAAGTGTTCCTATTTCTCCACATCTTCTCCAGCATCTGTTATTACTTGACTTTTTAATGATTGCCATGCTTTTTAAAAAAATGGACTGGAAGGAAACTACCACAAATTGATAATGGGCAGTTATAAAAACTCATAGCTGATGGATGCAGCACTTAAACAGCAGACTATTTTCTTCTTGATTTGTGTAAAAAAATACGTTTTACATTGTATTTAATATTACATTGGAGATCCTAACCAATGTAGTAAGAAAGAATAAATAGAAGTATAACAATTGGAATAGAAGAAGTAGGTCTGTGTTTATAGATGACATAATAATATATTTAGAAAATCCTAATCAATCTTAAAAACAAAATCAAAACTATTAAAAGTAACCAGGCTTGGTGTGGTGGCTCAAGCCTATAATCTCAGTGCTTTGGGAGGCTTTTGAGGTGGGAAGATCATTTGAGACCAGCTTTGGCAACATAAGAAGACCTTCCCTATGCCAAAAACACAAACAAAACAGAACCAGCAGGGTGACATGCTCCTGTAGCCCAAGCTTAAGAGGCTGAGGTAGGAGAATCACTTGATCCCAGGAATTCAAGGTTGCAGTGAGCTATGATCTTACCACCTCACTCTACTCTGGGTGACAGAGTGAAACCCTATCTGAAAAACAAACAAACAAAGAATTAATTTAACAAAGCAATAGGTTATAAGATGAATTCAAAAGTAATTCTATAAGCATCAAATATTGGGAAAATGTAATTTATAAAAGGAGTAGCATTTAAAATAGAACCAAAGACTTAAAATACTAATAGTTAAATCTAATAAAAATTATGCTAATGCTGACATTCTATGCTGTAATTGAAAATATTCTGTAAAAAAGAGCTAACAAAATGGAGAGATATTCAATGTTTATTAATTGTAAAATATATTAGTCTGTTCACTATTTTCAAACTGATTTTATTTTTAAATTTACAAGGTGATTCAAAATTTACTTGTAATGCAAGTGGCCTAAAATAATCCAAATGGGTTTGAAAAAGGTTAGAGAAAATATAAGAATTTCAAAAATTGTAAACTTATAACACTAGAGATAGTCATATAGCTGTAAATATAAATATATAGATGAGTCTAAAATTGAGACTTTACAAATAGACTCACATATATATGGAGAATTAAATTTTAATAAAACCACCGACATGATTAAATTCAAAAGAGTATACTCTTTTCATCAAATGGTGTTAGAAAATGATATCCATATGGAGAGAATGAATACTTACTCCTACTTCATACTCCACACAAAATTGGATCACGTACCTGAATGTAGACACCTCCAGTTTTAAACCGCTAAAAGAATATAAAGGAGAAAATATTCAGTCTTAGAATAATCAACTATTTATTAGACAGGATGAAAAAGTATTAGCCATAAAAATGATAAACATACGATACAGAGAAACCAAAATCTTCTATTCTTTAAATGATGCACTAAGAAAATGAAAAGACAAACCAGATGCTGAGAAAATTAATTCGCAATATGTACATACAGTAAAAGACTTGTATCCAGATGTACAATGACCCATTTTCTTTAAAAACGAATCCTTACGCTAGTATTACTACTGTCTTTGTGTCTGCTTCTCATAAGACCTAAACGAATTCATTATTATTCTATTTCTTATCATATATATTATTCTCAGAAATTTCACCATATCTGTTATTATTCTGAGGTGCTATCCCAACATAATGACAAAATGTTTTACCTACTGAATTTAGTGCTACTTGTTGTATCATTCCAATGTTTCTCCCTGACAGTTTTCCATCTGCCCATTTTACTTTCTGAAACATTGGAGTGGCTTCAGGTTGATGTATCTAAAGTAAACATATACATGCAGGGGAGGTCCAAGATAAAGGAAATATTATCAACAGGAAATGAAAATTCCGAACTTTTAATGTTAGGTATTTCTATATAAACCTTTGTAATAAAATATCTATCTCATTGTTTTCCAAGATAATTTTGTATTTACATTACTTTTTACATTTCAGTGCATGATAAAGTTTAGAAGATTTGATATTTGAGAAAATAGAGTCTTGAACTCCCTCATTACTAATTTATTAAACTACTGACACTAAGTGTGTTGTGCCAAATAACAAAACAATTAGCAATAATATTAACATTCCCACTGTTTTTTCAAGGTTAAAAATAAAAAGTTATACTTCATTTTTAATTCATGAAGAAAAGGTACGTCCATGACTTCACATACGATTGTGCCTGCATAACACATTTGGCTGGTAGAGCAAGTGGGAGCTGAAATCCTTTTTGTAACCATGTGCCACTATGTCAAATTTAACTTTTGACAATTTAATTTGAAGAAATCCATGTACTTTCTTAAGTATGTCTTCTTGAATGAATGTTCAGGGAGCATTGTCTCTAATAGAGCAGAGTTGGAAACAATTGTCCATCAATAAAAGATTTCTGAAATCAAATACAGTACATTCACATGATGGAAAACAATGTACCTGATAAAAATAAACAAGACAGTTGTGTAATATGCCACTGCAGAAACAACTTTGATAGAGTCCTTTTTCTAAAATGTTGTAATATTATATGTATTGTATATCATTTTATAAATAGAAATTATTTTTATATGTAGATGCATATAACAACCAAGAATAATATTTAAAAATCTCTTTTTAAAACTTTTTCTTTAGATTTTGGGGGTACATATGAAGGTTTGTTACATAGGTAAACACATGTCACAGGGGTTTGCTATACATATTTTATTTCATCACCCAGGTATTAAGCCCAGTGCCCAATAGTTATCTTTTCTATTCCTCTCCCTCCTCCAATCCTCCATCCTCAACAAGACCCCAGTGTCTGTTATTTCCTTCCTTGCGTTCATCAGTTCTTATAATTTAGTTCCCACTTCTAAGTAGGAACATGTGATATTTGGTTTTCTGTTCTTTTTTTGGTTTGCTAAGGATGATGGCCTCTAGCTCCGTTCATGTTCCTTCAAAAGACATGATCTTGTTCCTTTTCAGTGACTGCATAGTAGTTTACAGTGTATATGTAGCACATTTTCTTTATCCAATCTGTCATTGTTGGGAATTTAGGTTGATTTCATGTCTTCACTATAGTGAATAGTGCCATGTTGAACATTCTTGTGCATGTGTCTTTATGGTAGAATGATTTATATTCCTCCAGTTATGTACCTGATAATGGGATTCCTGGGTCGATGGTAGTTCTGTTTTTTAGCTCTTTGAGGAATCACCATGCTGCTTTCCACAATAGTAGAACTAATTTACACCCACCAACAGTGTGTAAGTGTTTACTTTTCTCCACAACCTCGTCAACATGTTATTTTTTTGACTTTTTAGTAACAGCCATTCTGACTGGTGTGAGATGGTATGTCATTGTGGTTTTGATTTTCAATTCTCTAATAATCAGTGATAGTGAGCTTTTTTTTTTAATGCTTATTGGCCACATGAATGTTTTCATTTGAGAAGTGTCTGTTCCTGTCCTTTGCCCACTTTTTCATGGAGTTGTTTGTTTTTCTCTTGTAAATTTTAACTTCCTTGTAGATGCTGGGTATTAGACCATTGTCAGATGTGTAGTTTGCAAATATTTTCTCCCATTATGTAGATTGTCTATTTACTCTGTCAATAGTGTCTTTTGCTGTGCAGATGCTCTTAAGTTTAATTAGATCCCACTTGTCAATTTTTGCTTTCATTGCAATTGCTTTTAATGTCTTTGTCATGAAATATTTGCCCATTCCTATCTCCAAAATGGCATTGCCTAGGGTGTTGTTCAGGTTTTTATAATTTTGGGTTTTACTTTTAAGACTTCAATCCATTTTGAGTTGATTTTTGTGTATGGTGTAAGGAAGGGGTCCAGCTTCAATCTTCTGCATATGGCTAGCTAGTTATCCCAGCACCATTTATTGAAGAAAGAGTCTTCCCAATTGCTTGTTTTTGTCAACTTTGTCAAAGATCAGATGGTTGTAGATGTGTGCCCTTATTTCCGGTATCTCTATTCTGTTCCATTGATCTATGTACCTGTTTTTGTACCAGTACATGCTGTTTTGACTACTGTAGCCTTGTGGTATAGTTTAAAGTTGGGCAATGTGATGTCTCCAGCTTTATTGTTATTTATCTGCTGGAAGGGTTTTTGGGCTGAGACTATGGGCTTTCCTAGATACAGAATCATGTCACCTGCAAACAGAGATAGTTTGACTTCCTGCCTTCCTATTTGGATGTGCTTTATTTCTTTCTCTTACATGATTGCTCTGGCTAGGACTTCCAATATTATGTGAGATAGAAGTTTTGAGAGGGGGCATCCTTGTCTTGTGCCGGTTTTCAAGGGGAGTGCTTCCAACTTTTGCCCATTCAGTATAATGTTGGCTGTGGTTTTGTCATAGATGGCTCTTATTATTTTGAGCTATGTTCCTTCAATACCTAGTTTATTGAGAGTTTTTACTATGAAGGAGTGTTGAATTTTATTGAAAGCATTTTCTGCATCTATTGAGATAATCACGTGTTTTGTTTTTTATCTTTAATTCTGTTTATGCGATGAATTGTGGTTCATATTGATTTGTATATGTTGAAATAACCTTGCATCCCAAGAGTGAAGCCTACTTGATCATGGTAGATTAGGTTTTTTATGTGCTTCTGGATTTAGTTTTGTATTAGTCAGGATTCTTTAGAGGGACAGAGCTAAATAGGATGTATGTATATTTGAAAGGGAGTTTATTAAGGAGATTTGACCCACATGTTCACAAGGCAAAGTCCTACAATAGGTTATCTGCAAGTAGAGGAGCAAGGAAGCCAGCAGAGGCTCAGTCCAAGTCCCAGTCCCTCAGCAGTAGGGAAGCCAACAGTGTAGCCTTCAGTCTGTGGCCAAAGGCCCAAGAGCCCATCACAAACAACTGGTGTAAGTCCAACAGTCCAAAAATCAATGGGGTCTGATGTTCAAGGGCAGGAAGCATCCAGCACGTGAGAAAGATGAAGGCTAGAAAACTCAGCAAGTCAGCTTCATCCACCTTCTTCTGCCTGCTTTTTCCAGCTGTACTGGCAGCCAATTGGAGTGAGTGGATCTTCCTCTCCGAGTCCACCGCCTCAAATACTAATCTCTTCTGGTAACACTCAGAAATACCCAGATACACCCAGGAACAATATTTTGCATCCTTGAGTGATCAAGCTGACACGTCATATTAACTATCACAAGTTTGCAAGTATTTTGCTAAGAATTTTTGCATCAGTGTTTATCAAGGATATTGGCTTGAAGTTTTCTGTTTTGTGTGTGTCTCTGCCAGGTTGTGGTATCAAGATGCTGGACTCATAGAATGAGATGAGGAAGAGTTCTTTCTCCTCAATATTTTGGAATAGTTTCTGTAAGAATGGTACTAGCTCTTTGTACATCTGGTAGAATTCCGCTGTGAATCTATCAGATCCTGGGCTTTTTTTTTTTTTTTTGGTTCATAGGCTATTTATTACTAATTCTATTTTGGAGTGCATTATTAGTTTGTTCAGGGAATCAATTTTTTCCTGGCTCAGTCTTGAGAGGGTATGTGTGTCCAGGAATGTATCCATCTCTTCTAGGTTTTCTAGTTTGTGTGCATAGAAGTGATCCTAGTAGTTTCTGGTGGCTGCTTTTATTTCTGTGTTGTCAGTAGTAACATTCCCTTTGTCATTTCTTATTGTATTTATTTGGAGCTTCTCTCTTTTTTTCATTAGTCTCGCTAGTAGCTAGCATTATAGAAATTAATTTAGACAGGATACTAACTTTCAATGTGAATACATTTATATATTCAAAGTTTTAAACAAATATGAGTTTGTCTTATAATCAAATATATGTTTTCTAAGTTCCTGTGTGAAAATCAGAGGGTGCTCATTTCTCATTCCAACTAACTTAAAGATACATGCTACATTAAATGTTCTACAATCAATCACAATTTTAAATCTCTGTTTCTCTAAGAGTTTGAAAAAGAACCGGTATTTTTGAGATTATGTCAATAGTCATGATTAATAACAAGCATAATAAACTTTTTTATTAAAAAATAAGCATTTAAATATTCTTTTTTTTTACTGTATCAGTGCTCCTGAGAGTTATAACTTTCTAAACAATTTAAATGAAACATGAGCTTTTCAGCTTATAGTAGGTGCTCAAATGTATTGGAAAAATGAATGCCAAAAATAGCTATATTCCTTATTCAGTGGACGGAAAAAGACTAAGCAGAATTTTAACACATCGTCTGTTTATACATTACCTTGTTAAAAACTTACAAATAGATAGATTCATTTATTTTAGAGATTTGTGTGTGAAATGTATTGGAATGGATTATAACATTTCCCAATGGACACATCTATCAGCAAGGCATTTCAGAAGTGATGTTATATATATGTGATGAATTTAGCACCTTATGATTGAAAATATCAGAAATATTAAACAGGCATATCTAGGGGTATTTGATTCTTACCAATTTTGTTTTTTCCTGTCTCTTAAAAAATAGTTGGCCAAGTGCCGTGCTTCACACCTGTAATCCTTGCACTTTGGGAGGCCAAGGTGGGCAGATCATTTGAGGTCAGGAGTTCAAGACCAGACTTGCCAACATGGTGAAACCCCATATCTATTAAAATACAAAAATTAGTTGGGTGTGATGTCAGGTGCCTGTAATTCTGCTACTCGGGAGGCTGAGATGGGAGAATCGCCTTTTCCCAGGAGGTGGTGGTTGCAGCTAAGCAAGAGAGTATCTCAAAAAAAAAAAAAAAATAGAAGAAGAAGAAGAAGAGGAAGAAGAAGAAGAAGAAAAAGAAATAGCTACTTAAGCTCAGTCGTAAATGATAGGCTAGAATCAGTAAATTACAAATAAGAAAAGTTACTAAATTTGGCACACAGTATCATAACCTTTATATTTTGAAGTGAGGTCTTAAGGAACATTTTCTGAGAAGTACTTTCTTACTTAATTTCCTTTTCCCTGGGTTATCAGTTTCCATAACAATTATTGTAACCTTTCTTCATCTCTCTTCTTATTAAAATATTTTATCAGTGAGATAGTGTCATGGACATATTTTTGGTTATAATTAATATGATTTATTATTTCAAAAAAACTGTCCTTAATTGTTAACAGTAATGTCTTTACATTGAGAAACTATGAAAATCTCAGAATATTTTTCTCTGTTTTATGAGCATAACAAATTTAAACAACACAGAACTATAACTCTTCTGCTTTGCAACTTGATACATCACATATTGCTATTCTCCAAAGATTTCCTTCCTAATTATGTTTTGTTCTACAAAATATTAAAGTTCATTGACATTCCCATAATACACAACAGGATGTCTGCATGAAAATTGCCTGCAAGCAATGTTGGTTGATGGGAGAATGCTAGCTTATATTAAAAAGTAACTATGACGGTTTTATCAATAGAAAGAAAAAGAGTTAATTATATTGGTACTTATCTCTCTCCCTTTTGGGCCAGTTAAATTATTGGATTTGTTGTTGTTGTTGTTTTGGTAAATTGAATTCTTCATGGGAAGGTATTTATCCACCTGTATGAAAACAGATATCACAAAAAAGAAGAATATATATAGACCAACCCCCCAAAAATAAACTTACTAAAACTATGTGTTTCAAATGTAATTATTTTTTCTGGTTGAAAAAGGAAGTGGGAAACTGAAAATCTGTGACAAAACCCAGGCTTTGCCTGTACTTTAACATAAATCAACGCTGCACTTCACGCTTGCTATTTTGTTGTCTTGTAAAGAGAGTTTCTAGAGGGTGGTTGGGTTCCATGCAACTTAATTATAAGTGTCAGCTGAAAGACCTACAAAGACACTGTCAGTTATTGAGTTTCTTATCAAGCCAGTAATGTGGTATGGCGGTTGTACTAATAATGAAGTTTTAATTAGCTCTCAAAAATACTGAGAGCTTATTTAAGGCCTCTAAATTGGATAGTGCATGCTCAGCTTGAAGGCATAAATGCATCCCAAACATATCAAAATAACTGTCATACACATTATGTACACATTGGAGATAATAGCTAGAAGGCTTAATATCTATCTGAGAAATACTATATGTACAAATGGTTCAGGGAAGTTCTTTCTACACTGAAATGATGGTCTTCAGAATATTGTCTTTTATAATTTTAGCAAATAGTCATGGAAATGATTCAGTGTATCTGTTAATCTCGTGGGCATTATAGTTGAGAAAATATGTTTTAGCCAATGTTTTAGTTATCTTTATCTCAGATGGAAGCATTCTTTCTTCATAACTATCCCAACATAACACCTGCATTCTTAATTATAAATATTTATTGCTTGTTTCCAGTATTTTACTGCATGAAAAATTGTGCCAGATCCCTCAGCCCTAATCCATAGATGGTTCAGATACTAACATTTAAGAAACAGGCCAGGCGCAGTGGCTCACGCCTATAATCCCAGCACTTTGGGAGGCTGAGGCAGGTGTATCACGAGGTCAACAGATCTAGACCATCCTGGTCAACATGGTGAAACCCTGTCTCTACTAAAAATACAAAAATTAGCTGGGCATGGTGGTGCGTGCCTGTAGTCCCAGCTACTCGGGAAGCTGAGGCAGGAGAATTGCTTGAACCCAGGAGGTGGAGGTTGCAGTGAGCCGAGATCGAGCCACTGCACTCCAGCCTCAGTAACAAGAGTGAAACTCTGTCTGAAAGAAAGAAAGAAAGAAAGAGTTGATTTAAACTTCTAACACTGGAGAATTGTTGATGTACTTTTAATGCATTGGATGGATTGAGACACACTGGATGTGTTCTTGTATGCCTATTAATGCTGTACAAGATGTCTGGTTTAAGCTAACATTACTGGAAATAACCCTTTCTATCCCCTCCCATCACCACCCACATATCTACAAAAAGAATGTTATGCATGACACAGATTTTGAAGTGCAGAAAGCAGGAGCTAACACGAGTTGTTGCTAGAAAAATAATAGCTGTGTTATTTGTACTGACAGTTTTTATTTCTTCTCAAATCATTCATTTTCACAAAATTTGTCTGGCTCTTATTATTTCAAAGGACATATGCTGCTTCATTGTTGCTGTTATTGGATTTCTGATACAGTGACATTAATTAATTACTTACCATGTGCCAGGGACTTTATTAGGCTTAGAGGGTAAAAGATTAGATCTTGAAATGCATAATACTGAGAGGCTGTACAATGACCCTCTGTGGGTAGGAAATGGGCTCCTAGAATATTTGAATTATGAATGTGAGTTGATCAAGGGAATGAGGAATGGGGTGTGTGAGAAGAATAATAAGCATGGAGAATAGGACATATGGCTTGTTTGGGGGAACTACAACATTTTTCCTATTTCTGTATCATAATTACATGAGGATAAGGCAGAGCCACAAGGATATAATGATTATAATTGAGAGGGCAGTTTTTACTAAATTCAGAGAGCCTAGGTCATATTCAGTTAGTACATCATGGTTTTCTTCAAATTTTGAGTGACTGTTAGGTAGGGGTAGAGAATCTTCTTTCAATATTTTTTAAAAAATATTATGTACAAATATAGCATTTATTTTCTTTCAAGAAAATATAGCTTATTTTTTATCTAAGAGTTCACAATTTTTAGGGGGCACCAAATTAAGTCAGACATGCTAAAATGTCACATATTTCAGAAAAAATAAATCAGAAAGAGGTAGATTTATTGGTAAAGGATCAAGTTGACGCATCAAACAGAGGATCACTTTTTAATTCTGGGGAGAAGTGAACTCAGGAAGATGGAAATATCAAGTCTGAAGCTAAAATCTGATGCCAGGAAATAGGAACTTGTATATAAAAGATCCTGAACATAGCTGATGTTTAGGAAAAGATTATTAAAGTGAATTTACCTAGCATAGAAAACAATATGGTACAATTAGTAGTGAAAATGAGGATCTATTAGAACTTTGTCTAGATAAATAAAAGAAATTCATGATTATTATTTATTTTTATTTATGAGACAGAGTCTCACTCTATGGCCCAGGTTGGAGTACAATGATTTGATCTTGGCTCACAGAAATCTCCACCTCCCAGGTTCAAGTAATTCTCGTGCTCTGCTTCCTGAGTAGCTGGGATTACAGGCACACACCATCATGCCTGGCTAATTTTTGTGCTTTTGTAGAGATGGGGTTTCACCATGTTGGCCAGACTGGTCTTGAACTCCTGACCTCAGGTGATCTGCCTGCCTCAACCTCCCAAATTTCTGGGATTACAGGCATGAGCCTCTGTGCTCAGCCTCGTGTTTATTTTTATAACAGAAAATTGTAATTGTGTAACTATGTAACAGAAACTTGTAATTGCAATAATACTTTAATTCTTCACTTAAATAAGTTTTGACATGATTCTTTCAATAAAATTATGTGATAACATGACTTCTCATTCTGCTTCTGTGGGATTATCACCTGAAAGTCATTTCTGCAAAGAATTATTTCAGAGTCGTATCAGCTTCCCAATTAGCACTTTTGTTTATTTTATATTCAAGCCATTTTATTTTTAAAAGTCTATTGTGAGATTATTCTTGCCAATTTCTCTTGATCAGAATTGGTCTAACTGCTTTGCATGTGATTTGAACTGTTCTACATCAATGTCATTAACTTTAGAAATACCTCCTTCTTTGGTAAAATTTGCAATTTCATTATCTATTCAATTTACATTGTATTTGCATTATAAACAGTGAATAACTGACCAATAATATATTGACATGAAAGGCAGACATAGGCTGAAAGGTAGAGACAGACTCTAGTGTAAAAAGGCAGAAAAGGATGATTTATGACGTCTGAGATTTTAAGTGGCATTTTGTTATACCTATTTTCGTGAGAAGCTGGATTTTGGTTCTCTACACAAACTTATAACTAAAGGGATTCAGATAAATAATCCTCCTATGTGGAGGGCCTCTGGAAAAAACAAGATTATCTCTTAGGATCTGGCTAAAATGGCCTCAATGTTCCCCATAACTTGATTAAACTTTACACAAGGTGCTTCTTAAATCTAGAACCCGACTTCCCTTTTCTAAGAGCATTCCCTTTAGAAAACTATTAATTCTAAATCTTTTCTCTGACTCTTTGAGATGTAAATCTTTTTTGAAAGTGTTTTGCCAGTTTTAAAACACAAAATTGTCTTTCTCAAAAGACCTGAAAGCCATCTCCTTGAAATGTAAACATCTAGGAAGATAGAGCCCCTGTTTCTCAGCTTCTGTGAGATAGTAAGAGCCTATATTTGAAGAATGCTTTGCTCCAAGGTGCAAAACTACCTCCTGTCATGAAGGTAAGAGGCAGTTTGCATTTTGAGGGGGCAAAGCCAGTTAGCAAATACTGGTGGCCTAAGACCCAGGTCCTTTGTGATCTAACTTTAGCTTTCTAAACATTTTTCGACTTGGCCAGGTGTGATGACTCATGCTAGGATCCCAGGATTTTGGGAAGTTACAGCAGAAGGATCGCTTGAGGCCAGTAGTTCAAGACCAGCTTGGACAACAACATGGGAGACCTTATCTCTAAAAATAAAATTAAAAAAACATAACCAGACTTATTTCTTTTCTTTTCCTTTACTTTCCATTTCCTTCCTTCCTTCCTTCCTTCCTTCCTTCCTTCCTTCCTTCCTCCCTTTCTCTCTCCTTCCTTCCTTCGTTGCCTGCTTGCCTGCCTTTCTCTCTTTCTCTTTCTTTCTTTCTTTCTTTCTTTCTTTCTTTCTTTCTTTCTTTCTTTCTTTCTTTCTTTCTTTCTTTCTTTCTTTCTTTCTTTCTTTCTTTCTTTTACAGTAAACCTCACTTTGAGTTATAGCTTCTCTCCTCTATTACATTAAAGTCCTGGCCTATTTAACTTTGGCAGATTGGTTTGGTTTTGCTTTGGTAGATCCACACCCCCCAAAAAAAATTTAATCAGTCAGGACTATGAGATCTTAGATGCATGTTGACTCTTAGGAAGTTCACAGGATCACCACCAAGTCTATTCTTACATTATCTGAATCTTCCCAGGTTGAAGATGACAGCAGACACTGGAGGTCATATTCTTGCTACTGGCTTATATTTGCTGATAAGTCCCCCAGGGCATGTTCTTTTTCCTTTTGTGCATCAGGTCAGATTTCATATACCATTTTGTGTTATTCATTTTAAAATTCTTCCTCATAAAACAGCTCCTCCATTAAGAAAGCATGTTGTTCATAGTATTGTGATTATGATTTCAGCAAAGGAGATAAAACTGTAAAATAAATGGATTTTCTTCCTAGGAAAATACTTGACTTGGATAAAACTTCAGAATACTGCTAGGAATATTGTGACTTTGGTTTGCCACAAAATACTGTTCAGATCCTTTGTCTTTCATTATTAATCCATTCAACAACCATTTATTAAACCCTTACATTTGTGCCAGAACCTTCTAGACATATTGACTTAAAACATGTTCTCAGGTTGCAAAATCACCTTCCAGATCACCGTGTCTTTGGGTCAACAATGATCCAATACACGTTTTGGGTCACAATTGTTGACCAAATTCACATTATATGTGTTTTTCACCCAAAGAGTCTGAAATATTTGGAAAAGAACATGGAAGAAATACAACTTTTTTGCTGTAGTATACCCATGCATATTGGTTGTTCTGGGTAAAATAGAGAAGCAAGTAGATTTGGTGCCAAAAATAAATTATTTTATTTACATGTTTCACTATTTAGATTTTTGGTATTTTGTAACTTTTACTTTTAACTACTACTTTGAGGGATTTTTGTTGATGACATTAAGCATGTAATAAATGATCTTAATGGATATTTTGACTATTGATACCAGTGGCTTTCCATTATGTGCTTTGTGTAAGAAAGGACATAAATATCAAGTAAGAAATAACAAAAGCAATCAACTCAGAAACAAGAACCTACAAGTGATGAAAAAAAGGCAAAAAATAATTTTTCAACCATTAAAAACAGGAAAGGGTCCAGGCATGATGGCTTATACCTGTAATCTCAGCTCTTTAGGAGGCAGAGGGACAAGAGCATATGAGGTTAAGAGTTTGAGACCAGCCTGGGTAATGTAGTAACACCCTCATATCTATAAAAAAGTAAAAATTAGCCTAGTGTGGTGGCATGTGTCTGCAGTCTTATCTGATGGAGAGGCTGAGCCTGGAAGATGGGTTGAATCCAGGAGTTTGAGGCTGCAGTGAGCAATGATTGGCCCACTGCACTCCAGCCAGGGTATCAGAACAAGAGCCTGTCTCTGACATATATATACATATTATATATATATATAATATGTATATATATATATTTATATAGCTTTATATATATATAATTTATAATATATATATAACATATACATACACAAATATAACATATTTATATATATAACTTATATACATACACAAATATAACATAATATATACACATGTATAGCAATATATATAATATATATAATATTGCTATACATGTGTATATAGTATATGTTATATTTGTGTATGTATATAAGTATATATACATATGTGTGTACATATACAAATATACATATGTATGTATACTGTGTATATGTGTGTATATATGTGTATATATACATATAGAATTTTAAACTTTTTTAGGAGCTCTATAGCTTTCAGTGCCATTTGGATATTTACTTTGGATGAAACAAGATTATTTGAGAACTCTTTATATTTCATGATGTCACCTTCCATGATAGTTTTTCTGTTACAGGAGATTCTTAGTTCATTACCTGAACATGACAAGTGAAAACTGTATGAATTATTTTCACTAAATCAAGTAATCTATCTTCAGAAAATACAATTCATTAATGTTTCCTCTTCAACATATTGTTTTAAGATAGACATATGACATTTTCAATTCTGTAACATATAATAAAATATGTAATAAAATACAGTAAAAGAGGATTTAGAATTTGTATTCTTTCTTTGTTTTTTTGTCTATTGCACACAGTTTATTTGACAATATGATATAAGAAATAAGTCGGTATTTTACCATTCTATACAGTGATTGAAACTTCTCGAGTTTCATATTTATAATAATTAGAGCACTTGCGTGATTTACACTAGGTGCTTTTCCTCATTTCAAGTTTCACATAGAAAAAAGAAATATTCTTTCATTTTAAAATGTCTCCTGGAAACACAATTTACTTTATTTTGGTGTTTATTCATAGTCCAGCATCCCCTCATTGTGATAGCTGTATCCTAAATACTGCTAATGCAACTACCTCAATTTGAGTGGTAGGTATCTTCTATTTATTCTTCTAGATCCACTATCAACATTTTTACCATAGAATTTGGCAGGCTGCTGACTTCTGTCAGTTACATTAATTGACTTTCTTGTCCTTGATCATCTTCTTCCATTTAGCCAGTGGCAAACCCTGCGAGAAGAGTGGAAAAATGAAAGAAACTGATGATGATGATGTATTATATTTTTTTCCCTATAATTCTAACTTCATTTTGATAGTCTTTTAGGAAGATTTTTTTTACATCAAGTACTGTCATGTATTTTTTAAATAAGATTATGCCAGTCCTATGTTTATGTTAGAAAAGATGACCTAAGGTAGGAGTTAGGAAACCATGTCTTTTAAAAAACATAATGCAGATGCTGTGATTTTCTTTTTAAAAAAATTATTTCACAAATTTAAATTCACCCTCTGAATAAAGCCCTAACTGTTTTCATTGCCAGAAGGCCCTTCATAAATTGACAGGTGCCTCTTTCTCTGACCCCATTTCCACGGACCTCTCCTCCCCTCACTCCACTCTAAGTACATCAGCTTTCTTGCTGCTTCTCAGAAAAGATGAGCTTTTTCTTGCCTCTTAACCTTTGCACTGATTGCTGTACCCGCTGATTTCACATGCTTTCTTCCACTCTCTCCACTCCTCATTCAAATGTCCACCTCAAAGTGGCTTTGACCACTTCCAGGTACTCCTAGTGTCTCTCTAAATCCTCGTTTTGTTTTACTTGTGCATAATGGACATTTACATTTTGTAAACCTTATTTGTTCATTCATTTAATGCCTATCTTCAACAAAGTAATAGTTGTGAGGAAAGGGCTGCCTGGCTTGCTTTCAATCACAATTTCAAACCAAGAAACACACTAGGCTTATTATAATTGCTCCATAAGTATTTGTTGAATGAAATACAATGGAAATGCAATATAAGAGAACAATCGAAAGCAAGAAAGCTTGCTTTCAATCACATTTTCAAACCAAGAAACATGCTAGGCTTGTAGTAACTGCTCCATAAGTATTTGTTGAATGAAATACAATGGAAAGCAGATGCCTTCATAGATTGACAGAGCCTGAGTCTGTGCTGCCATTTCATTGCCCTGTGGCAGGCATCATTTGCCCATCACTGCATACTTGATTTGATTTAATCTTCTGACAATTAATTCTACTCACTATTATCAATAGATGTTGGCATAGAAGATAAACTTCTTTTCCATTATTTCTACATTTAAAACAATTCTGGATTTTTAAAAATTAGAATTAAATGCATCCCTTTGTATAAGATATTCCCAACTTTGATGTATCATGTTTGTATACATGTTTTAAAATTATCTTAATGTTACATTTGATAAACTGTTAAGAGGCAATGTTGAACAACTTTATATTGTTCTATTTTCTATTAATTATCTTTCATTTTCCACCAAGATTTCAATAAAATATATAATATTAAATTAGCATTTATTGTGTTACAGACACTGTAATGAGTGTTTTATAGGAATTAGCTCATTTAATTTTCATAATATCCTGTGAGGTCAGTACTCTCATTTTCAAAATATGGGAACTAAGACACAAATAATTTGTCTGACAAATGCCTAGGTCCAGAACCTGGCAGAGGCTGTGGAGCTAAGAGCCTTCTCCCAAGAGGAGAATAGCTTGTTTCCACTTCTTAACTCATATGACCATGATGTGATGATGTGTTTTTTTTCTATAATGCTAAATTTATTTTGCTGGTCATTTAGAAAGATTTTATAATCTTGGCTTCAATGAGCTAAGAAGTGGAAATAAGCTATTTTTATTTTGGGAGAAGATTCAGATGGTCAGTTCTCAGTGAATGATAATTTTCTTTATAATAATAAATAAAATAAAGATTGTATTAGTCTTCTTTCACACTGCTGATAAAGACATACCTGAGACTGGGTAATTTATAAAGAAAAAGAAGTTTAATGGACTCAATTCTATGTGGCTGGAGAGGCCTCACATCATGGCTGAAGGTGAAAGGCATGTCTTACATGGTGGCAGACAAGAGAGAATGAGAACTAAGTGAAAGGGTTTCCCTTTACAAAACCATCAGATCTCGTGAGACTTATTCACTACCATGAGAACAGTATGTGGGGATATAAAACTTCCATGATTCAATTATCTCCCACCAGGTCCCTCCCACAACATATGGAAATTATGGGAGCTAAAATTCAAGATGAGATTTGGGTGGGGACACAGCCAAATGTATCAAATATAATAATGAAAAGTTTATTTCCTCTGCAAATTCACATGTTGAAAGCCTAATACCTATTGCTATGGTATTTGGAAACAGGATCCTGTGGTAATTAGGTCTTGAATTTGGAGCCCTTGTGATGGGATGAAAGCCCTTATAGAAATAAATTTGTGAAAGCTCCTTTCCTCTCTCTCTTTCTGCCAATCCAGGAACAGAAAGAAGTTAGCCACCTATAAACCAGGAAGAAAAGCCGTCACTAGGAACCTGATGATGCTGGCACTCTATCTTGGAATTCCAGTTTTCAGAACTATGAGAAATAAATGTTTGTTTAAGCCAAATATAAATAAAAATTAATAAAACTTAAAATTAAATAAAGATCTTACTTGAGTAGAAACATCTATACAATAGTGGAGTTGAAATCTGAACCCAGGAGCCACAGATGGGACCTTTTTATAACTACATTATGTTTTCCGTCATTATCATCCCAACTAAGCCATTTAAGAAATATATTTTTGAGTACTTTGATGACAATTAGGTGTGCAAGTACAAAACTCTTTGCTGTGCTTAGTTTTCTCATTTATATATTAGTAGAATGAGAAAAATGTTTTGTTCTTTTTTTGGAATTTCAGTGCTTACAGAGGGCTGAATATTTGGATTATTATCTTTGAATCTGTGGTCTACAAAATCTAAGGGGATGAAATATTATCCTTATTAGATTCACAAGGCCATACTAACTTTGGAAGTGTCTTCAGAGATGTGTTTGCAGAATTGTGGCTTCATATTTGCATAATAAGCCAGCAGCATTTAAATGACATTCCTAAATCTGTTGAAGCTATGATGTGAGCAAAATTAATATCTGAGAGATGTTTATAAGAAATTATTTTTATTGCCAGCCAAGTAATTATTGGCATTGAGTAGATTCCAGGGAACTCTTTTAAAAATCCTTCCAGGATTTTGTGCCAAGTCTATATTCTTTGCAGTGCCATCCAGTAGACTCCTATCATGTAGAACAATACTAATTCCACACACATTGCACTAAATCTTAGGTGTCTGAACCTACAGAATATGAACTTGCTGCAGGAAAACCCAGTGAAACTGTATTGGTTTTCTCAAGAATAAACTAAATAATATCAACTATGTAAACCTAATTTTCCATGTCTTATTTATAAAAGTAGTCTATAGATTTGGATGATCTCTAATTTCCCTAGATCTTTAAAATTGTAGGATTTATTTGGATAGGGCAAATATTTTTATAAAATGCAATGTCTTATGGAAACCCAGACATCATAAGATAACGAGTTCTGCTTATGAAATTGTCTTAAGGCCCTGCCTGATTTTCAGCCCAGTCTTTAATTATTTGTGTGTGTGCCACTTATTTATTTATTTTGGGTGAGAAGGAAGGAGTCAACATCCTGGATTGGGATAAAATTGCAAATGCTACTATTGGTTATGTTTAGTTTAAAAGGTATGTTTCTGAAAACATGAAAAATTTATGATTTGTTGACACAATAAATAGAAAATATGGATATTTCAAAAACTAAGGGGAAAAAGAAAAAATAGATACGAATTTTACCCCCAAAAGTTATAATCTCTATCACTTGTGCTTGGCAAACTGATCCGTGTAATTTTTTTTTTACAAAATATAAAAGCACATTATCTTCTTTTATTATTTTTCCACATTTTATTTTAGAATCAGTGGATATGTATGCAAGTTTGTTACAAAAGCATATAACATAATGCTACCAAATAAATTCATCACCTGGATAGTGAGCATAGTACCCAACAGTTAGTTTTTTAATTCTTGCCCCCTCCTTTCCTTTCTCCTCTACTAGTCCCTCATGTCTATTGTTGCCATCTTTATGTCCATTTGTACCCAATGTTTAGCTCCCACTTATCAGTGAGAACATGCCATATTTGGTTTTCCATTCCTGTGTTAATTTGCTTAGGATAATGGCTTCCAGCTACATCCATGTTGCTTCAAAGAACATAGTTTCTTTCTTATGGCTATGTAGTATTTTAATGATATATATGTACCATATTTTCTTCATTCAACCCACCTTTCATAGACACATAGGTCAATTCCATGTCTTTGCTATTGTCAGTAGTGCTGTAATGAACATATGAGTGCATTTGTCTTTTTGGCAGAATGATTTATTTTCCTTTGGGTATATATCCAGTGATATGGTTTGGCAGTGTCCCTACCTAAAATCTCATCTTGAATTGTAATCCAAATTATACTCCCCACTTGTTAGGTGACAGACCTCATGGAAGGTGTTCCCCATGTTATTCCCATCATAGTGAGTGAGTTCTCATGACATCTGTTGGTTTTATAAAAGACTTTCCCCTTCTTCACTCTGCACTTCTCTCTCCTGCCACCATGTAAAGAAGGATGTGTTTGCTTCCCTTCTGCCATGATTGTAAGTTTCCTAAGGCCTCCACAGCCATGCAGAACTGTAAATCAATTAAACCTCTTTTCTTTCTGAATTGCCCAGCCTTGGGCAGTTCTTTATAGCAGTGTGAGAACAGACTAATATACTCAACAATGGGATTGCTGAGCTGAATGGTAGGTCAACTCCTAGTTCTGTACAAAAATATCTATGCAAGTAGCATTTCTGTACATGAATAATATTCAGGCTGAGAGTCAAATCAAGAATGCAATAGCTTTTAAAATAGCTACAAAAAGAATAAATTACCAAGGAATATATCTAACCAAAGAGCTGAAGAATCTCCACTGGAGAACCATAAATCACTGCTGAAAGAAATCAGAGATGATGCAAATAAATGATAAAATATTCCATGTTCATAGATTGAAAGAATCAATATTGTTAAAATGACTATACTGCCCAAAGCAATTTACAGATTCAAACCTATTCTGATCAAACTACAAATGTCATTTTTCACAGAATGATTTGTGTACTTTTTAACTATTTTGTGTATTACGTAGGTACCATAGCTGTAGATTTGTTTTATATAGTTGTTTATATAGTTGTAAATAACTAATGGACTTGAATTATTTTAGCCATGGATATGCATTTGTACATTGTCTTTTTCAAAATTTTTATTTATTTTAAAACAGAAACACAGCATAGTTTTCTTTTCAATGTTATTTCAAAATATTCCCTATAAAGGTGTTATAATTTCAGAGCTAACTTTTAAAATTATATTTAAGCTCCTGGCACATATTTTTAATAATTGTATTGCCTTTCTCTTTTCTTTAGTTGTTAGCAGTAATTCTAAAATTTTTTTTTCTATGTTCTGATTTACAGTTATGGAGGTTTTCAAGGGAATGTTTTTATGTGTGTGTGCACATGCATATTTAAAGGAAAATAGTTTTTATTTTTTTGGAATATTAATTCTCATAAGAACCAAATAAACTTTAATTTAGAAATTTAGGACAAAGAGATAATTTTGTGAGAACTCAGCGAATATAAGTGCTTCTGTCTCTGCTTCATTCCTTTCAACTGCATAGGCATATGCAATCTATACAAATACATTATCATTTGTGAAATGCCATCTTGTTAGGTTGCAATAAATGGACTAAAGAGTTAAGAACATTAGGACAGAGTGTTTAAAAATAGTGTCTCTACATAATTGATCAAAACACATTTCAGTATAAAAAAATTAGTTTCCCCAATTTCTCTAATATCATCTTATAGATTAAGGATTTAGAATAATTTCAAGCTATGTTTTTTAACATCAACTAAAGAGAATGCTAATATAAGTTGTTCCACTTTCTGCTAATATATAAAATAATCATATTTTAAGTGCTATTTATTAGTTTTTTGAAAGAAGCCATATTTTATGACCTATCTTGGTTAATATTGATATTCAGTGAATTTTAATCATGTAAATAGGGCATTTTTAATAGAAAAGTTATTCTGATTTCTAACTATTATTTTACCAGTAACAGACTTATGTAATATAATTGTCCCTGGGTATATGCAAAGGATGGGTTCTGGGACCATCTGCCTATTCCAAAACCCAAATACTCAAGACCTGCAGTTAGTTCTGTGGAATACAGGTATATGAAGAGTTGATGCTTCTAATTTGTGGGTTTTGCATCCAGCAAATATTGTATTTTCAGTCCCACATTTGGTTGAAAAAATTGCATATACGTGAACTGCACAGTTCAAATTTTGTGTTTGAGCTTCATCTGTACTTCTTTTCATGCACATTATTTATTTGTAAGTGTATAGCAGCTGAAATGCGAGGAAGAATTAATTTGACAGGTAGCAATGGAATAGTGGAAAAAAATGTTCCCTATTTTGGCTGTTACTACTATTATAAGCACCTTCTCTTCTAGGGCATCTCGAAAACTCCCACCACTATCTTAAGAACTGAGTGACATATTTCCTACTCAGTATGTATTGAGTACCAGCTATGGGTCAGATGCTGTTCTAAGTATGGAGAGTACAATGTTCTGTGAGGTAGACAAGGTTTCATACACATGGGATTTACATTTGGGTGATGAATAGGACATTGCCTTACAGGATGTGGGGGTGCAGGGCCCAGGAAAGCATAAATAGACTGCAACAGAAGACTTCCAGGAGAAAGTCCGTGTCTAACTGAGGCCAAAATGCTGATGAGCAGGAATTAGTCAAGCAAAAACAGGAAGGGAGGGGAAGCAGAGAGTAAACTACTTTGTAAATGATAAGCTGTTACTCAAAACAAAAAGTACAATAATTACTATCATTCTAAAAACTTGTAGACAAAATTATAATTTGCTTTTCTAGCTTCCTTAAAAATTTGTACAGCTCTCAATGTCATATATACCTTTAAAGGAAAGCCTTTACAAGCCTAATCACTGCATTTGATAAGCTCAAGAGTTTATAATCAATGGTTGTCTAATTATGTTTTTTAAAATGTGTATTTATTATCATAGTCATAGACCCAAAACTAAAATTTCATGGAAAAATGTGTTAAAATGTTAGATGAGCTATGTTAACTAGCTATGTTTAGCCAAATAGGTTGTGGTTTCTTGGAAAAATAAGATTTTCAAAGGCCATAGAAACAATGTAAATAAAATGAAATTATAATTTGCTTCTAAAACATTAAGTTACTCATAACATCTTCGGCTGTTTATATTGTTGATTCCAATACAATAAGGAAATCTGCAGTTTACATCAAATAAATCTTTTATTTTATTTTTGGCATAAGAAAAATAAAAAAAATGAATTATTAACAATTTAGTGGCAAGAAACAAGGAAACCAGGGATCCAGTAGTCTAATGTAAATAAATCTATAGGGGAATGTCACATGGGTAATCGACTTTGAGATATTTACGGTGATTTAAAAGGCGTCAGGAAATTTGGCAAAACAAGCTCTTACATAGCTGATATAAAAATGCACACACGTCATTATTTAAATTCTGCCACTTCCTCTAGCACGTCCCTAAAGAAGCAAGAGGAATACATGATAACTGTAGTTAATATAAATGGATATCTTTAATTATTTAAGATTTTAATCTTACAGAGGAAGTTTCAGCAATTATTCTTATTGTCTTCAGAACTTCTTTTTGCAAGGAAAGCAATGCAGTTGGACAGGGATTGAAAAGAGCTAAAAAGGAAACTTAAGTGATTCTGTCATGTTTTCAATTACTATATAGCCTTGGACTGGGCTCTGCTGGTATTTTAACAACTGACTTATCATTTGAAATCAAAGATTCTTTTGAACATGAATTGTAAACTAAGCATTTCAATAATATGTGCTTGTATTTTGCACAGGGTGAAACTTATCATGTTTCATTATACTCTTTTACTCTGAATATACGTAAGTTGGAGGTGTGTGTGTGTGTGTGTGTGTGTGTGTGTGTGTGTGTGCTTTTCCTTTATGTTTTAAGATCCCATGAATAAATTAATTCTAGTACAGATTACTCTAAAGCAATTTATTGTAAAGTTAACTCAAATGATTCTCTGGCTGCTTTTATTAAAATCTGAAGAAGTATATCTTAATTCGCTCCTCAACCCTGCAATCAAAATTGATTTTAAAAGAATATGTAAAGGTTAGAGATAGAGGAGGGTTTTATTCATGTGTCTTATTTTGGTAATTACTTTATTAGTTTGTCCAAATTTTTTGACTCTAAGGTTTTCCCTTATGCTATCTACTTTCTGTTCAGTTAAAAAAAAAAGAAAGAAATAGCTTAATATCGAGATATCACCAACCTTACTTTCAAAGCTGCCAAAATATTCCCTCCTATATATATTTTTGATTTTAATGTTTAATTCTAAAACAGACCAACGATACTTTTTGGTAGACATCTACAATGATTCACATTTATGCCCTGATACTCAGTAAGACACTAATCTTTGCCTCACAGATGCATGGAAAGAATAACATGGGAGGCTACTGGGACTGCCAGGACTTCATGTTTTTTTCTGTTTCTTAATCAAATATTCTACCAATCTCTTTTTTTAAATGTTAATTGATGCTCTTGTCTTTTTCTTTTTAGGCATTTTAAATTTTGTAACATTAGTATTCTCTATGCTGAGTTTGCCAAGTAGGAATCTGTTTAAAATCATCAGGAAACTTTCATACCAACATATTCCTCAGTACCAAAATTGTACAATCCTCACATTAAATATGTTTATGTAGTATAGCCTCCTAGTCATGAGTAAATTCTCTTTATGTGTGAACACAAAATGCATTTTTCCATATTTGCTTGACTAACACAAGTGTTATAAATTCATCATTTTTAAGCAAGTCTTCTGGCTGGAAAACTTTTGCTAAATTACCGTAATTGGCCTGTGAGTGATGTCTGCCCTGCTGCTTAGTGGGTCATAGAAAATATATTCAATATGTCTGCCACATGAAAACCCTTAACTCCTGAGGGTGTGTCTTTATCCCCTCATGCTTCTCTCCACTCCTTAATCACTTTACTTACTCTTCTATCCATCAAACTAAATACTCTTAAAATCTTCATTCTTTTCAGATCTCTATGTGGTTTTTTTTTGTTTTGTTTTTGAGACAGAGGAGAGTTTTGCTCTTGTGGCCCAAGCTGGAGTGCAATGGCAAGATCTCGGCTTATTGCAGCCTCCACCCCCTGGGTTCAAGCAATTCTCCTACCTCAGACTCCTGAGTAGGTGGGATTACAGGTGCCCACCACCACACCCAGGTGACTGTGTGTGTGTGTGTGTGTGTGTGTGTGTGTGTTTAGTTGAGATGGAGTTTCACCGTGTTGGCCAGGCTGGTATCCAAATCCTGTAATCCTAGCACTTTGGGAGGCCGGGGCAGGCGGATCACCTGAAGTCAGGAGTACATGGTTTTTATTTATCTCATTAGGTTGTAATTGTTGTACATTAACATCATGCAGCCTCGCCTTTATGATTAATAAATATCCCATGAGTAAAGACATTGAATCAGGTTTTCTTTGATATGACAATTTATTTTTCTGTATTTTTTTCTAAAAATTCTTTCAATAAGAAATTTTGTTGAAATCCAGACATACAGTCTATATTCCCCTATATTTTTTCTAATTGCCTTATCAAAACAAACAAACAAATTGGTTTAGTTTGGCCTTAACAAACTCAGGCTGGCTTCCTGATATGCTTTTTCTCTAAGGTGTTTATTTGAATTTAGCATTTTATTCTAGATGAGATTGTAATAACAGATGTAAACTTCATAGGTCATTTCCTTGACCACCCTAGCATTTCTTCTATAACCCATGGTTAGTCAAAAAGAATTTATCTAAGTTATTTTCTTATGTTAGGTTATCCACTTGTAGTCTTAGAGATATAAGCTAGTTTAGGGTTGTTCTGTATATTATTATGTTATCTTTGATAACCTTAATCTTTAGCTCTGGCTACTAAACATTTAAGTCTGAAATGTATTTTCTTAGGAAAAAAATCGAGCCAATGAATTAATCTATCATCCATTAATATTAGATCATTAGCCTCAACAACCAGGCTTTCGTGTTTTGTCCCTGTTCTTACTCAAACAGAAGTTCAAAATCTTGGAAAATTATATAATTTTTGTTTCAACAATGTTATTTACAACATGGTATCATCTTATTTATTTTAAATATGCTTTGGGTTTATTTTGGGCAGAACACAATGATATCTGAACAGTAGGACACTGATAGAAATTTTCTCAATTTTATAGCTTTTCTACTTTGTTCTCTCCAGAATATTTTATACAGATATGGCTAACAATTTCATTTTACCTTACTTTCTATCGTTTGTGAATTAACTTTCATTTACATTTTATAGATACAGTGCTGACAATTTTATTTTATTCTATCATTTCATATGTGAGGTAACTTCTATAACTTCTATTTTACATATATTTCCTCATCAAAATTTTGATTTTAACTATATTCTAATGCTTTCCTTTTTAGTTATCATTAAATTGAAATAATCAAGGCCACCATTTTCTAGGGCCTTTGTCACTTCTATTCTGCCTACCCGTTTTTTTTCATCTTGATAAGAATTTAGTCCTGATTATATGGTATATACATACAATGAAATATTATTCAGCCTTGAAAAATAAGAAAATCCTACCACTTGAGACAACATAGATGACCTGCAGGATATAATGTTAAGTAAAGTAAGCCAGACAGAAAGACAAGCACTGTATGATCTTATCTACCTGTGGATTAAAATAGTAAAACTCATAGAGTAATAAAGGAAAAGAGTGAAACTCACAGAATAGAAAAGTAGTTGCCAGGGGATGAGGGGAACAGGAAATGGAGATATGATGGTCAAAGGGTGCAATGTCTCAGTCATGCAAGATAAGTAAGTCCTGGAGGGCTGATATCAAGCATAATACCTATACCTAATAACACTGCATTGTATATTAAAATTTCCGAAGTGGGTAATTCTTACCACAGAGACACACAGATACACACATGCACAAACAGAAATTAATAGAGAGAGTGGGAGGAAACTTTGGGAGGTGATAGATATGTTTATTGCCTTGATGGTTTCACTAGTATACTTATCCCGAAACTCATTGAATTGTTTACATTAAAAATATACAGCTTTATATACGTTAGTTATACCTCAATAAAATATTTTTTAAGTGTTAGTTGCCTTTTCTGTTTTTTAAAAAATGCTATAGTATATGTATAGCTCTCTTATATATATTGAGATATTTCTTCCTAGGGTCATTGAAACTAGGTCATTAAATCTTCTTGGATACAGAGAAACTCCAGAAATATGGTAGAATAGGGCAATAGAATTCAGAATGAGGCCAAGTGTAAATTTAAACTCTACTGTTCATTACATTTGTGGTCTTGGATAAATCTCCTGAACTCTCAGGCCCAAGTCATTCATCTGTCAACGAGATTCACAGAAATGTCTTCCCACATACTAAGCTGTATTGTGGTACAGCTTAAGCATCTATATTAAAAATGAGCTGTAATTTATTTTATTCTACAAGCTCTTATTTTAAATGAAGTATACATTCCCATTATTGTTTTCTAGTTGAATTCAAACCACTGAATCTTTATCATATCTACAATTTTACTTTCACATCTTCTTGTTAAAATCAGAATACCTTGTTCTTCATCACATATTCTCAGTATATAGACTATTAAGAACAGAGAAAGTTTTCTGAAGTTCATTCCTATTATATTATCATATAATATATAATATATAATATATAAGGCATGTCTGTCTTGATGATGCTTTCTTCATCAATCCCCATATCTTTCTCAGTATCCTGTTTTATGATTTTATCTGGGACTTTTATTTCACTCTGATTCTAATTTAGATTTGAGCATTATTGATGAGATTGGAATGTCTCCAGGCAGACATTTCCTTTCTCGTCTGCATTAGGAGCTTTCAGGTGCCCTAGCCAAGAGCCTATTACTTTGGGTATATTAGTGGTACAGAAAGCCAAATCACATTAAGTGCTGCCAGCCAGCAACTGAGCCAGAGATCCAAGCTCCACAGCATCCCTTATCATCAAAAGTTCCAACTTTCATTGGAAGCAGAGATGAAAATGCCACCTGTGTCCCAAGGTCCTTCATATTTTAAAAGGGGGACAAGTATAGTAAAGGTATACCCTGATTTTGTCCTCTACCACTACACATTCATAGACTATCTTCAGATCTGGGCAGTATTTTATGTAGAATGTTATTTTATTTCACTTTCTTCAAAGTAGTTCGTTAAGGTTGATATCAATGTCCTGACAACAAGTGAGAAAACATGCAGAGTTGTGAAGTGATTTGCCCACAGACACACAGATTTTTAAAAGTAGACCAGATGGAGAATCCAGGTCAGGTTTCAGCCTTCATTTCCAGCCAGCTTTTCAACATAGACATGGCACCACTTTTTTTTTTTCCTGTCAACTACTGGTTATATTGTCTATTTCATCCAGAAATGCCATGTTTTGAAATGTTTTTCTATCAAACAACCACATCTGTTGAGTTTCAATTTAGTTTCCATTTTTGCTACTCAAACAGGTATAGCTTCTCATCATAATTTTTGATGGTCATGAACTAAAAAACAAGTTATTAAAAATATGTTAAATAAACCTAATCAAAATAAATGTGTCTTGGTATTTACATAAGCCATTATACAAATTAGCCATTATACAATAAAATACAAATTTTCTTCAGGCTTCTAAACATTTTGAAGATGACAATGGCTTTGTTTCTAACATGGGCAATTCAAATCACATATGTGAACCAGTTTAACTGTGGTTAACCTGGCTTTAACATCAGACTATTTAACTATGATCATACATCATTAATTGATATTAGCCCTGGAATTAAAACACAGATTACCCAGCAATCCCATTACTGGGTATAAATCCAAAGGAAAACAAATCATTCTACCAAAAAGACACATGCATTGGTATGTCTATCACAGGACTATCACAATAGCAAAGATATGGAATAAACCCAGATGTCCACCAATGGTGAATTGGATAAAGAAAATGTGACATATACATATATATCTCATAGAATACTATGCAGCCATAAAAAATAACAAAATTATGTTCTTTGCAGCAACATGAATGCAGCTAAAGGACATTATCCTAAGTGAATTGATGCAGGAATGGAAAACCAAATACTATACACTGTCATTTATATGTAAGAGCTAAGCAGTGGGTACATCTCAATATAAAGATGTGAATAATAGACAGACACTGTGGACTACTAAGTGGAGGAGAGGGAGAAGGGTACAAGCCTGAAAAACTATTATTGGGTACAATGATCACTGCCTGGGTGATAGGATCATTTGTACCCCGAACTTCTGTGTCACACAATATATTCATGTAATAAACCTGCACATATAGCCCCTGAAGGTAAATAAAAGTTGAAATTATGAAAATTAAATAAAAATAAAAGACAAATTTGTTTAATGCTTTATCCAGTATATTAGCTGAAAATATGTAATATTTTAGGTCAGAAAAAGTCAGAAGTTTTGCAAAAGATAAATTACACAGAAATTTCCAGCATAGACGAAATATCAGCTCTGTGTGTTTTTTTGGCAAGTCCAAGTACCTGAATGAATAGGAACAGTTTTTGTTATTTTTTTGTGCATGATTTTTTTACAGTAATATGACATTATGAAGGATCTTCTAACATGAACATAACAACAGCAAAAATGGGCGAATTTCTAACGGTTGTTAATGACAAATACATGGTGCTAATCAATCAGTGTCAGTGCTCCCACTGACACCAGCTGGCATAGCAGGCTTCATCGTCAGCACAGCATTCTGGGAAGCTACAACATACCTATGAAGTTGGCAAAAGAACTTTATTTATTTTTTTATTTCTTGTTATAACTTTTGTATTTCTGTCAATATTTGTGATATAATTTTACATGAACCTCATGTAAAATGATAATTCATGTAAAATGAACACATTCTACTACTCACTGGCACCTCTACCCACCTATTAATGTTTGGCAAACATAAAATTACCACTTATTTATTGCTGCATGATGAGCCACACCAAAACCTGGTAGCTTTAGACAACAACGGCAATATTTATTTTACTCACGGATTTACAACTTGGGTAGAGTTGGTAGCAGGAGTTCATTTGTGCTTCCTGTACCATCAGCTAAAATGGCTCAGCCTAGATTGAAGGAACTTCTTCCAAGATGGTCCAGTCAATGGCGGGCAAGTTGATGCTGTTATCAATTTAGAGCTCATCTGGGGCCTCACTTTCTCCTGATGTGGACGTCTCCATAGGTTGCTGAGACATTGATAGCACAGTGCCTGACTCTAAGTATGAATTTTCCATGGCACAGGAAGTGAATGCAACCAATCTTTTAGAGCTGGAGCCAAGAAAGTGGTAACCTGCACATTTCCATCATTCCATTGGTTGAAGCAGCCAAAAAGCTGGCTCAGTTTAAAGAGGCAGAGACAGACTTTTCCTCTCAATGAGAAGAAAGCCATAGAATTTGTATCCATCTTTATTTATTATGATAATGTTTTTTGCCCTACAGTAAGCTAAGAATTATACTATATCTTAGCTGGGTGTGGAGGTACTCTCCTGTCATCCTAGCTACTTGGGAGGATGACGCATGAGAATTACTTGACCCTGGGAGGCGGAGGTTACAGTGAGCTGAGACTGCACTACTGCATTCTAACCTGGGTGACAGAGTGAGACTCTATATCTAAAACAAACAAACAAATATATATGTGTGTGTGTGTGTGTGTGTGTGTGTGTGTGTGTGTGTGTGTAATATATATGTGTATATTATATATGTGTGTGTAATATACACATATATATTACACACACACTATATCATTTCTTTAAAGATTTATTTTATATATTCAAATTATGTAACTTTAGTAAGTGAATGTTATTTCACTTACTAAAGCAAAATTACTCCAAATAGGCTGAAACTTCGGACTATAAGCTTCTTCAGGACTCCAATTTGATATTGAAATCTCTATATGCAGAAACAGCTCATGTTTTTGTGAGTATACATAAATTCATAGGAAAGTTATGAAAGAAATCGGTAGAAAAAATATATATTGTTTGTAAAGACGATTATACATAGGGACTTTTGTGCTCTGTTATTTATATAGTTAACAATTGCATTTATTTTATCTCTTGCATTGTTGTTTATTTCCATATCTGAAGAAAGAGAAAATGTTGCTCCTTTTGTTCTTTATACCTAAAACCAGTATATAATGAGCTATTTCATTTTTTTCATAACAATCAAAACATCATTTCAGTTTAATTTCGAGATTTAAATTTATAGCTTTCACTGACAGATTCCTTCCAAAAAGAATTTATCATGCTGAAGAGAGCTAGAAAATGCAGTGATTAAATATAGAGAGAGATAAATAGATATTTTAAAATATAGCTATCTTATATATCTCTATATAGAGATCATTTATAATTTATTTTTATATATTGTATAATTTATAAGATATAATAATTTAAATATATATATTTATTATATATATATAGAGAGAGAGAGAGAAAAAGTAATTTTTTTTTCCTCCGGAAGGAAACACATTTTCTCTTCTGGAGCAGAAGCATATATAGGTTAGGAAGAAGACATTCTATGTGGGTAGAATAGATGACTGCCTATTTGTCTGTTCTAGCTTCCAGTCCTGCAGGAAGTTTGGTGAATGGTAGCTGGCTATCGGAAGACTGGATAGAAAGCCACCATCATCAGTTATACTGCCCATCTCTTTAGGGTAGTCTTCAAGAAATCTGGCCATTTTCCTACCAACTGATGTCACTACTCTCAGCAATTATTTGTGTGTCCATGGGTTAAGGAATAATCTACTAGGTGCACATCAGTTAACAAATGGGTGACTTTAGAGGAAGAAGTTTCAATAGAAGAAGTAGGAAGATGGCAAAGATGGCATTCTTCCTTTTGTGGAAGACAGGTACAAACTGAGCTGTGTAAACACTTAGGAGAGTGGTATTTTGGCTATCCTTTAAGACCATGTTCTTGAAATAATTGTTGATTGGTTATTTAGAGAAGTTAATGGAGTCTGTCTATAGAAACTGTGAAAGGACCACTGGCTGCTCACCCGCAAAGGTGATGAACCACCTGTTGTCATTCAGCTATAACACTGGCAATTTCCTACCCCACACCAAGCAACTTTTGGACAATTTCTTCCAAATACTTATACTGTTTACCTGGAAAGGGCATAAAGGAACCAATGTATTCTCTGTTTCCTAAGTTTCCAATGACATAGTAATGCCTTGGAAATATTTCAGTGTTTTAGGCAATTGTTTCTTAACCCAGATTAGTATACAAAATATGGGCCACATTCCTTTACAGGAGAAAAAATACCCTTTAAAGTCTGTGACTTACATTTCCAAATTAATCTTTTGTTCCTAATTCATCTGGCACTCTCTGCTTCAGCATTTTTTTAAAAAACTCTGTGGTTTGTTGGTTTTCTCTTGTTGTTTCAACTAGTTGTTTTTCTATGCTTCAATCTTTTGTACATGAGTTCCTAAGCTTCAAATGCTGCTGCCTCTGTAGTTTACCGTGAAAAATAATTCAAGCTAAAGTGGTAACTTTGAACAATTTCCTTGACCTGTGTATCTCTTTTGTTGAGCACTTTTGCCTTTTGCTCTGCATTTGTTATTAACTTGTACCTACCTCTAGAAGAACAGAAAGTGTAACATGTTCTTTAATATTTAATTTACTTTTCTAATTCTTTGAAGAAAACTAGTATTTCACATAGGTTAACTTTCTATTCCCATCAGCTACCATATAATCGATATTCAATAAATATGAATGAATTGTGTTTGCTGACCTTGGCTTAAGAATATTTAATAACTGAGTGGTTGAAAATTCTGAAGAAGTTTTTGAAAACACTGTGGAAATTGTCAGCCTCAATGCTGGCTTTCATAAGCAAGTACTCTTTCCTTAGGTTACTATATTCTCCCAGCTATTTGAAACTGCTCTAAGATAATTATTTAGTATGTATATGATGCAGGGGATCCCATCTATAGGGGACACTTTTTCCTTCTTGTGCTGCAGTATTTCTTATCCCATAATGAAAGAACAAATTATTCCAAATCTGAACTTTTAGCTTAAGATCAATGTGTCTTTATAAAACTAGAACTTATCTAGATGTTTTAACCTACCTTCCTTCCTTCCTTTTTCTTCCTTCCTTCCTTTCTTCCCTCCCTCCTTTCCTTCCTGCCTTCCTCCCTTTTTTCTTTCTTCCTTCCCTCCCTCCTTCCTTCCTTTTCTCTTTTTTACTTCCTTCCTTCCCTTCCTCCCTCCCTTCCTTCTGTCCTTCCTTCCTTCCTCCATTTTTCTTTCTTCCTTCCCTCCCTCCCTCCTTCCTTTCTTCCTTCCTTCTTTCTCTCCCTCCCTCCTTCCTTCCTTTTTTCCTTCCTTCCTTCTTTCCTTCCCTTCTTTCTTTCTTCCCTCCTTCCTTCCTTTCCTCCTTCCTTTTTACTTTATTTCTTCCCTCCTCCCTCTCTCTCTCCCTTCCTTCCTTCTTTCCTTCCTTCCTTCATTTTTTCCTTCCTTCCTTCCCTCTCTCCTTCCTTCATGCCTTCCTCCCTTCCTCCCTCCCTCCTTTCCTCCTTTCTCTTTGTTCCCATTTCCTGGCATTGCAAAGCCTTCCTAATAAAACTAGTTTTAATCATGAAATTCACACAAGATATACAGTTACAGATAATGGGTAAGGATGTAACAGCTGTATGTGTGTGAGTACAATAAAATCTCATAATCAAATCATTTGTATCTATATTTGTAAAAACATAACATTAAAACACCATATAAATTAATTAGAGTCATTTTTGATATTTTGGTCAGTATGTAATAATTGTACATACTTATGGGGTTTCTTTGGAAATAGTCACTTGGAATCCATGAAAGTATGTAGCTTACAGACGACTCTTAGACAAGTACATAGCACCAAGGACACATACTTTTTTAGAAAAAGGCGTTTCTCTTTTGAAAGATGAGGCACAATGGGAGACCCTGAAATTGGTCGTATTTCCAAAGTTAATTCATTATGTCATTGTCTCAAAGTACCTGAATAAAGCTCTTTTGAGCATCAGTCCCTGACAGCATAAATTCCCATTTTCACGAGTGGCTGTAACTGTTAATATATCGTAAGATTTACTGAAGTATTTTCCTGTGGAGGATTTATTATAAAATATTACATGTTCTCAACTATGGGCAATCTAAGTACACCATACTTAAGAACTTAAGTCAGATTTTTTGGATAAAAAATCTGACACACAGTATCCTCCAGATACTGTGTTTTCTTTTTAATTTAAGGTGATTTACTGGGATATACTGTTATCTAAAATGTCATATTTAAGTCTGAGAAACAAAATAAACTTCAGAGTGGTGGGATAGGATGCAGAATTACATGAATCTAGAATGATTGATTTAAATATCAAGTGTTACCTCATCTGTCTTAGTTTTCCAGCCCATTCCACACTTACATATGCAGTCTTAGGCAATGCCTGAGTCTTGGTCTTGAAGGAAAGACTTCCTCTTTAACTCTTAAACTTGAGTGATGCCTATTTATCCTTATTATCTCCATTAGGTCATCTCCCTAATCCCCCCACCACGTGTGTGTGTGTGTGTGTGTGTGTGTGTGTATTTGTATATTTATTTATTTATATTTCGGTTCCCCATACTATCTTGTGAATATCTACCTGCACATTTAACAGTTTGCATTATAATGACTTTTTTATATTGCTCAATCACTATACTCTGAACTCTTGAGAGGTATACTATGTATCTTCATAAATATAATCAAGAAAATTTTGTTGGCTGATCAACAAACCAGGCAATATCAAATATTATGTTGGTACAAAAGCAATTGTGGGTTTTGCCATTACTTGTGATGTCAAAACCCACAATTACTTCTGCGCTGACTTAATAGAATAGAAACTAAGCCCAAGTAAAGTACAATAAGAAAATATAAGCTTTTTAAAAACAGTTTTGAAAATTGGTTTAATTTCCTTTCCTCTGTTACAACATAATTTTACTAGTAAGTAAGTTTACTTTAGTAAAATTATAATGTTTAGGCAAATATAAAGTACTTTGTAATGGATGATTTATTTAACTTATTTAACTTATTAATTATTGAGGGAAATTTTAAGATAGCCAAACTGGGCTAAATAATTTAGATAAATAAAAAAATATCTTTATTTATCTAAATTATTTAGATAAATAAAGAATATTTAGTGCATAACATTAGGGAAATATTTTGAAGTTTCATACAAAACTGAATGATATCTGGCAGAGAAACAGCATTTCTCTGCATATTGTCCTGGACAGAAATTAATTTCATGCTGAACACAAGGAACCTCATTTTATGACAGCATCTCTAACTAAAAAAAGTCAAAACGTCCCTCTTACACTCTGCCCCACAGAGGTGTAGAATAATCTAGAAAATAGAAAATCAATCCCACCACTGCACTGAGATACTACTCAGTGATCTATTTTACCTATTTTCAACTTTTACATAATTTTTCTGACACTGAAGTTGAGGTTCTCAAATTAATCCCAACACACATCAGAAGGCAGTTGAGGTTCAGCAATGAGATGGGCCATGTTTGAACTTGGATCCCAGCATATTCTGGTGCTTTAGAAAAATTCTGATGTCAGAATTTTAGTGTAAAGACTCATGATTTTAAGATTCGATCAGTAATTTGAAATATTTTAAGGTTCTATGCCAAACAAAGCTGTTTGTGGTTTGTGAAGGCCAAAAGCCGCCAGCCTGAGTGGTAGAATCCATCAGTCAAAAATCTTGCCTGCAGAAACTAAACTTTGTACATTGATTTCTTGATCAGTACACAGAATTTTTTTCTTGGCCTTTAGGATACACCTCTACTCCGGAAACCTTTTGAGAGCTAAACTTTTCCCTTACAAATTTGTCTCTGCCCTTTCTTAGTACACATTGGTGATATTTCCGCTAGAGCAGTCTCTCAAAATGTCAATAGCCCACCAGCCAGTCTGCAGAATCAAATGACCATACTTATATTTTTATGTTAGCCTCATTTTTTGTCAAGACTATCAGAGATAATATTTGTGTAAGTTTAATGAGTTTTTTTTAATAATTTTGTGTTTTCTTAGGAATCAGAGAAGAAAAATTGCTGGAGCATGCCTCATTTGTCCCCCCAGAATTTTGATTAAGGAAGATTTATCTATATTTTTAATATTTAAAAACACAGTTCAGTGAATGTCATTTACAAAAGGTTTTTGATATATACATTTCACTAGCATTCCAGATATGCTGAAGCTCCTCTTAACGAGTGATTCCTAAAATAATCATAGAATAAGATACATAGATATTATAGTACTCTTTTTGAAAGATACTGTAAAAATTGAGATGCAAAGTTAACTACAAACAATATCTAATTTGTCAATTATGGAATTACTGTATCATAGATTTTAATATATAAGCACACAATAGTTTCTGAAGATTTAGAAATTTACAAATAAAAATAGAGATCACCTGCTGTGACAGAAGTTGCCAAGAAGGTACAATTTTAAAAATAGTTTTGTTGTTTTCAATTGGTTTCTTACTAAGCACAAAAACATGGAACAAAAACATCACTCAGGAAGAATCTAAGCTATATATGTATTGATTAGTATTCTCAAAATACAAATTTCTGCGTACTTGCTTTCACTAGTTAAATGAGAATTTCAACCACTTTATTTTAAAATAGTTATACAACTGGTATTTAAAAGAAAACAATAACAAAAAAACTCTCCTTACTGCCTAAGGACATGAAACCTATGGGGTGTGTACGAATAATCTAATTGAGTGTATAAACTACCTTATTGTAATTGCAAGCTGCATTGAAAAAAATAAATATCAGATATAAGACCATGTTAATCTTTGTCTTTGTGGTACCTAATCTCCAAAGCTGACACCACTCTTCACAGTCTTCATGTGGTCTCCTCTTATACTCAACTTGTGACATGTTTAACTGATTTAATACATGCAAGGAAAAGAGACACTTGGACTCTTGCAGGTCTAGACCTTAAAAGGGACCAGCACTCTCTACTTTTTCTTTTTTTTGAGACAGAGTCTCACACTGTCACCTGGAGTGTAATGGAGCGATCTTGGCTCACTGCAACCTCCACCTCACCCCCTAATCAAGTGATTCTCCTGCCTTAGCCTCCTGAGTAGCTGGAATTAAAGGTGCTGCCACCATGCCCAGCTAATTTTTTTAGTAGAGACAGGATTTCATCATCTTGGCCAGGTTGGTCTCAAATGCCTGACCTTGTGATTCACCTGCTTTGGCCTCTCAAAGTGCTGGGATTACAGATGTAAGCCACCATGCCAGACCACTCTCTACTTTTTAACATAATGCTTGATCTGCCACTTTTTTTCTCATAAAAAAAATATTTACTATCTCTACCTTCTTCCCATTGCAAACTCCACTGAAAGTAGTTTTTGTCAAATTTACTTGTCATTTCTTTGTTGTAAATCCAATGAAAACATCTACATGCATAAATTATTCAACCTTTGTGTGGCACTGGACACTTTCTTTTATTCCCAGATTCTTAAAATAGCCTCTGTAATTTCTTCTCATTTTTGTCTTTGTCCAGCTTTTCTCAGCCTGCTTGTGGATTGCCCTCTTCCAGAGAATGTTGGTATTCTCATAGGTCCACTTTCTGCTTTCTCTTCTTATTGCACACATTCTCAAGTAGTTTTATCTAGACCCAAGGCTTTAATCCCATGTTGCCGACTTCCCAAATTCCATGTCCATTACAGTTCCCTTTGCTCAGCTCCAGAATTTCTTACCCAATTGCCAACAAGACAAGTTTATTGGACTTTTCTTCAGTATCCTGAAACCAGTACACTCAAATAGAATTCATTCCTGTCCTCAGCACGTTCCAGGTCAGACCCCCAAAACTTCTTCCTATACTAGAAAATAGAACATTTAGTTGCATAAGCCAGAAGCCAAGCTTCATTCTTGACTCTCCTCTTTCACTTTCCCTACATTGAACCTATATTTTATGCCCTTCATTTAAAATTTTTCTTTAACAACTTAGTTTATTTCTCCCTAACAACTTGTAATAAAACAGGTTGGTGTCATGGCAGAGACTGCAGGATAGTCAATATTTGAGTTCTGCTCAAACCAACTCTAGATAGATAGGCTAACAGAAGCAGAACCAGGAAATCCAAGGGATAGGACAGATCCTCACATTTCCTCTGCCTCAGATATGTCTCAGTAATACGCATTCATGCCTCAGAAATGTTTCAGTAATATGCATTCACCAATATCTGGAGGACTCAAAATTAGCTTAGGAGTGGATAATCACAAGGAATCTTTGTTGGAATCACCTCCAAAAACAAGCGCTTAGAAAACTGCTCTATGTGACAGTGCGTTATGATAAAAGCAAACAGCCCTGTCTATGGGAGCTTCTGGATACTAACCAGTATCTAATCCTTTAAAGATAGATGTGCCTGTAAGTGAGTGTTGAAGGTGGAAAGTTAGAAGTAGGCAATAGTTCAAATCTATTTTAAGTTTACTCTCAAATACCCAGTTGTAAATCAATTATATTTTATTTAGTATTTACTCATTTTTCACCAGTACATAATTCAAGCTATAATTTCAGTACTACTTGTTATAGACAAGTAGTTAAGTAGTTAAAGACCTAAATAGTATCTGAAAGCTAAGAAAGGAGATTTCCTAAGTATACTGTCAGGAGCTTCCTGGCCATTAGGATATATTTTAGTGTTGTCCTGTAACATAATAAATCACCAAATTGTGTCAATTATGTCATTGTAACTAATCTCTATAGTAGATGTAATACATTATTCATTTTTCTCTTTTGGTTTAAGCCTTATTATGATCCAACTCAAATTAGTTGAATAATTTTCTAAATAGCCTTCCTGCTTCTAGTCCTGAGCATCTGCAAGTCAATTCATTTCAAAGTTTTCCAAGAGGGAAAGCAGTTTACTTGACCATCTCTCCACTCCGCACCTCCACCCCATCCCCAGCCACTCTAAACCTTGCTCTGCTCTGTAAGATAAAATCTAAATGTATTTGAATGGCTGACAGGTCCTCATCCAGTCAAGGCCTGGCCAGTCTTTCCAGTCTCATCTCCTGCCACAATTCCTATTCCCACTTCATCATCCACTCCTCTCCCACTCCCAGTTCCATACCTGCACATTCATTCTGCTTAACTCCTGTGTTTCGCCCCAGACTCCAGTGAGGCAGTACCTCTGTCAGCTTTATCTGAACCTCATTAGGAGTCTGCAGAGTTACCTATTCATACTGCTATCTGAGCACAGAATACTTATTGAATTTCATTACACTCTTATGCTCACTTGACTCTCTCTTCTACCTGTGCCGAGTCTCTTGGGAATCCAGACCATCTTATTCATTCACTGCTTAGCATAATTCCTGTCCCTAGTGGACACATAATAAATATTAGTTCCATATTCAATAAGCAAATGAATCCTCTATCCTCGCAATATGGTGCTTTATTTTATATTCTAAGGCTATGTTTCAGAAAATAAAGAAATCAATAAATGTTATTGTGATTAAGGTAATAATCATAATAATAACCCTTCTTTATCTCTGGACCTAAGATATCAACACAGGGAAAATAAAATCTATTTTTAAGATATTAAACTTAGGCTAAAAAAAACCCAGAAAATCCACTTAATACAAGCAGCAGCTACTGATCAAAATATAGATAGAGCAATATTGTAGAGAAAGTAATTCTCTAATGTGCTTAATTCACCCAAGACTTAAGAGTTTCTGCTGAGTAAAAGCTATAATGTCCAATGAAGTTTTACATTGCCATAGAAAACAAAAATTCTTTCCAGATGTTTGCTAAGAATTAAATATCTGTACGTATGCATAATTTGTATCAAAAAAACTAGCAAAAGCAATTACAATAGCTTTCTGTATAATTTTTCAGATATTATGAATACATGGATGAATACACAGGGAAAGAATTAAAGAAATTACAGTTTATCAGTGTTCTAAATAATGGAACATGCAATATATGTCCTAGAAAATGAAATCTGACTTAAACAGAAAAATAAAATAAAAGCCAACGAGGATGAGATAAACAGAATCACTTTCTAAAATTTCATTTCTGTTCTAAATCCTTTATGGAATTTGCAGTAGGAAAAACTTAAATAAGCCATGAGTATGTAAAAATTCAAAGGAAATATCAGTGCTTTCTTGGGTTGGATATCAAAAACTAAAAGACAAATTCAGTTGTATTAGATGCCTGGGGATATATCAGGGCTCTGAAAAAAATTATTTTTGAAAATAATTATATTGTTTATTCTACTTTTAATAATGAGAGCTGTGAAGGTGCACATTTGTTGCTCTTTGAGGCCTTTAAAGTTTTTCTGGCATATATGCTCCATTTTTTACTTTATGTTCCTCAAGAGCAGTGGCTGATGGTTGGGTGGGAGAGACTGCAGCTTCCATCATATGCTCTCCTAAACTACTTTGATAAAAATATCTCCCTAATTTCTCACTTTTAATTCATCTTCTGAAGCTAAAGAATGCAGTGCTTTTGAAATATACTTTGTTTCTTCATCCATGTTTCAAAGAAGCTGTATTAGAGCAATGTATATTTCATGGGACTTACATGACCGTTGGGAAAAAACTGATTCATACTGAATTCTGCTCTAATAAGAAAATAGTTATGGCAAGTTTCCACCACACTGTAATCTTATATATTGAAATTGTATAAAATGTGTGCAAAAACAGTGTGCAGATGAAAATTTACACATTATAATTCATAGGTGGAGCAACCACCTGTTGCTTTCATCACTTTCTCTTCATTTAAGCTAATTTACCTTGCAAACTTTCATTTCCGCTAATGGTAGAGACTGTTTAAACCAGCCAGTTAAAGTTAACCTAGTCTCTTCTGGTTAACTGGAGCCCTCTCTTGTAAATGTTCCATCTCATGAGCTGCTCCTCACTTTCTTACCCGTACCAATAAGGTGGCTGAGCACCTGGCTGCCATTGCAACCTCAGGGCAGTGAGGATGAAATCTCTGCTTCCTGAGATGGGCCCTCAATGACATGGTTTTTCCTACCTGCGATAAGGTCATCAAATACCATGCCCAAAAAATCACATGAGGCCATTGTCTCCTTTTTAACTACATTCACTTAGTGACTGGTCAGAACTACTCAGAGTATAGCATGCCTACTGCCTCTCGGCTACCAGCTGATTTTACTGGCCTGCAAATGACATATCTACTGACATTGGGAACAAGAGTTTGAACACATTTTTATCAATTTCACATTGAGGCAACATTCAAGGCTGTGATCTATGGGGTTGTGTCAGGCATGGTCCGGTTCAGGTAATGCCAGACTCACTACTGTGGATTACATATTGGCCATACAGTACAATGAAACATCGGACCTTGAGGGGTTGAAGGCTTGGATAAAATCCTGTTTTCTTTTTTCACAGAGAATCAGTGTCTTAGTAGATATACCCATTTTCACAGCTGTAAACACCATCAATATGATGAAAACTCTGTAATTTGTAACTGTAAACCAGATCTGTCGTCTGAGCTCCCAACTCAGCTGATTGTGTACTCAATAATTTCATTAGCATGTCGTAAGCTTCCCAAACTTAATATGTTAAAAACCAGATTTGTGACCCCTACCCTTAACAAAATGAAACTAAAATCTGCTCCTTCCCAGGCTTCCCATCTTAGAAATAAAAAATTTGTTCTTTTATTCTTACAAAATTAATGAATTCATCAAGAAGATTTTTATCCTTCATTAACACCCTGGTCCAGATCTGACCTCTCTCCATCCTCCTGTCACAATCTTCTCAGAACATTAGGCAAAAGAATCAGTGGATCTCATAGACACAGAGATGAGAAAGGTGGTCACCAGAGGCCTAGGGGGAGAGAGGAAAGGATGGGCAAATAGAAAATATTGATCAAAGGTTACAAAGTTTCAGCTAGACCTGGGGAATAGGTTTGGATGATCTCTTGACCCACATAGTGATGCCATTAGAAATAATGTATATCTCCAAATTTCTTAAAGAATAGATTTTTAACATTCTCACTCCATTGACAGCGTTGAATTGGTGAGGTGATAGAATATGTTAATTTGAGTTTTTATCTAATGTATATGTAAATCAAAACATCACATTACACTCCTTAAATATACACAATTGTTTTATGTCAATTTAAAGAAAAGTTAAATTTCTTTTTTTTTTTTTCTCTTTTTTTTTTTAATTTTTATTGCATTTTAGGTTTTGGGGTACATGTGCAGAACATGCAAGATAGTTGCATAGGTACACACGTGGCAGTGTGTTTTGCTGCCTTCTGCCCCCATGGCATGGGGAGTTAAATTTCTTTTAAAAGTGTAAATTAGATGACGTTAATTCAATACAACCCTTCATTGCTTTCCACGTCACTTATTAAATAGCGCATATTCTTAAAATAGCCCCACAGTTCCCTAATGATTCCACCCATAAGCAAGCTTTTCAGCCACCCTGCCTCTTACTTACTCGTCTCCATTCACGCTGACCTCGTAGCTGTTACTCTAGCATAGCAAGCACACCTCTGCTCAGGAACCTTATTCTTGCTGTTGTTTCTCCTTGGACCTCTACACATGATACCTTTTCAGATAGAACATCCCCGAAGACCCTGTATGGAATGGTGGCCCCATCCCTGCACTCTGTCTCCGTAATCTCTCCATGAAATGTGGCAGGTTTACATAAAACTGCACCCTTAGTGGCTACAACAATGCCAGTTATTTATGGCGAAGACATGCAAAGTTTGTTGAATGAGAAAATTTGTCTTTTCAGCATGGACCTTAGCTCTCACCATTGACTGTAAATTTTATTGTACTGCTCACAAATTTGAATGCACTTCTAAATTTGGAATAATTGTGTATATGAGCAGACAGAAGGGAACCAAGAGTGACATCTCGAGCTTATCTATCTGGAAACCTCCCTTTGCACTTATTCCTTACTGCCCTATATTGGATGTGGCGATGAAGTAGAACATCAGCCTGGTGTTTCTCAACCTCAGCTCTACTGACGTCTGGGGACAGATAATTCCTTGTAGTGGGAGATTATCCTCTGCATTGCTGCTTAGCTGCATTCTTCTCATAGGCCCAGTAGATGCCAGATACCAGTAACAATGCTTAACCCAACACTTCTACTCTATTATGACAATCAAAAATTTTTCCTGAACGTATCAAAAGTTCCCCAGAATGGGAAGGGGAAAATTGCCTCTGGCCTAGAAAATCTTGGATGCTTCCTTAGCCTTTGAGGGATGTGAGGATTTCATAAAGAGTTTTATAAGTTTGCCTTCACATACCACAGCTTTCTGCCTGATACTCAGGAAACTGAGAGTCTGTCCTCTTAGGAACTCTGGTTTTATCCACATTCTCATTTTCACACCTGTAATTTCCTTAATATAGAATTCTTTCTACTTTTTCTTCCTACGTGAAAGGACCTTCCCTTTCATCCTCTTCTGAGTTGGTTCGAGCAGAAGTTTGGAGTAAAATTCTTTGATCAGAGTTGACTGAATCTAGCTCTTGATTTATAAAGAAAATGTATAGAATTTAGAATATATTTTGATCTTCTGCAAAGACTAGCTTTCCCCAAGCCTTTTTCATTCAAAGACTCAAAGGAGTCTAATGTGACAGCCAGACAACTCTACTTTGTAGCTGTCATTTGCCCTCCTTCTAAAGCATGGGAACTCAGTGGGTAATGAGTGATAAGCCAGTGGGTGTTACTATATTAGGAGAATGAAAATTACAACAATTTTTAACTTAATACAATAAAACTTGGTTTACAGTCTTCAAGAACATTATAACCATTATGTATAATACATGGTAATTTTCAAGTATCTCAAACACACATAGAATTTCATAGAGAGGAATAAGTAATTGTGCCAAAACACATGGTATAATGATTTCTTTGCTTTGATTAAGAGGCATTTTTGTAGTGATCATCATTATTAAATGAAATAAATATTTGCATGTGGTACAGTATACAATCCTTTCATTAAGAAATGTTATTTTAAAAGTATGTATTGGGTCCTGAATCATGATGTTTTTTAAATGTTTGATTTTAATGAGTCATTGAATATGTATTAGCTTTTATGAGATGCACATATTTGGAATATGGCTGTATTTGTCAGCATAAGGATGATTTAAATTTCCTTAAAATAGACTATTAGAATGCAGATGTTCTTGCTGACAGGTGCTTCTAAAGCATTAAAAATAGATGTAAGCACAGTACTTTGGCAAATGTAATTCTGTTGCCTTCACACCTATTAAGTTAAGCAAATTCCCTTATTTTTCTGAAACACATATAAAGTTGTATATTAGTTTTTACATGTATCTAATATTTGGAAATTATATTTTTTATTTATAATAAGAAAAAAGATAAATATAATTTTGTGGAAAATGCTATGTTAGCTCTCAAGTAATAAAAGTTTAGTGGGGCCTCAGGGTGACACTGTTTTAAATCATCTTTTGGTACTATCCTAGAGGTAACATCAAATTATATTAAAATACCTTTAGTACTAAGACTATGTTTTATTTTATTTGCAATATCCCCTTTAAACCTCAAGAAAGAGTTCTGATTCTAATCTCATAATTTAGTGATAAAATGTATATTCACTTCCCCATTTGTGGCATAATTTTCCTAGTTTTCAAACATTATTTTTTTAGACTGGGAAAAATAAAGACTTTAGTACTATTTATTTGACTGTGGGAATGAAAATAACACTATTGAGTATCTTCCCTAGGCCAATTACTGTGACAATGACTTTTCTTTTAGAATATTATTGCTTCTTCATTCTTTTGGTCATTTTTACATCCTTTATTTCAACCCGTTACAGTAGCATTTGATGTACTCAAACACAACAAGTAAACATTGTGTTTGCTCCCTTCATTTGTTGATTTCATAATTTCATGTTATATGTAGTTGATGTCTTCAGGAAAATTATTAGATCTTTTATTACTGGTCATAATGAAGTTTATGACCTTTCATAAGAGAAGTTTAAGTAGTATCTATAGATACTGAGTTAGATAAATCAGTAAAGTTTCCTAGAGAAAGAGGGTCTGAACCTTGAAAGTTACTTACGCTTTTAGAAGGCAAAAACGGCCGGGCGCGGTTGCCACACCTGTAATCCCAGCACTTTGGGAGGCCGAAGCGGGTGGATCACGAGGTCGAGAGATTGAGACCATTCTGGTCAACATGGTGAAACCCAGTCTCTACTAAAAATACAAAAAAATAGCTGGGCACAGTGGCGCGTGCCTGTAATCCCAGCTACTCAGGAGGCTGAGGCAGGAGAATTGCCTGAACCCAGGAGGCGGAGGTTGCGGTGAGCCGAGATCGCGCCATTGCACTCCAGCCTGGGTAACAAGAGTGAAACTCCATCTCAAAAAAAAAAAAAAAAAAAAAAAGAAGGCAAAAATGATCGAGGGTTAAGTGGGGTATCAACATATGGATTCTTTTTTGTTGTTTTTTTTTTCCAATAGGTTTTTGGGGAACAGGTGATCTTTGGTGATAAGGATAAGTTCTTTAGCAGTGATTTCTGAGATTCCGGTGACCTGAGCAGTGTACACTCTACTCAGTGTGTAGTCTTCTATTCCCCACCACCCTCCTACTCTTTCCCCTGAGACCCCAAAGTCTCTTGAAACATTCTTATGCCTTTGCATTCTCATGGCTTAGCTCCCCTTATGAGTGAGAACACGGTGTTCAATCTTCCATTCCTGAGTTACTTCACTTAGAATAACGATCTCCAACTTCACCCAGGTTGTTATGAATGACATTATTTTATTCTGTTTTGTGGCTGAGATTTTCTTTATCCATACTTGTATTGGTGGGCATTTGGGCTAGTTCCCTATTTTTGCAATTGTGAATTGTGCTGCTATAAATCTGTGTCCAAGTATCTTTTTGTATAATGATTTTATCCCCTCTGGGTAGATACCCAGGGCAGAATTACCAGATCAAATGGTGGTTCTACTTTTAGTTCTTTAAGGAATATCCAAAATGTTTTTATAGTGGTTGTCCTAGTTTTCATTCCCAACAAAGTGTAAAAGTGTTCCCTTTTCACCATATCTATACCAACATCTATTATTTATTTATTTTTATTTATTTGTTTGTTTGTTTGTTTATTTTTGAGACAGAGTCTTACTTTCTCTCTAGGCTGGGGTGCAGTGGCAGAATCCCAGCTCACTGCAACTCCCATTTTCTGGTTTCAAGCAATTCTCCTTCCTCAGCCTCCCAAGTAGCTGGGACTACAGGCATGCACCACCACACCCAGGTAATTTTTTGTATGTTTAGTAGAGGCCAGGATGGTCTCAAACTCTTGACCTTGTGATCCACCCGCCTTGGCCTCCCAAAGTGTTGGTATTACAGGTGTGAACCACCACATTCAGCCTATTTATATTTTTATTATGGTCATTCTTTCAGGAGTAAGGTGGTATCACATTCTGGTTTTGATTTACATTTCCCACATCATTAGTGATGCTGAGCATTTTTTCATATGTTTGTTTGCCATCTCTATAGTTTCTTTTGAGAATTGCGTATTCATGCCCTTAGCCCACTTTTTGATGGGGTCGTTTGGTTTTTTTCTAGCTGATTTATTTCAGTTACTGTAGATTCCTGATATTAGTTCTTCGTCTGATTTATAGATTACAAAGATTTTCTCCCACTTTGTGGGTTGTCTGTCACTCTGCTGAATATTTGTTTTGCTGTGCAGAAGCTTTTTAGTTTAATTAAGTTCCATCTATTTATCTTTGTTTTTCTAGCATTTACTTTTGTCTTCTTGACCATGAAGTCTTTGCCTACACCAATGTCTAGAAGGATTTTTCCAATGTTATCTTCTAAAATTTTTATAGTTTTAAGACTTAGATTTAAGTCTTTGATCCATCTTGAGTTAATTTTTGTGTAAGATGAGAGATGAGGATCCAGTTTCATTCTTCTACTTGTGATTTGCCAATGATCTCAGCACCATTTGTTGAATAGGGTGCCTTTTCACCACTTTATGTTTTTGTTTCCTTTGCCAAAGATCAATTGACTGTTTAAGTATTTGGCTTTATTTATGGGTTTTCTATTCTGTTACATTGGTCTACATGACTGTTTTTATACCACTACCATGCTGTTTTGGTGACTATGGCCTTATAGTATAGTTAGAAATAGGGTAATATAATACCTCCAGATTTGTTCTTTTCACTTTGTCTTTTCACTTTAGTCTCGCTTTGGTTCTACAGATTATTTTTTTATGCTATATGAATTTTAGAATTGTTTCTTTCTAGTTATATGAAGAATGATGGTGGTATTTTGATAGGAATTGCACGGAATTTGTAGATTGCTTTTGGCAGTGTGGTCATTTTCACAATATTAATTCTAGCCATGAATGAGCCTGGGATGTATTTCTATTTGTTTGTGGTCATCTATGATTTCTTTCATTAATGTTTTGTAGGTCTTTCACCTCCTTGGTTAAGTATATTTCTAAGTTTTGTTTGTTTGTTTTGCAGCTATTGTGAAAGAGGTTGAATTTTTCATTTAAGTCTCAGCTTCATCACTTTTGATGTATGGTAGAGATACTGATTTGTGTATATTAATTTTGTATCCTGAAACTTTGCTGAATTAATTTGCCAGTTCTAGAAGTTATTTGTATGAATCTTTAGGGTTTTCTAGGCATAGAATTATATAATAAGCAAACTGACAGTTTGACTTCCTCTTTACTGATTTAGATATCCTTATTTCTTTCTCTTGTCTGATTGCTCGGGCTAGGACTTCCAGCCCTATGTTGAATGGCAGTGGTGAAAGTGGGCATTCTTGTCTTGTTCCAGTTCTCTGGACAAGTATTTTCCACTTCTATCCATTCAGTATAATGTTGGCTGTGGGTTTGTCATACAGGACTTTTATTACCTTAAATTATGTTCCTTCTATGCCGATTTTGCTGAGGATTTTAATCATAAAGGGATGCTGGATTTTTGTCAAATGTTTTTTCTACATCTATTGAGATGTATGTGGTTTTGGATGTATCACATTTATTGACTTGTGGCTGTTAAGCCATCCTACATCCTTAGTATGAGACCCACTTACTCATGGTGGATTATCTTTTTGATATGCTGTTGGACTCAGTTAGTATTTTGTTGAGAATTTTTTGCATCTGTGTTCATTTAGAGAGATTCGTCTGTAGTTTTCTTTTTTATTATGTCTTTTGCTAGTGTTGGTATTAGGCTGATGCTGGATTCAAAGAATGATTTAGAGAGTATTCTCTCTTTCTCTGTCTCTTAAAATATTAACAATAAGATTTGTATCAATTATTCTTTAAATGTCTGATAGAATTTAACTGTTAACATTTCTGGTCCTGTACTTTTGTTGTTGTTGCTAACTTTTTAATTACAATTTCAATCTTGTTGCTTATTATTGGTCTGTTCAGAGTTTCTGTTTCTTCCTGGCATAATCTAGGAGCAGGAATTTTATTTCCAGGAATTCCATCTCCTCTAGGTTTCCTAGTTTATGCATGTAAAGATGTTCATAGTAGCCATGAATGATCTTTTGTATTTCTGTGGTAAAAGTTGTAATATTTCCTGTTTCATTTCTAACTGAACTTATTTGGACATTTTCTCTTCTTTTTGGTTAATCTTGCTAATGACCTATCAGTTTCACTTATCTTTTCAAAGAGCCAGCCTTTTCTTTCATTTCTCTTTTGTATTTTTTTGTTTATTCATTTCAATTCCATTTAGTTCAGCTCTTATCTTGGTTATTTCTTCTGGTGACTTTGGGTTTGGTTTATTATTATTTCTCTAGCTCCTTGAGGGGTGACCTTAGGTAGTATATTTGTGTCTTTCGGACTTTTTGATGTAAACATTTAATGGTATGAACTTTCCTCTTGGCACTGCCTTTGCTGTATCTTTTTCATTTGTTTTGTGGTCTCTCATATGGTCTATTTTAGAGACTGTTCCATGAGCTGATGAATAGAATGTATGTTCTGCAGTTGTTGGTTAGAATTTTCTGTAAATATCTGTTAAATCCATTTGTTCTAGGGTATAGTTTAGGTTTGTTGTTTCTTTTTGACTTTCTGTCTTAATAACCTGTCCAGTGCTGTCAGTGGGGTATTGAAGTTCTCCACTATTATGTTACTGTCAATCTCATTTCTTAGGTCTAGTAAGTAATAGTTTTATGAACATAGGAGCTCCAGTGTTAGGTGCATATATATTTAGGATTATGATATTTTCCTGTTGCACTACTGCTTTTATCATTATTTAATGTTCCTTTTTGTCTTTTGATATGGTTTGGCTGTATCCCCACTGAAATCGCATCTTGAATTGTAGCTCCCACAATTTCCACATGTTGTGAGAGGGACACAGTCAGTGGTAATGGAATCATGCCATTGGTCTTTCCTGTCCTTTATTCATGATAGTGAATAAGTCGCACAAGATCTGATGGTTTTATAAAGTGGAATTTTCCTGCACAGTTTCTCTCTCTGTCTGCTACCATCCATGTAAGACATGACTGCACCTCCTTGCCTTCTACCATGATTGTGAGGGCTCTCCAGCCATGTGGAAATGTTAGTCAATTGAATCTCTTTCTTTCTAAATCACCCAGTCTCTGGTATGTCTCTATCAACAGTTCAAAAGTGGACTAATACATCTTTTTAAACTGCTGTTGCTTTAAAGTTTGTTTTCTCTGATATAATAATAGGTATCCCAGCTTTCTTTTGTTTTTTATTTGCATGAAATATTTTTTCCAGTCTTTTACTTTAAGTTTATGTAAGTTTGTATGTGTCAGCTGAGTCTCTTGAAGACAGAAGATTCTTAGTTGGTGAATTCTTATTCATTCTGCCATTCTGTATCTTTTATATGAGCATTTAGGCAGCTAACATTCAACATTAGTTTTGAGAGATGAGATACTATTTTATTCATCATGCTATTTGTTTCCTGAATATGTCAGTTTATTTTCACTGTGGTGGTGTTTTATAGGAGATTCTATTTTGGTATATTTCAAAGATTTGTTTCAAGATGTAGACCTCCCTTTTGTAGTTCTTATAGTACTGACTCAATTATCTCCACTTAGCACCACACTTGATACATGGGGATTATTGCAGTTCAAGGTGAGATTTGGGTGGGGAAACAGCCAAACCATATTACATGGCTTGAGTCTCCTAAGGAAAGCAGGAGTGGGAAATAATGGAATCATGTAGCAAATGGAAGCTGAACATAGAGACATGGTACTGTGCCTGATAGAAGCTTCTGTGAATTTTCTGCTAATGTACAAGGTCATTCTAGGTCCTAGACAGCCTTGAATCTAGAGGAAGAAACAGATGACAGAGCTAGATAAATGGAGTCAAGAAAAACATCAGTTGAAAATGAATCCTTTCTCCCATGGATGCTACTAACATCCACAATAGAAAATTTCATCTCATTGTATCCTTTCAGAATGATAGATATCTTATCAGACCCACTCAGTAATAATGCCAGTATTGTTTATATGACATGCACAATTATTTTTAAATCATACACACACACGCACACACACACACACATACACACATACATAATACATCTGTTTAAACTTAAAGATAATATTGAGATATATTAAATGTACATCCCTCCCCCTGTAATTCCTTCACCTGTTATATGCTATGGGCAAAGAAAATTTAATAAAGGGGAAAAAAACACTTACCACTTTCAGCCTTTTCAATTTTTTTCTTAGGACAAAATTGATTTTGCTTTTAGTGACGTTGTATAAATTGTGTCAAACTTGCATAGTAATTCTAAGCCTTTCCAGTTAATTGACTCCTATTCAATACAAAAGGTTTCCCATGTCTGAATATAGTGATAAACTAAGTACCAATTGTCATTTGAGTGATCACCTATACTCTTTTATCACTATATATGGTGGTTTGGGAGGTTAATCAATCAATGTTTTAAAATAAAAAAGTAAAGAAGAAAACATAATGATAAACATCCTACAGGCCTATGAATAGGTGAGAAGTGAAGAGAGACAATATGAAATTGTGGTATATAATGAGAATTCTAAAGTTAGAAAAACAGGATTCAACATTCATGTGCTGCATATTAGCTCTGTGATTGTAAAAATGTTATTTAATTTCTCTGTTTCTAATTTCTCATTTGTAAATTGGAAATAATAAAACTATAGTGTTTCTTTTGAAAATAAAAATAAGATGCAGCATTTAACACATCAACTGGAACATGTTAACTATTGGTTTCTGTTACTTAGAGCAGCACATTAAAATATCTCATTAAAATAGATCTAATATTTTTTGCTCCATGGTAAATGAATGAAAAAAAAAATAAGCATGTAAGATTTTTATTTCTTAAGTTTATTACTAGAGCAAAGATCACAGAATTCCATACTTGACAACATAAGGGAAAAATGTTTTCAGTCACTTTTTAAGACAGCATAGCTGATGTAGAAGAGTCTAGAAAAATTGTGCAGACCAGTGCTCAAATTCCAGCCTTTACTCTTTTGGCTTGGTGATCTGGGGCAAATTGATTAATCTTGTCAAGTTCAGTTGCCCCTTTGTATTTTAGGAATAATAAAAGTACTCAGTGATCTGTGGTAGATTTATAATGTTCATAACAATTAGTCAATGTAAGACATTCAGCAGCCAGAGTTTACTTTCCTTGGGAAGTCAGCAGAGAAGACTTCTTGGAGATGTCATCACAGTTTCCTTTAAAGACCTTTGGGGGCCAGCCACTGTTATTAAAGATAAAAATGTAAGGTGATAAGTAGAGGAATAATGAGATAAATATATCACTCTGTACTCATATGAGTGGGAAGTCAGATTATCTTACCTAACTATTTGACCTGACACAACTATTTGAAAACCTTATACTACTCTTATAGTTATCATTTAAAGATCTGAAGGGTTTTTGTTTGTTCAGTTGTTTTTATTTATTTATTTATTTTTGTATTTGTACTTAAGCGATTTTAAAGCTCATCAATGCAAATTACTTTATAATTCTTTTGTTTTATAGGAGTTTCAACCCCAAACACTAAAGGAAAATATTAGCATGTCAAAAATTGTGATTCTATGCGGAAATAGAATGTCATGCAAAAGAATTAAAGATGTATGTTTTCTGATTGATATGCCATGTTCTTATTTTCCTGGACCTTCAAAAATCATAAGAATTGCTATGGATCAGGCTCCCACACAACTTTTTGGATAGTTTAAGTTCTAGTATAAGTAGATATTGCTGACTCATTTAAAATTTGTCTGTTTTAAACAGAGAATATAATACTATATGCACCCATATTGAGTTCTCTTATATTTTATTTCTGAAAATAATGAATACATCTACTGTTGAAGCAATACAAAGATAAATTACTTGTAATTTTCTTCAAACATATATAAATAGCACCTTTATTTCTGGCTTTCAGAGCAAGGTATCAAAATGATTTTCAATAAATATATATTATCAAAGTTAAGCATGAGAATGAATTCACTTTCATTAAAAATCAATGTTGAACATTATTAAGAAAAGGTGACAAAAAGGTAGTGGAAACATCAAAATAGTCAAATGATTTATTGTTATGAATTTACTTACGTTAAATTGATCGTTCGTTAATTATGTTGTTATGTTAATCATGTTAATTTGATCATTAGTGGGATGGTAAGATCCAGCAGTTAAAGAAGGCAGGGATGCTAACTGTCCTTGTTATGTAGTCCCTCACAAAGAAAATTAGTCTCAGAGCAAATAACCATACAAGCAGGCATAACAAGTGTCATACCACTCTCTAAATTTTATTAAATTCCAGATCCTGTTTGTTCTTTTTGATGCTCTGATAACACTTTGAATGTTTAATTAAGGCATAATTTATAATATGTAACAGCAACATTCAGCTAACCTTTTGGTCAAAATCAGGGCATGTACAAAATCTCCAAGTAAGCTTCCAAATACATGGCCAATTCATTTGTTAATTGAATCAAGGTTAAGGTGACCAACCCAAAGGGCTATAAGTTATTGAGTTTTCTAGATCCCTGTACTTCATTCTTATGGCCAGGAGCAAATTGCATGGCACTTCTATCTTGTCCAAACCAGAAGACCAGCCATTTCAGTATTCCATTTGAAAGAATGCTTATGTTATTTATCAAGCCTCTAGGCTTGATTGGAGATAATAATACCCAAATGTTTATAGTAGCTGATTTCAGTACATGGACTTTGGATTACAATTCTTTACTTAGCTAACTAATCTTTCAGAATATTTTATTATTGCATAACTAGCCATGGATTCTCATATTTGTAATTAGTACATTTTAAATTGTTTTAATATAAAACCAATCTCAGCTGTGTGTGTGTGTGCGTGTGTATTTATTGACAATATAATAACAATTTTAACTTTCCTAAAAAGGATTCTGTTCTCCTCTAACAGTATTATTCTTCAGTCTGTTTTTAGCTGTCATTACTTTGTGTAGAAAAATTTACTCTACTATTTGGTTATAATTCCAACTGAGTTTATGTCTGAATTTGAACATTTTAAACTTTTCTATGAATTAGACTTTGAGTTTCCTAGGTAGTAAGCTTTTTGTGTACTTATCACGATATCTGACAAATACGGATCCTCAATAAACATTTGTGGAATGAATGAATGAGTTCTGGGAGGTCTTCCTTCCACAATTTTAGTACTTAGTCTATTACGCAGGCTTGTGCTCTCTGAAATATTCTGTAGCTTTTGAATTTTATCTGACAAAACAATCAAAACATTTAAATGGCTTTTGTTACAATAGGAATGATATAAAGTCTATGAATTAAATTTCACCCAAATATAAATATTAAAACTAAACAAAAGAAACGAAGAAGTAGTTTATCTGTATAGAAGCCAAAAATATGCAAGTCACTTTTATTGAAGATAAATACATTATCAACAATGTGATACATTTTAGAGTTTCTCTTGCTCAATGGATATGGAAATAAAATAAGAAAACACAAATAACTTTGATTAAGCCTTGAAAATTATTCTTGAACCCAGAAGCCACATGTTTCCACTAACAAGGAGAAATCCTTGAGAGAAACTTTCAGCAAAAAGAATGTTGACAGAAGAGCTTTGGGTTAGTCCTGGGTCTTTGCTTAATGATATAAAGAAGCAATCTTGGCAGACCACTTACTGTAAAATCCCAACAGTCCTTCTCTTTTTTATGTCATCAAAACTTTTATTTTCTAAATCTGTTTACAGGGAAGGACAACGAGTGCTTCTGTAAGACTTAGATGTGTATTTTAAGTTTCAAGAACTGATGAGTTATAACCTTGAAACTGGGAAAGATTTCACATTTCTTAAAATGTATTGTAGAAAATTGTTTTTTAGTCTCTTAAAGCTGAAAGCTGTATTTGCTGAAAGAAGTTGATTTTGCTTACCATCTTGTGGCAATTAATCTTTGTTCATGACCCCATAATCTAGCTATGATTAAGTAAATCCAAATAAAAGAGTCTGCAGTTTCTCCAGAATTATATATATATATATATATATATATATATATATATATAAAATTCCCTTGAAAAACTCATTTTGTAGGTAAAAATGGTATCTAACAGATTAACTTTAAAACATAATGTAAAATCTTTTTGTGTGTAAATACAATATATAATTTGTATAAAGATATACAGTATTACTCCTGGAGTAATAGCATACATGCACTACATTTTTTCATTAAGGTAGCATATTTGTATAATTTTTAAAAAGGCATTGTTTTAAAATATCTACAACTAAATACATCATTACCTTACTTGGTTCTAACCCTGTTCACCAGTCTGAAAGCATTCACTTGCACTTTAACTCTGTGTGCATGTGTGTGTGTGTGTTTAATGAACGTAACGATATTTATAAACAATTGACTATTTGTGTTTTCTTGTTTTTTGAAGTTAAAAATATTTTTTGGCTTCCTTTGATAGCCTCTTACCACAAAACACTTAAATATGTCAAATGTTTATAATTTGTGAAATTGACAATTTATTTTTACATCTGAGCTACATGGTCTAGGGAATCATTACATTTTCCTTATAAAAATACTGTTATTCTTCATGGAATTAATATTTATCTAATTTTTAATTTTTTTAGTTTTCTATTTAGTAACCACTTTTAATTTTTCCCTAAACTTGTCAACAAAGTTTAAAGTATCTTTCAGTTTAATCAAATTTATCAAGTAAGTCATAAGTTCAGCATCTTTCTTTTTCTTTCTCTTTCTTTATTTCTTTTCTTTCTTTCTGTGTGTGTGTGTGTGTGTGTGTGTGTGCATGTATGTATATGTCTCTGGCACCTTTTTCAGAGAATTTCACAGATGTAAATGGAATACTCGGGCTGCACCTATATTTATATCTATTTCTCTATATATATAGAGAGAGACGAGTGTATGTGTATGTGTATGTATATGTATATATAATTATAGTGTGTATAGAGAGTTATATAGCGTGTGTGTATATATATATATAATTTTCCTTCTAAAATATCCTTCCTGTAGCCCTCCTCCTCCTGTTTCTACCTGGACCCTTCACTGCCTGGGCTGGCTACTCCTGAGATTTCTCTTTGTCGTTGCCTTGACTGTGGAAGGCCAAACAAAAGCCATAGATGCTTTGTAAAATAATGACTAATATAAACACAAAATGTATACAGGTTCCTACCATTTCTAATGGATGAATAATATTCAACTGTATTGTTTTGCCATAAATTTTGTAGTAAAATCCCTGTTGTTAGCATTTAAGTTCCTCTTTACTTACTAACATTTCTCTAAACAGTCTTGCATAAAATCGATTTGTATAATTTTCTAAGCACTGTGGATATGGATATGTTTCTATATCAGAATTTTAATGTTGGTAGTTCTGGGTAATGTGTTAGTAGATTATTTTGTTTTAACGATAAGATTCATTCAATTCAAATTTTCAACAATGGACATGTATTCTCTTTTATAATTTTGGGGAAAAAAAGGACAATGTTATTTTTATACTGTTTTAAGTTCCCCATTGGCAGACATTATTTTTACTGACCCATGACCAAGTCAAGTTTGGTGCTGGAAAGAGGGGACTTGTATTACTTATATAATTAATTATTTTCAGGCTCTGGCTCTTACTGGACAAGAAGAGATACTGTGACATTAGAGATCACAGTGCTTTGGTCCAAACAAATGCCACATAAACAGTGACCATAACCCTTCATGATCACTGTCTTCCTGAAATTTGACAAATTCAGAGAAAAGTTTAGAAGAATCAATAGACTAAATAGTCCATTTGCCATTGTGACATCAATGATGAAAACCTTTAAGAAACTTTACATTTATAATATGTTCACGACCGTGTGTTCACAATCTCACAACTGAGGAGGGTCCCTCCACATTCTTGGAAGCGTACACCCATTGGAAGCTTTAAGGTAAAGCTAACGTGTGAAGTTTTTCCTCAGAAGAGGATGTGGCCTTTTGTGAACAGCTTTTCCCCAGATCGTGAATCAAGACTTCTCTACTATCTCGAGAGTCTTTTCTTTGAGTAATTTTTTCCCTTGTTTATGCCTCTGTGAACAGTGGAAATGAAAAGGAGCCTGCTGTATACACTTATTGGATATAGTTTTATTTGTGAAGGATTTTGCAACCGGCCTTATACATGGATAATCTTATGCTTTGATAGATAAAAGAGGGAGGCCTAGTGTAGATGAGAAACTTAAATGGTACATATGTTGCCTCATAATCAGTCAGAAACAGAACATTTGTTCATTCCCTTTAACCCACATCATGAGTTAAAGAGAACATTGCCAGGAGACCAGCATTATTCTAGAAGGACATCATTTGGTAGGTCCTTTTCCCATAATTTAGAGTAAAAAAAAAACAAGGATTAGAAATGTATCCCTTATGATAGGCTCGATAGCAAATTCTGTACAGGCTATGGTTACACAACAGATTAAATTTTCTTGTGAATATTACACTAAATAATTGAATTGTTCTAGATTACTGACTGGCTAAACAGGAGTATCTGTGCAGCTGCTGGCACTTACATCCTGTGGAGAATACATTGGGTATTACAGATATTCACTTGCAGGGGATTAACGAAAAGACCAGTTAATCACATGAGTAACTTCTTTATCTGGCTCATCCTTTGATCTATTTGATTTTAAGTGGTTTGGTTTATGGAGATCCTGGGTAGGGACCATACTTTAAACTCTTGTTGTTATCCTCCCAATAGTCATAAAAGAAGCCTCCCTGGTGTGCTGTTTATTTTCTCAAAGGTTTTAAATGTTTGCATGCAGCCGTCTCCAGGACATCAAGTAGTCTCTCTTCAAAAGGAACGAGGAGAGTTAAAAGAAATATACAATCATGAGGGCACCATAACCTATGAATGACATGGCGAGATCAAAAACCCAAAATAATAGTCACTGAGAGCAGCACTAAAGCCCTAAGTTTTAGTCACACTGTCACCTAAGTGAGAACCTGGCCAAAAAGGGGTATGGATTTGTTTGTTTGTTTGTATATTTATTTGTTTATTTTTGTGACAAAGTCCCGCTCTGTTGCCAGTTTGGAGTGCAGTGGGACAATCTCAGCTCACTGCAACCTCCACCTCCCTGGTTCCAGCGATTCTCCTGCTTCAGCTTCTTGAGTAGCTGGGACTACAGTCACATGCCACCATGCCCAGCTGATTTTTGTATTTTTATTAGAGATGGGGTTTCACCATGTTGGCCGGGCTGGTTTCAATCTCTTGACCTCAGGTGATCCACCTGCCTCAGCTTCCCAAAGTGCTGGGATTACAGGCATGAGCCACCTCACCCCGCCAAGGGAGAATTTTTTAAACACAATTATAGGAGGCTATTGTTTGCTATTGTTTGGACAGAGTTCATGCACTAGGCACCAACAGACCAAACTGCACAAAAATGGAGTCACTCATGCTAAATGTGACATAATCAAACTAAGACTTTAAAGAAACACACAGATACTAGAACAGAGGAGGTTTTGTTTCTCTCTGGCAAAAAGGATGTTTCAGTATAAGGAGGTACCCTCTACTCAGTCCTCTTTCCCACCTTGGAAAATCCACTGTTCTACGAGTTTTCCCGTGGGTTTCAAGACCAAATAAATACATTTATGATGGTGATAGTGACATCAATGACTAACATTTTGGCCAATCTCTCAACATTGAAAAAATGACCAAAAGCATAGAATTGTAAAAACAAACTATGTCCTAAGAAGGACTCCCTACTTCTATATTTGACTCCTTGTGGATGAACCATAACCTAACTTAATATGTAGACAAGATTGAAAACCTAACTTAGGGATATGTGCCTGTAGCTGTATCTGAGTCTTGGCCAATCCCAGCAGCTGTACTTCAACCACCAATAGGCTGCTGAGTATACAAACTGTGTTAAAAGAGGGAAAACACTGAACTGTAACTAATCCAGATGCTTTCATATCTGACTTCCAGTTTCTGTAGGTCACTTCCCTTTTTGGTCTATAAATATTCCACCATGTGGCTGTGCTGGAGTCTCTGGGAACTTGCTGTGATTCTGGAGGCTGCCTGATTCACCAATCTTTAATTGATTAATTAAACTCCTTTAAATTTTAAATAAAATAAAATGTGTTCATGATCATGAGTTCTAGGTTGTTCATGGCAGTTTTGAAAGATCAATAAAAGCTTCATTTAATTTCTTTGAAAATAGTGTGTAGCAATACCCCAAAGAATGTTTTCACATCAAGGGATTTAAACAGTGAAAACAAACTGTTAATACTTGTAGACTTTCAAAATGAAGAATTTTGTTGTTGTTGTTGTTATTTGTCAGAGTTTTACTCTTGTTACCGAGGCTGGAGTGCAATGGCATGATCTCAGATCAGCACAACCTCTGCCTCCTGGGTTCAAGAGATTCTTCTGCCTCAGCTACCCAAGTAGGTGGGATTACTGGCATGTGCCACCATGCCCAGCTAATTTTGTGTTTTTAGGAGAGTTGGGGTTTCTCTATGTTGGTCAGGTTGATCTCGAACTCCTGACCTGAGGTGATCTGCCCATCTTGGTGTCCCAAAGTGCTGGGATTACAGGCATGAGCCACCATGCCTGGCCAATAATGAATATTTTAAGATTTAAGTTGTTCTCACAACTTAACTCCAGAATTTCTTTATTTCTGTTAAGAAGAGAAAACCTTATTATGGATACTGCTTTTCTCACAACTGCATTTGCCTGAATATATATAGTTTATTTTGGTTTATAAAAAGTGGCTGCAACAAGAGTGCAAAAATTGGTGGTAAAGTACCTGACACCTGCCCTGGGAGGTTCCATTGGATCTTGCTCTTATGTTTATTTTATTAAAAAAATGCACATTTGACTATTTTGGCTTTAGTTGCCAGTGCTTTTGATGTTTTAGTCATGAAGTCCTTGCATATGCCTATGTCCTGAATGGTTTTGCCTAGGTTTTCTTCTAGGGTTTTTATGGTGTTAGGTCTTATGTTTAAGTCTTTAATCCATCGGGAGTTAATTTTATTGTAAGGTGTCAGGAAGGGGTACAGCTTTTGCTTTCTGCACATGGCTAGCCAGTTTTCCCAACACCATTTATTAAACAGGTAATTCTTTCCCCATTGCTTTTTTTTGTGAGGTTTGTCAAAGATGAGATGATTGTAGATGTGTGGCATTGCCTCTGAGGCCTCTGTTCTGTTCCATTGGTTTATATCTCTGTTTTGGTACCAGTACCATGCTGTTTTGGTTACTGTAGCCTTATAGTATAGTTTGAAGTCAGGTAGCATGATGCCTCCAGCTTTGTTCTTTTTGCTTATAAATGACCTGGCTATGTGAGCTCTGTTTTGGTTCCATATGAAGTTTAAGGTGTTTTTTTCCAGATCTGTGAAGAAGGTCATTGGTAGCTTGATGGGGATAGTGTTGAATCTATAAATTTCTTTGGACAGTATAGCCATTTTCATGATATTAATTATTCCTAACCATGAGCATGGAATGTTTCTCCATCTGTTTGTGTCCTCTCTTATTTTGTTGAGCAGTGCTTTGTAGCTCTCCTTGAAGAGGTCCTTTACATCCTTTGTTAGTTATATTCCTAGGTATCTTATTCCCTTTGTAGCAATTGTGAATGGCAGTTCATTCTTGATTTGGCGCTCTTTAAGTCTGTTATTGGTGTATAGGAATGCTTGTGGTTTTTGCACGTTGGTTTTGTATGCTGAGACTTTGTTGAAGCCAAAATAAACAAATGGGATCTAATTAAACTCCAGAACTTCTGCACAGCAAAGAAACAATCATTAGAGTGAACCAGCAAACAACAGAATGGGAAAAAATTTTTGAAATCTACCCATCTTACAAAGGGCTAATATCCACAATCTACAAAGAACTAAAACAGCTTAACAAGAAAAAAACAAACAACCCCATTCAAAAGTGGGTGAAGGATATGAACAGGCACTTATCAGAAGACATATATGAGGCCAACAGACATATGGAAAAATGCTCATCATCACTGATCATTAGAGAAATGCAAATCAAAAATATATTGAGACACCATCTCATGCCAGTTAGAATGGCGATCATTAAAAAATCCAAAGACAACAGATGCTGGCGAACATATGGAGATATAGGAATACTTTTCCACTGTTGGGAGTGTAAATTAGTTCAACCATTGTGGAAGACAGTGTGGCAATTACTCAAAGATCTAGAAATAAAAATTCCATTTGACCCAGCAATCCCATTACTGTGTATATATCCAAAGGATTATAAATTGTTCTATTATAAGGACACATGCACACAAATGTTCATTGCATCACTGTTTACAATAGTGTTGGAACCAACCCAAATGCCCATTGATGATAGATTGGAAGGGAAAATGTGGCACATATACCCCATGACATACTATGCAGCCATAAAAAAACAATGGGTTTATATCCTTTGTAGGGACATGGATGAACCTGGAAACCATCATTCTCAGCAAACTGACACAAGAACAGAAAATCAAACACCTCATGTTCTCATTCATCAGTGGGTGTTGAACAATGAAAACACATGGACACAGGGAGGGGAGCATCATACATTGAGGTCTGTTGGAGGGACCTATGGGAGGGAGAGTGGGGGGGGGAGTTGAGGAGGGATAACATGAGGAGAACTGCCAGATATAGGTGATGGGGAGGAAAGCAGCAAACCACATTGCCATGTATGTACCTATGCAACAATCCTGCATGTTCTTCACATGTACTTCGAAACCTAAAATTAAATAAAATATATATTTTTTAAAAATGCACATGTAAGAGAGATGGTGTTGAATATGTTGCAATTACAAATAAGGTCAATCTAAGGGTATTCAAATAGGAAGGGAGGAAGCCAAATTGTCTCTATTTGCAGATGACATGATAGTATATCTAGAAGACCCTATTGTCTCAGCCCAAAAACTCCTGAAACTGATAAGCAACTTCAGCAAAGTCTCAGGATATAAAATCAA
>CM052658.1:10536585-10573115 GCA_028533165.1 Leontopithecus rosalia | reverse complement strand
TGAGAACACATGGACACAGGGAAGGGAGTACCACACACTGAGGTCTATTGGGGGAAATAGGGGAGGGACAGCGGGGGGGGAGCGGGGGAGGGATGGCATGGGGAGAAATGCCAAATATGGGTGAAGGGGCAGAAGGCAGCAAAACACACTGCCATGTGTGTACCTATGCAACTATCTTGCATGTTCTGCACATGTACCCTGAAACCTAAAATGCAATAAAAATTAAAAAAAAAATAAGGTCAATCTAAAATAATAAAAAAGGTTTATAATCTATTTAAAGAGAGTTTATTCCAGCACAAAGTTTGAAGACAACCACCCAGAAAACACAGATTCCAAAGACTAGAAGTCAGTATTCTAAAGTGTAGAAACTTAGGATTGTTTACAGAGACAAAATATAAGGAAGCTAAGTAGAATTTTTACATCTTTCTATATAAGGCTGAAAGCACAGTTACAATGATCTGATTAGTTGAGGTTGTATTTTTCTTTCAGGAAGGGTATATTTAACATTCAACCCTGAAGATGTAACAGTCGTGAGGTCTTTTGCACCATCTGGTCTAAGTTAGGTACCTGACTATAAAGAAGGAAGTTAATCTATAACAAAGATCAGTGAATTGAAGCGGGGTGATGTCTGATCTCTAGTCTCTTCTAGTCATTTACAGAACAAGAACAATGAAGAAGAAAGTAAATCAATAATCTAAGAAGCAGAAGTTGCACACATCATGTGTGACTTATCTCCAAAGCTTAACCTTCCCTTTGGCATAATAGATTTTGAGGGTCTTAAAATTTTAAATTTTAAATTTTCTTTTTTTTTTGAGACGGAGTTTCGCTCTTGTTACCCAGGCTGGAGTGCAATGGCGTGATCTTGGCTCACCGCAACCTCCGCCTCCTGGGTTCAGGCAATTCTCCTGCCTCAGCCTCCTGAGTAGCTGGAATTACAGGAACGTGCCCCCAAGCCCAGCTAATTTTTTGTATCTTTAGTAGAGACGGGGTTTCACCATGTTGAGCAGGATCGTCTTGATCTCTTGACCTTGTGATCCACCTGCCTCGGCCTCCCAAAGTGCTGGGATTACAGGCTTGAGCCACCATGCCCGGCCCTTATTTTCTTTTACAATCCACAGATGTGTATAGATACAACACAATATATGTATATACACACACATACACACACACACATATGTCTATGTGATATAAAATTACTTCTTTTGTATATACTTGTTTTTGTATATATAAAATAATATATATTATTATAAATTCTTATATATAAAATGACTTCTTTTGTATATTGTATTCTGCTCCTAAGAATGGCCTCACTCCATCGAAAGCAAAAATAAATCCCTCCATTCCACCACCATGTCATAATGAGTCATATCTCATTAATGCTGCTCACTGATTAATTTTAATGTTAGACTGTGTTTATGGTATTATGTTTATAATTTTTATTCCGATTTCCATGTAAAATATTTGAAAGCATTTTGAAATATCTTGCTAATCTTATTATTCTGTATATTCCTTCTTAGTCCATCAGCTTCTTGAAGGACAGCAAATTATGTAATTCATTTTAATTTTGTGTGCTCAAATTTGTTGTCTTATTCATCATTTAACAAATATTTATTGAGCTTACTATATACCAAGCCAAGCATTAGACAGTAGTCTCAGAATTCTCACAATTCTGATGAATTGAGTGGTTACTGAAAGTGAATTTACAAATTCGTCATCCTTCTATCTAAGTTTTAGTGCAGAAAGTCATTATCAGTGCAGGCTAGCCTTTACTGTAGAACAAGTGGAAACTTGACATTTACAAGTAAATATAATTACAAAATGTATATAAGGAGGTCGAATATTTAGCATTGACAGACCAAGGAAAATTAGAAAACTTAACAAATTCTAGGTATTGACCAAAGTAGAAACCTATGATCAGCTATAAATCTACCCCAAAATGAGAAAAAATGCATTTTTTATTTTACATAAAACAGCATTAGTAGCTCTAAGCAAGCAGCAGTCTCCAATGTTGTTTCTTGCTCTACAGTAGAGTTCACAATAGGAGTCTGTTTTGGATTCTTCTGTGTGGCTTATTTTCCACTTGGGGAATCTATTTCTTATTCATTGGTCCACAACTATAACTAGCAGATAAAGAATTCAATATAGCAAACGTGCCTATGGTAAATTCAAAATTGCCTCTCATCTATTTGTGAGCAGCGCATAAATGACGAAGAAGACATTAAAACTTCGGGTTTTTTATTTTTACTTCTTTCTCTGTAATACCTTTTTCAGCCAAATAAATGGTTTGAAATGATTATCTATTCAGAAGCACTATAATAGCTGTGGGAATGTGATTGCCATTTACCTTTCAGGATTTTACTGTTTCCATGAGAAGAAGAAACTTTTGAATTTCTTGATACTCTTTCTATTCATTATACTTCATTCTTAACCCCACAGTTTTTAAATTTGCCTGTAATAGATGGAACTCAGTGTCTCAAGAACATCCCATTTTTGTGATTATGGAAACCAGACTTAGTAGACAAGATGTTTCCTTTTGAGCAAAGACTTAGTGGTTTCAGCACCTAACAAGAAAACTAAAGCAATCAAATGCACATGCAAGGCAAGCCAAAATGCATTAAAGATTATATAATTTAATATTTGAATTTCTTTCTTAACTTAGCACAAATGACTTTTGTTGTTTTATGTTTGTTTGTTTGTTTACATTTTATTTTCGACTTCTTTGAACAGTGTTGGCTTGCCAAAGTCTCACTGGACTAAGGCTTATAGCTGACTTTAACACATTGCCAAACTGACCCTGATATCTGGTTTACACTATGAAAAGAGTGTTTTGGCACAATTGCCAATTTAGAAATTAAGAAAGGAGTAGCAGAACTTATTTTTGCCATATGATTAGAATTTTAGGGCTGTACTGCATATATTAAAAAATATTAATATTTCATTGATATGAAAAACATGTTCATGCATCATATTTTGGTCCGTTCTTTTTTTGGGTACAGAGTGTTAAAGGTAGAGTATGGATGGTCTTAATAAATTATGTGTTTGCACAGGGGTATGTATTACCATATTACAGATGTAGTGATAAGATCCATTCTCATGATGTCTTGGCCACACTGAGTTGAAATTGAATTTAAGCTCCACAGAGATTGTGAGTTTGCAATAGTGTAATACACACACACATACACACACAGTTGTGTGTGTGTGTGTATATATATATATATATATATATATATATATATATATATACAGTTGTTATATCTATATGCAGTTATATATATAAAACATATATGTTTTATATATATATAAATATATATATATGATACAACTGTATATTGTTATATTATCTTGCTAAATGGGCCCCTTTATAATTATGTAATTACCATCTTTGTTTCTTTTTACGGATTTGACTTAAGTTATATATTATCTGGTTTAATTATAGCTATTCTTGCTCATTTTTTAAGTTTCTATTTGAATGAGACATCTTTCTCTATTTCTATACTGTAGTTAGGTCCTGTTTTTTAAAACCATTCAGCCGTGTCTTACCTTTTGGTTGGATAATTTAATTAATTTACATTCAAAGAAATTATTGCTAGGTAAGGACTTATTACACCGTATTACCATTTCCTAGTTGCTTTTTAGATCCTTTCTTCTTCTCTTACTATCTTCTTTGTGGGGATTTTCTCTAGCAGTACATTTATTTCCTTGCTTTTTGTTTTCAGTGTATCACAGTTATTTGCTTTGTGATTATCATGAAGCTTACGAAAGTCACATTATAATTATAACAGAATATTTTAAGGAGTAGCGACTTACCTTTGATCACAATAAAGCAACTCTACACTTTAACTCTATTTTTCCTTTATGTTTTCAATTTTTGATGTCACAATTTTTATCATTTTATATTGCTAACCATTAACAAATTACTGTAGTGATTACTAATTTAATAATTTTGTCTTTTAACCTTCATAATAATGATATACGTGATTTGCACACCAAACAGTCTGAGGATATTCTGAACTTTACTTTGTATTTGCTTTATCAGTGAGTTTTATTCTTTCAGGTGTTCATGTGTTACTCCTAGTGTCCTGTTCTTTCAACTGGAAGAACGCTCTTTATCATTTCTTATAACAGGTTTGGTGGTGATGAACTCCTTCAGCTTTTGTTTGTCTGGAAAAGTCTCTCCTTTAATTTTTGAAAAACAGTTTTCCTGGGACAGTATTCTTGGTTGCAGAATTTTTTTTTCTTCAGCATGTCAGATATATTATCCAGATATTTACTGGCCAGATCTTTTCTGCTGAGAATGTCTTCTGCTAGGTATGTTGGAACTTCCTTATATGTTATGTGCTGCTTTAGTCTTGCTGCTTTCAGGATTCTCTCTTTGTCTTCAATTATTTATAGTTTGATTTTAATATGTCCTGGGGTTTTCTTATTTGTATTGAATCTGATTGAAGAACTTTGACCTTCCTGTAACCTGTATATTTTTATCTTTCCCTGAGTTCGGAAATTTTTCTGCTATTATTTCTTTAAATATGCTTTCTATTCTTTTCATATTTCTCTTTCTCTTATTTAACTTCTATAACTCATATTGTTGTTGTCTCATAATTCTTATTCACATTGGGATGCAATGGAAAAATACCTTCAAAATTTTATAAAGAAAAAAATACTGATATAGAATTGTCTACATAACTACACTACAGTGAAACAGTGGGTTAGATGAACAGATGTATATGTGCTGAGACCAAAAAGAAAAATCAACTTTATTCACTTAGTCTCCCTCAGCAGAGAGAATAAGATATGTGAAGGCTCTCATCAAATTCAAATAAATGACATTACAGTTATTGGAGTACGTAATACATGGAAGAATGAAAGGAGATTGGAAAAAAGGAATGAGTACAAAGACTAGTACAAGAATGTGCTTGTAACTGTTATGACAAGCTATATATCATTTAGTATTTAAAAACAAAACATTTATTAAAATAAAAAGTTCAATTCTATGGTGGAAGGAAAAAGACAATACAAACACAGGGATAACTAACAAAAAAGACACAGGAGTGGCCAATTAAAAACAAAGAATCTATGTTCAATCTATCAGTAATAAAAATTATAAATGAAAAACTACAATTACCTATTGACTCAGAATAAAAGTTACGTATAATGCCTATGTTAGTGTGTTTTGGAGAACTGCAAATGCTAATGTTAATTGTTATAATCTTCCTAAAACATCAACATTGAATGTTGGCTGCATCAACACTAAAATAGGCTTAAACTTTTACCTTCTCATTCCACCTATCCTTTTCAATGATGGGGAATAGCTCTTAAAGAACACTGAAATGTTTCTATTACAACATAATTTATCATAATAAAAATTTAGAAATGGTGTTTATTTTTACCTGTTGGCTTAAAACTGTGCAATAAAATAGAGTGTTAACCCTTGAACAATGTGAGAATTAGAGGCACAGGCCCCCCCTCATGCAGTAAAATACCCATATTTGGGTATTTGACTCCTCAAAAGCATTACAGTCTACTGTTGACCATAAGCCTTCCTTGTAACATATTCTATTAACACATATTTTACATTTATGTGTTATATACTATATTCTTACTTTAAAGAGAAAGGAAAATGGCATTAAGAAACTCATAAAAAAGAGAAAATAAGGCCAAGGTAAGCGGATAACCTGAGGTCAGGAGTTTGAGACCAGCCTGGCCAACATGGCAAAACCCCACCTCTAGTAAAAATACAAAAATTAGCCGGACATGGAGGCGTGTGCCTGTAATCCCACGTACTAGGGAGGCTGAGGCAAGAGAATCACTTGATCCTGGGAGGTGGAGGTGGCAGTGAGACAAAATCATGTTCCTGCACTCCAACCTAGATGAAAGAGTAAGACTCCATCTCAAGAAAAAAAAAGGAGTAAATATATTTACAGTTCTCTACTGTGTTTATCAATACAGTAAGTTTACATCATGTTTCCAAGGTGAATCGTTGGTGTGAAGTAGTAGCAACTGCAGCTGCAGACTTCCATCTATGGTACATATCAAGTCATTCAACTTTTACTTATAATGTCATGACTTGTCTCTGCTTCTTGGGAGCACTTTCGGCATCACTAGTGGCACTTTGTATGGGTCCCATGGTGTCATTCAAGATTTATAGTATTGTACTAAAAATGACAAAAACTACAGGAAAACTGAGAGAAATTACTTTGAACTACACTACTCAATTTACTGGAGAGATAAACTGCTTACATGAAGGTGATTACCATAAGACAGCCTTTTAAGAGGATAGTGACAATACCAGCTCATGGCAATGGCAGTAACTGTAAAGTTATTACTATAGTTTAATTCATACTATAGTTAATTTTATAGTTATGATTTAATACTGCGTCTTTGCTTTTGTTTATATTTCTCTCAACTGCAAATAGTATCATGTACGGTCTGTGTTTCTGTGTGTAAGTTTTGATAAATTTGAACTTTTCATACCAGATTTGTATATAATTTATGGTAGTAAATTATAAAATAGGCTAGTATCTACATATATTTTATATGTTTATGAGATGGCTTTTTTTTTGTATTTTTTCTGTATTTCTAGACTATAAGGTTCATCTGCAAGTTTTTTTTTTCAAATTTTTCCAAATCTCCTATCAAGGGTCAACTGTAGATTTTTTTAATTGTACAATTACCAAGCACATTTATTATGTGTTGCATATGGTATATTAAATCTTAATTCTGTGTTATATTTTATATCTTAATTTTTATTTAGAAACAACTGTAATTTTAAATATAATAAATGAGAAAATATTCATAAAGGAATGATATTAAGTGGAAAAGGTAAAATACAAAGCAGCAACAATAATATTCTTTTTTTTCCCTCTTTTTTTTGAGATAGAGTTTCGTTCTTGTTGCCCAGGCTGGAGTGCAATGGCACAATCTCAGCTCACTGCAACATCTGCCTTCTGGGTTCAAGTGATTCTCCTGCCTCAGCCTCCTGAGTAGCTGGGATTACAGGCATGTGCCACCACAACTGACTAATGTTTTGTATTTTTATTAGAGATAGGGTTTCTCCATGTTGGTCAGGCTGGTCTTGAACTCCCAACCTCATGTGATCCACCCACCTCGGCCTCTCAAAGTTCTGGGATTACAGACATAAGCAACCACACCCAGCAACAATTATATACTTGCAGGATTATTAATGTAGATATACATGTGTGTAGAAAAATCTTAAGGTTATGCACAGCAATTTAATAGTAGTGATCTCAAGGTAGTGAAGTCATGAATGATTTATGTTCTGTCTTTTCTGTTGGCATTTCTTTATATGTTTTTCTTCTGTAAATACCTGTTGCTTTAAAAATACTCAGTGTCCATGATAATAAACATAGAAAGCATTCAGTATAATCCCACTGACATTTGAAAAATGCCTCCAGGTTTTATTTCTCATTATGATCATTTGCAATGGGCATCAGAACTGCATGTGTAAAAACAATCTTGTCTGTACCTGTTATTATCTGCACCCTTCATAAAATATCTGCTGCCCTGCTTAGCTGGAAACATCTCCTCTAGCAGGGCACTGACACATTTCATGTTCTAATGTAAACTTGTGTGACTTAGCTATGGCGAAATAGAAATAGCTGTTGTTTCAGCTATGATGTTTGTAAGCGATTCTAAGGCACAGTTTTCTGTCTCAACCCAGGAATGTCCATTTCTGTACCAGGACAAATTACAATGCTGATGTTTAAGTATTTATAGTTGATCAAATCTTGAATCAAATCATAACATAAATGGAAAATAGAAAATAAGAATAAAGAGAAGGGGAAGGGGAGGAGGAAAAAGGAGCAGCAGCAATCGCTATTGTGAGATATTGGGAAGCATCTTAATTGAAAAAAATTGTTCTTTGCCCAGGTTTAGTTGGCGAATTACTTAGTCCACTCATCCCTTTGTCTTTTCACAGAATTAGTAAAGATCTTTAGCATGAAACAGAATCAGACTCAAGCTGACCAGTTCTTGTCTCCAAGGGCTTTCTACAGTTAACTGCAATAGACTCCATACTGTTAATAATAATGTTCCCTCTCTTCTTAAAATTTAAGTTGGAAATGTAAGAAAATGTAAAGAAAATTTTATTTTGTATCTAATTTTACATTCCCCAACTCCCACCATATCCAGAAAGAGTACAAGAATCATTTTCTTTGTCTCTTTACATTTGAACAATCCCCACAACACTAAAACTACTTCACTGTTGTGCTAAGACTTCTTCCTGCCTGGATTGCTACCATGCCCCACCTTCTCCAATTTAGAAGAGGGAAAGGTGGGGCTAAAGGGAGACCTTGTTGGGTTTTCTACCAGCAAGTTTAAGAAGATACTGAAAAAGAGACCGACCTTCCTTCCTTCCTTCCTTCCTTCCTTCCTTCCTTCCTTCCTTCCTTCCTTCCTCCTCCCTCCCTCCCTCCCTCCCTCCTTCCTTCTTTCCTTCCTTCAATAACACAATACATTTTGAGTATATAATTGTATATGATACATTAACAAGTAGAAGACAGCTCTTTTTTGGTGAGGGGTTGAATTAAATGCATTACTTGCAATTTTATACATCTGATTGTTGGAAGCATCCTCCATAGATTAACTTGTGGCTCTGTATATTACAAAGCTTTTTCTTTACAACACGAGATGAAGATGCTAGGCCTCAGAAGACTTGTTCCCACCATTATGCGACTTCTCACTATGGAATTCATGTAGCAATGCCGTATAGACTGGCTGGTAGACAGACGAGCAATTTCAACATTACCAGGCATGAGGGGAAGTGTGATGGAGAGGAAGCAGGAATAATACAATGGTTATAGCCAACCATGCTTAACTATATTATTTTGCAAATTTTATGAAAATACCTTCTATGAGAAAAAACTGCAAGAGCTCCTGCCAGGGCCTTAAACAGACTGTGTAAGTGAAGGGCTTAAGCTTCATTTTCTTCATAATAGGTTCATTTTTGGAAATCAAGATATATAGAAGGAAAGATAAAACAACTTTGAAAGCCAGTCAAACCATATGAAAAGCCTAGATGGGCAAATATTTTTTATAATGACATAAAGATAGATAAATGAAATTGTCAAGATACATGCAAGCTTCTTCCTCAATGCATTTCCCCTGCACTGAAACAGACCTCAGTTTGCACTCCTACAAGGGCCTTATCCCCTGATGTCTCTGAACTACATTAGTGCATCAGATTCTTTTTTTTTTTTGAGACAGAGTTCCACTTTTGTCACCCAGGATGGAATGCAATGGCGCAATCTTAGCTCACTGCGACTTCTGCCTCCCAGGTTCAAGCAATTCTCCTGCTTCAGCCTCCCAAGTAGCTAGGACTACATGCATGTGGCACCATGCCCAGCTAATTTTGTATTTTTAGTAGAGATGGGGATTCACCATGTTGGTCAGGATGGTCTTGAACTCCTGACCTCAGGTGATCCACCTGCCTCAGCCTCCCAAACTGCTGGGATTGTAGGCACAGATTCTATTTTTATGGTTTTTCGCTTTTGCCACAACCTCTCATCTGGTTTCTCCACATTGCTTGGTAAACCTCTATGGTCCTGAGTTTTTTGACTCTGATCTGAAAGCTGTCTCTTTTCACCAGGTCACTTTTCCATCACCATATTTTTCAAAGCTGCTAATTAAGACAAATTTCCTAAGGTTCTAGTGGAAGTGAAACTACAAATACTCTTGCATTATTTAGTCATAATTATTTCTGGAAGAAAATCTAAATTTCTTGTTTTGTTTTCTCAGTCATATCACAACGTATTTGTTGAATTAAAACTGTGAACTTCAAGCCTCATTTTCCAATTTGTTTCTTAAAGATGGGAATAGGCCAATGTTCTCACTGTTCCCTTGCTTTGTTGGTGAGGCACTTTTGGACCTGAGCCAGGACTCTTGACATTTCTCCCTGTCCAAGGTCCATTATGCAGGACCATGGTGAAGGATATGAGCACAAAGCCCTGGAGTTTTTATTTTATTTTATTTTTGTCTTTTTAAACTGTAAATTGATTCTTGCTAAGCACATGAGGAAAACAGGACACAATAATACTATGTGTGAAGAACTTAGCAAAAATTGCCATTTATCTATCAGAAAATGATTAATAGAATTCAAAGGATGAAATGTGGAAGTATTAAGAAGAAAAACAGTAACAACAGTGATTTTGCCTTAGGTATCAGAGGCCCCCAAATACAGATTTCCTAAATCTATTGGAAAAAATAATTGCCTTAACATGAAAACATGTGCATCTAACAACTTTCTGGAATAATTATATCATCTGAGGAAACACATATGGTCTGTTTTTCTTTAAAGATGTTTATAAAAAATTCAAGATAAATGGTTAATGATCTTCTATCCTCGGGAATCCTATTTTTGTCATTCTTGATATTCTTGATGCAGACAATTACTTTTCTTTTATACACACACACACACACACACACACATACACACACTTTAAATTCTGGGATACATGTGCAGAACATGCAGATTTGTTACATAGGTATTCACATGCCATGATGGTTTCCTGCACCCATCAACCCATCATCTACGTTAGGTATTTCTCCTAAAGCTATCCCTCCACTAGTCCCCTACATACTGGGACAAGCCCCAGTATGTGATGTTCCCCTCCCTGTGTCCGTATGTTCTCATTTTTCAACTCCCACTTATGAGTGAGAACATGCAGTGTTTGGTTTTCTGTTCTTGTGTCAGTTTGCTGAGAATGATGGTTTCCAGCTTCATTCTTATCCCTACAAAGGATATGAACTAATGTTTTTATGGCTGCATAGTATTCTATGATGTATATGTGTCACGTTTTTCTTTATCCGGTCTATCATTGATGAGCATTTGGGTTGGTTCCAAGTCTTTGCTATGGTGAGTAATGCTACAATAAACATATGTGTGCATGTGTCTTTGTAGTAGAATGATTTACAATCCTTTGGACACATGCCTAGTAATGGGATTGCTGGGTCAAATGGAATTTCTATTTCTAGATCCTTGAGGAATCGCCACACTGTCTTCCACAATTGATGAACTAATTTACACTCCCACCAACAGTGTAAAATTTTCCCATTTCTCCACATCCTCCCTGGTATCTGCTGTTTCCTAACTTTTTAATGATCGCCATTCTAACTGGCATGAGATGAGATGGTATCTCATTGTGGATTTGATTTCATTTCTCTAATGGCCAACGATGATGAGCTTTTTTGTTTTATGTTTTTTTGGCCACATAAATGTATTCTTTTGAGAAATGTCCACATTCTTTGCCCATTTTTTGATGAGATTTTTTAAATCTTGTAAATTTGTTTAAGTTCCTTATAGATTCTGGATATTGGCCCTTTGTCAGATGGGTAGATTGCAGAAATTTTCTCCCATTCTGTACATTGCCTGTTCACCCTGAGGATAGTGTGTGTGTGTGTGTGTATGTGTGTGTGCGCACGTGCGCACACACTGTGCAGAAGCTCTTTAGTTTAATTAAATTCCATTTGACAATTTTGGCTTTTGTGGCCATTGCTTTTCGTGTTTTAGTCATGAAGTCTTTGCTCATGCCTATGACCTGAATGATATTGCCTAGGTTTTCCTCTAGAGTTTTTATAGTTTTAGGTCTTATATTTAAGTCTTTAATTCATCTTAGTTAATTTTTGTATAAGGTGTAAGGAAGGGGTACAGTTTCAGTTTTCTGTATATGGCTAGCCAGTTTTCCCAACACCATTTATTAAATAGAGAATCATTTCCCTGTTACTTGCTTTTGTCAGGTTTGTCAAAATCATTGTTGTAGATGTGTGGTGTTATTTCTGGGGCCTCTGTTCTGCTCCATTAATCTATATATCTGTTTTGGCACCAGTACCATGCTATTTTAGTTACTGTAGCCTTGTAGTATGGTTTTAAGTCAGGTAGCATAATGCCTCCAGTTTTGTTTTGTTTTGTTTTGTTTTGTTTTTTGCTTAGTATTATCTTTGCTATATGGGCTCAGTTTTGATTCCATATGAAATTTAAAGTAATTTTTTAAAATTCTGTGAAGAAAGTCAATGGTAGCTTGATAGGGATAGCATTGAATCTATAAATTACTTTGGGCAGTATGGCCATTTTCAAGATATTGATTCCTTTTATCTGTAAGCATGGAATGTTTTTACATCATCCTCATACCAAACCTGGCAGAGATACAACAAAAAAAGAAAACTTCAGGCCAATTTTCCTGATGAACATCTATGTGAAAATCCTCGCTAAAAAACTGGCAAACCAAATCCAACAGCACATCAAAAAGTTTATCCACCATCATTAAGTCAGCTTCACCCCCGGGATGCAATGCTGGTTCAACATACACACATCAATAAGCATAATCCATCACATAAATGGAACAAATGATGAAAAACGAAACACATGATTATCTCAATAGATACAGAAAAGGCCTTTGATAAAATTCAACACCCCTTTATGCTAAAAATTCTCAATAAGCTAGGTATCGATAGAATGTATTTCAAAATAGTAAGAGTTATTTATGACAAACACACAGCCAATATCATACTGAATGGGAAAAAGCTGGAAGCATTCCCTTTGAAAATCTGCACAAGGCAAGGATGCCCTCTCTCTCCACTCCTATTCAACATAGTATTGGAAGTTCTGGCCAGGGCAATCAAGCATGAGAAATAAATAAAGTGTATTCAAATAGGAAGAAAGGAATTCAAATGGTCTCTCTTTGCAGATGATGTGACTGAGTATTTAGAAAACCCCATTGTCTCAGCCCCAAATCTTCTTAAGTTGATAAGCAACTTCAGCAGAGTGTCAGGATACAAAATCAATATGCAAAAATCACAAGCATTCCTATACACCAGTAGTAGAGAGCCAAATCATAAGTGAACTCCCATTCGAAAGTGCTGCAAAGAGGATAAAATACCAAGTATACAACTTACAAGGGATGTGAAGAACCTCTTCAATGAGAGCTACAAACCACTGCTGAAAGAAATAAGAGAGGGCTTTTCTTACATTTCTGAAGGACACGTAAGATTGCAGAGACAGAAGATATTCCAGTAGATTTATTTTCATTCCTCGAGTGTGAATTTTTTATAGACAGAATCTTAGGAATTTCTGAACCTAAAAATATTTGTCTTCATGCCACCTGTTGAAAGGAAGTGCAAGCACATGTCCTGTAAGTGGCAGCACTCTGAGGTGATGGTTGATCTGTGTTGACGGCTTAAGATTATTATATTCAGTGAAAATAAAATTACTTCTATTGAATTCTTGGAAGTATATGAACAGAGCAGAGAATTTTCTAGTTCTCAAGGATGGTTTCAGCAAGACAACATCTAGGTAGAATAAAACATTATGGATAGTCAAGGATACTTTAAATCTGAGTAGTCAATAGCAGGTGATGGAGAAAAACAGCCATATAATAAGTGGTCTTATAAGCATTTTTGCTGCTCAAGAGGTGCCAGTCACAAAGAAGTAATACTATTTTAAGAGTTAAAAGTTACCAAAATATAGTAGAATGTATGTGTACTTAGGAATCAAATATGTATCATTTTGTGTATGTCACTAGTTCTGCAACTTGTCATTTAAACTAGTTTTCTCATGTTTAACTAGATGATGATAAGAAAACCATCTCAGAAGATTGTAGTATAAATAAAATGCAATAAGACAAGTTTTGCATAAATTATTGCATTTGTTTTTCATTCAATAAATGCTAGCTATTTTTTCTTTTCTGGAAACTAGGGAAAATAACTTCTATATGGGTTTCTAATGAATTCCAATTACAAAATTGATATAAGCATAAAATAATATCTTGTGCATCATATATGATCAAACATTAAATTACCTTTTGATCACAACTCTTTGTTTATTAATTTTACTGGTCCCCAAATGGCTATTAACTTGTTGAAAATGGAGATATCAGATTCATCTTTTTATTTCCTCTGTCTAGCAGAGTATCTGAGACAAAGCTAGCAAATGCTGACTGATTAACAAATCCTGCTCTGTTATTAAAATCATCATACAACAGAAACTTGATAATGGTAAACTTAACTGCCAGATACCAAATAAAGGAAAATAAGCTATTGCAAATAATAATCAGCTAGAAAGTATTTATTCTGTTCTAGCACAGCATTATAAATATTGAAATGTAAATTAAAAAGCAGTAGGGCACACTTATATCTTGTTTCCAGTTTTTGCTGATAGCTGTATGTAATCAACTGTTATGGCTTTGATATCACCATATAACCTGTGTTATGAGATTTCCAGATAAAACCAACTCTTCTTTCATTTGTTTTTCTTAAATTGCTCCATATAAGAAGAAACTTCGGAATCTTATTTCTTGCTTTGAAATTTTATTTCTTGCATTTATATGCCTTTGCCATAATATTGTGTTTACTTATAATCTAACATATAATGCTTTCTTCTAGTGTTTAATAAAATGATATTAATGGTAACTGGTACCATTTTCTCTAAAATTAGAGGGTAACATTGAATGGACACACAGTGGATACATTTTACATTCTGAAATGTATGCTTTGCTGAAGCAGAATGAATGCAATCAGTGTAATGGAAATGCCACACTAATGGCTCATTAAACTTGGAAAGTATGCATAGATGAAAAAAGTCTCTGCATATGGTTTCAATTCACTGAAGGAAGCAATGAACTATAATGTAGAAAGAAAAGGAAAACATACTTCTCTACATAAATATTCTTACTTCTGGAAGAGAATTATTTAATCAGGAATTTGACAGCAAGATTTCAACTATTGAAGCAGACAAATTTATATTTTAATTGATGGATCTGGCGCACTTCTAAATATTCTTTCCTATTCTGTACCTTCTCACATTGTTTCTATATATTTGTTTTTTCAAAATTCTTTAATCGATCAACACTTTCTTTTGTGATATGTTTTATAGCTCAGGAGATAGTTTTCTCTATTTAAATGTTATGCTCGCTTATGTTTTCTCTTAAACTGTCATTTATACCACTGTAATTCACCACAAAATATTTTAGTATATGATGTGAAATAGAAATCTAGCTTTACTTTTTTCATCTGTGTTATGTTCGATTGTCCCAGAAACATTTATCAAGTATCCCACATTCTTTACTGATTTGTAATGCCTACTTTGTCTTAAACCATGCAGTCTTAAACCCCCCAGTATCAATAGAAAGAGAGGGGAAGCAGATGACAACACTTTGCAGTGGGAAACAAAATGGATATTTTAAAACTCTTGTTTGTATTTGGACCTGTCACCTTCTCTGACATGTCAAACACCCCTATTTGGCATTGGATAGTGTAAGTAATTCTTTCCCTGACAAAATATATATAGGTACCCTCTTGAGCAAAACTTATAATATAGATGTAATCATATCTCCACTGTTGTCATCATCTTCACTATGTTATTCTACCTCTACCTGAGGCAACTCTAGATTATTCAGCATTATTGCCAAGAGTTTGCTGTGGGTAGCTGATACCATTCATCTTCTTTTAATACATCTTTCTAATATACAAGAAGATTTATCCCAGCACTTTGGGAGGCCGAGGCGGGTGGATCACGAGGTCAAGAGATCGACACCATCCTGGTCAACATGGTGAAACCCCGTCTCTACTAAAAATACAAAAAATTAGCTGGGCATGGTGGCGCGTGCCTGTAATCCCAGCTACTTGGGAGGCTGAGGCGGAGAATTGCCTGAACCCAGGAGGTGGAGGTTGCGGTGAGCCGAGATCGCGCCATTGCACTCCAGTCTGGGTAACAAGAGCCAAAACTCCGTCTCAAAGAAAAAAAAAAAGAAGAAGAAGATTTAAGACTATCGCTGTAGTTGGAAGATTTTTCCTCTAAAATCTGTTTATACTTTTCCTACCACGGTGACCTACTTATTTGCCACATAAATATCTCTTAAAAAGTTAGTCACTCAATGCCCTGCTAATAGGAGTGAAGAACAACACTAGAAACTAAAATCTTTTCTAATCAGAACATCATTTTTGTATAAATGTTGAGCTATTTGCACCACAGTTACTACAGTGTGCCTCCTTTAAGGTAAACATAGAAAATGGTATAATTTATTGTTTCAAATTAATAGGGTAATTTTAAATATGATAAATTTATCGAAGACATTACAGAAGTGTACTCTTTTAGATAACCCAAGAAATAATTTAAGAGCGTTTTACACTTATTATTTTAAAATGCATTACTCCTCCCCTAAGTTTAGTTGAAAGAGATTTATGAAAATTGGAATGATTGTACTGGATAGAATATGTAATTTTTGTTTGAATTTTTCACTAGCAGTTTAATTTGTGCAGTGTAGAATATAAGAGATAATTCTGATGAAGATTCATCATTACATAGCCTCTGGCAGTTAACATGAATACAAAATATTAAATGTATTAGTTACCTCAGTAAACAGTCACTAGTCAATAGATTGATAATTCACATCTTATAGAACCCTGGCCATTAGTAATGGCTTTGTATACTTTTTTACTGATGAGTTAGTATCCTTTTTTATTTTGGATAGATCTTTTTTTCCCACTGATAGTGTTCCCCCTCCAAGTCCATTTTTATATTCAATCCTAGCACAAATGTTATAAAAAATGAAACAGATCAAGGAGATCATTAAAATTCTAGCAGAGGTAAAGTTGTAATACAAGTTGGTTTAGAACCAAAGTGCTTTTTAACTTTCCCATTTGTTTGTTTTTACTTTATGTATAGCCTTGACATTAAAAATGAAGTCAAAGATGTAAACAATTCAGTTAGGAAACCTTCAGAGATATCCTGCACTGACCTACATTCGAGTCTATCTAGTGCATGACCATGGTAATATAAAATGCTTATGTAAGCAGCTACAAGGCCCTTTTTCAAAAAGCCATCAACTTGCTTCCCCCTGACTATTGCAAACATCTTGTTTACTCCTATTTATGCTCTACATTAGTTGAATTTGCCTCTTGCATCTGAGCATATCCTGCAGGTCTACCTTAGAAGAAAGAAAAATACTTCCTTCCACGTTGTGTTTTCAGCTGGGCTTGCAGCCAGTTGTATATTGCAATGTGCAATTATCTCCTTTTCCTACTTATGCCGGCAAAGAGAAGGAAAATTTTAAAATACACCCTCTATTGAAAAAGTGTGGAATCAGAAAACAGGCAGTATTATGAATACTTAATATATTATATTTCCTACTCAGGACATGTTCCAGGACTTTCCTTTGGGGATATGGGCTTCTGTGTATAATATCCCCTTGAAAAATGAAGAAGTACAAGTCTCCTTGCTTGTAAGCAACTAAATGGCTGACATTCTGGATGAACGTTTTAATAGACTGTTGTATTTTGAGTAAATATAAATGGGATCACTGGATAAATGGATTTGGAAGAGTAATGAAACATGAATAGCATGAGGGAATTATCTCACAGGAACATTAAACTTAAGAGGATTTAACTATATTCCCATTAAGAGAAAAAGATTAAAATAAAATATGTACAGTCATGTGTAATTTAATGACAGGGACACATTCCGAGAACTGCGTCATTAGGAGATTTGTCATTGTGTGAGCATCATAGTGTACAGTCATGTGTTAACAACCACGATATGTTCCAAGAAATGCGTCATTAGGCATTCTTGTCATGGTAGGGACATCACAGTGAATACTTACACAAACCTAGATGGCATAACCCACTACACACTAGGCTATATGGTATCTCCTATTTTTCCTAGGCTATAAACCTTTTCAGCATGTTACTGTAGTGAATAGTGTAGGTAAATGTAACGCAATGGAAGAATTTGCATTTCTAAGCATATCTAAATATAGAAAATGTAATGCATTGTCCTAAAATGTTAGGATAGCTATGACTTTACCAGGTGATAGGAATTTTTCAGCTTCCCATCATATATGCAGTCTGTCCTCGACTGCAGCATTGTGTGACATATGACTGTCTATCTATGTAAATGATATAGACCATTTTAGTCTCCATTTCGCTCTATGAGAATGTACCCTAAACAGTAAATGCAATGAAATCTTAAAAACATTTTGCAAGTATACACAAAATATAGAGTACTTGTGCAAATTATTTCAAAGATTTCCAGGCCATAGAAAAAAAAGTAAAGTTTATTGCTTAGGTAGCCAGGGAAAAGGAGAGTGGTAGAATCAATGGCACTCTTGGGGTAGACAGTGAAATACTGAGAGCCTTCGAAAGTCATTAAAAAAGAATTGGAACCCGTTCTCCATGATGTGCTTATTTCACATTGCATGCCTGTATCAAACATCACATGTACTCCATAAATACATGCACCTACTATGTACACACAGAAATTAAAAATTAATTAGAACAAATAAAGAATAATGGATTTATATGGGTGTACATAAATCCATGTGTATACAGCATTATAGACAATTTCAAGAATGTTGATATGGTGAATCATATGTTAATATAGTGAAATCATATACTGTATTCTGGCTAAATTCTAATGGTCATACCTCAGTATAAATTCTGTACATCTAAATCATTCTTGATAGTTTCATTGATTAAGGGTGATAATATTGTTTAATTTACCAAGAATGCTAATTATTTTAAATAAATCCATGTATATAAAACATACACATATATAAAACATTATACATATGATTAAAACATGCATATGAATTTATTAAAAATGATCATTCTTTATCATTTTTGATAAATGAAACAATCTTTGTCATTCTTAATGAAACTATCAATAATGATTTATAGCATAGGACTTCACTATATTAACATATTCTTGAAATTGTCTATTCATTTAGTTTCTACTACATGATGCAATTAGAGATTAATTAGGGAGGGACCAGAAACTAGCATTTACTGGGTCTCTAACATGTGCCAAAGGAGAATGGCAGTTCAGGAAGATGCAGCTGCCTTTACGTGACAAAGGGAAGAAAACACTTTATTTAGAAAATGACATTTGATCTTCCTTGAGAAATAGAAATAGAACTTATCCAGGCCGGGCGTGGTGGCTCACGCCTGTAATCTCAGCACTTTGGGAGGCCGAGGCGAGTGGATCACGAGGTCAAGAGATCGAGACCATCCTGGTCAACATGGTGAAACCCCGTCTTTACTAAAAATACAAAAAATTAGCTGGGCATGGTGGCACGTGCCTGTAATCCCAGCTATGCAGGAGGCTGAGGCAGGAGAATTGCCTGAACCCAGGAGGCGGAGGTTGCGGTGAGCCGAGATCGCGCCATGGCACTCCAGCCTGGGTAACAAGAGCGAAACTCCATCTCAAAAAAAAAAAAAAAAAAGAAATAGAACCTATCCAGATGGAGGAAGGCAGTGAGCAATAGCATGTTTTAGCACATACTTCTGTTCTCACACATCATGTACCAAACACAGAAGAAAATTACACATCTAATTTTTTTTCTTCACAACACATTTTTATGTATTTTGAGTTACAAGTTTTCTTAGCTATTTCCATCTGTCATATATAGCCTCAATATTTATATATTTATATTGTTGTTTGACACATAGTAGGTATCAGTTAAAATTAATTGAATGCATTCTGAAACCAAAGTTTCTCCTCATTAGGCTTCATAATTTAAGCTTAAATTTAAAAATCCCCTTCTCTTTATTTTTCTTAGTTTAACTCAACACTAATAAAATTGCCTTTTCTATCATATTCTATGTCTTTCCCCATGATTTCCACAGCTCTTTGAATTAGGTTCATGACTTTTATAACCTATAGTGAGAAAAGATTCAGATCTTTCTCTTATGGCTATGACTCTGCTCAAAGTCAGATATACAACCTAGAGTCAAGATGACACTTTTTAAAAAACTAATCATTTTTTTTTAAAAGAAAGAAGGCTGGGTGTGGTGGCTTATGCCTCTAATTCCAGCACTTTGGGAGGCCGAGGTGTGCGGATCACTTGAGGTCAGGAGTTTGAGACCAGCCTGGCCAATATGGTGAAACCTTGTCTCTACTAAAAATACAAAAACTATCCAGGCGTGGTGGTGCACACCTGTAATTCCAACTACCCAGGAGGCTGAGGCAGGAGACTCATCTGAACCCAGGAGGCAAAAATTGCAGTGAGTTGAGATCACACCACTGTACTCCAGGCCAGGCATTGCAGTGAGACTGGGTATCAAATGAGTGGGCGGTGGGGGAGAGAGAGAGAGAGAGAGAGAAAGAGAGAGAGAGGGGAAGAGAGAGAAAGAGAGGAGAAGAGAGAGGGTGGGAAGAGAGAGAGGAAGAAGAAGAAGAAAGAAAGGAAAAGAAAAATGAAAAATGAACTGGAATCACATTTCCAGGCTGGTTGTAAAATAGGAACAGCATACTTGAGCTAAAGCAAAGGTTTCAAGAAGGATAAGGTCAAATGCACAGAATATGGGACTCAGATTGTCAAGCAGAGGTTCAAGTCAGAAATTATTGGAGAGACCTAGGGATTTCAACTTTAGGAACGCAAAGGCTGTCATAAGTAAGAAGAGAGCGGGGACTTCAACATGTGGCTGTCACAGGTAGCATTTCTTTTCCTTTTGACCATGGGGCACAGGTTGTCCACTCGCAAATGGTCTCATGTCATTTGGATATCTGACTCTCCTGGCCCTCACCTTCTCTTCTCATCAGTCCTGCCAGCCACACCTTACTGCTAATAATCTCCTTGCCCTAGGTTTTCCTTTACTTGCACTGAAAGTTCTCCTAACTTATAATGCCATACCAAGAAATCAAATAAGTTTCTTTCCCCCCGATACACAACTGCATTACAACACTTAATAATCCCATTCAGGTCCAAAATATACATCCTTCTTTTTGCAGATAGTAACTATACTTTCTTTAAACATTCTTATTACTTATTTTGAGAATGTTTCTATTTTCTCAGTTTTAGCATTTCATGAGACTTTGACAGCTGGGTCTCAGAGAGAGTCCAGTTAGGAACTGGACAGTCGTCTTCAGCAGGCTCTGGATTTCCTGTACTTTTCTGTGCAGTGACCGTACTGATTAAACTATGACCTGTAGCTTTTCTTTTTACAAAGTTTCTACTGGTCATTTGAAATATGATGCCACAGAAAAATTACTCTTTCTCCTGCAGTTTCTGTGAATATATTTTACGCTGCAGTAATTGTCATACAGTGCATATAAGGATTAATCAAAAATGTATCAACAATCTGAGACCCATAGGTAAGAATTATAATGAAAATATTAGTTGTTCTTTATATCACTACAAGCAATATACAAATCTTTACATACAGGGAAACTCGCTATGATTTTTCCAAGTTCTCAGAAATGTCTTAGCTCAGCATTGCAATTTCAGACAATCTGAGGCTAAGGTTCTCCAAAGTTTAAATATGGCATATATTTTTTTTCCTTTTAGAAAATCCCTGTACATTTAATGACCCAGTCACAAACATACTGCCCATGTAGTTCTCCTTTACTTTTTTATTTAGATGGAGTCTTGCTTTGTGGCCCAGACTGGAGTTCAGTAGCAGGACCTCGGCTCATTGCAACCTTTGCTTCCTGGGTTCAAGCCATTCTCCTGCCTCAGCCTCCTGAGTAGCTGGGGCTACAGACACCCGCCACCCCGCCCAGCTAATTTTTGTATTTTTAGTGGAGATGGGGTTTCACCATATTGGCCAGGCTGGTCTTGAACTCCTGACCTTGTGATCCACCCACCTTTGCCTCCCAAAGTGCTGGGATTGCAGGCATAAGTCACCACACCCAGTTGGTCTGCTTTACTTTTAACCTCCATCCGTGAGAGAATCCTCAGGTTCCAGAGAGCAATCCTTCACCATGTGCTAAAGGACACCCTTTGCTACTCCTTTTGAATTCTTTGTCCTTTTTTAAATGGGCAGCTCTCACCAGCTCATTCTCTGGGTTTTAGAATGATTGGTTTTCCTCACTATTATTTTAGACAATTACATTTATCATGAGAAATTAATCCTTGAGGGATCAATGATGCATGCTTTTCTCTGGCCCACAGGAACAAAACTATTATTCATTTTCCACTTGACATAAAGTGACCTGTGAATCCATTTACATTTTCATTCCCTTGCTGGCAGTAGCAGTGAAACCCATTGTTAGTTATCAGCTAATAATGACCCCTGCAGGCACAGCCACCACTGAGCCCAGGTAGCACTGCTTTTGGGGCAGGTCCCCTATGTGTCAATAAAGCATGCAACCATTAGCCCACCTATAGAGACCTAAATCACGCTGGTCAAGGTGATGGGTCTGCGTATGTGAGGCAAACAGGCGAACATTCACAATTTTCCTGTGACCCATATTTGAGTGATAATGGTGTAACTAGAAGTAAAGAACTATGAGGGTGGATGGGCATTTGTGGTTGGAACTTTTCCATTTTCTCCCTATGGGTACATTTTTAAAAATTTTTATACTCTCTACCCCGAAAATTGTCTTCAGTCTTCAGTGACTGCCCCTGTATTCCATTCCATTATATTATGTCATATACTATGTGACTCCTGTCCCTGGAAAATTTCATGAAAAATGAGAAAGAAGATAATATTGTCATGGTGGAATGACAGGCGGCTGATATTGTTGAGCTAGAGAATGCATGCAATGCTGAGCACAGCCATGAGTGCCAGGAATAGGGAAATGGATGACAGAAGACACAGTCTTCGAGGTGCTCATGGGCTATTAGTAAGTTGCAGCATGATCTCACCAGCTGAAAATGAAAAATGAATCATTCTCTGGGGAATGGGCTAAATTTGACTCCTGAAATCACCATGGTACCAGGGATTACGGTCTCTGAATCTGCGACAGACTCGGAGTGACTAATGAACTGCTTGAGGTCACAGAGAGACTTAGGCAAGTCAAGACAATTAATGCACATTATCTTGGTTAAAACAGAGAGAACGGTACTCCTGTTATGCAGTGGTTACTTTTGTAACCTGTTTAGATAACTCTAAACAGCGTATTTCTCCTAGATTTTATCAACTTCTTTTTTATTCAGTATAATTTGTTTTTTAACATAAACTTGATCTTTACTGTTGTAAGATTCTTGGGAACAGAGAGACCATATGTTATTTCTTTATATTCCCAGTGCATCGTTAAGAGCTTCCAAAACAATAGATTTTTTACTAAACAAGATAACTGAACAAATGAAAGAATGAACAACTGTAGAGCAGTGTTTTGTGTACTTTTTTAACACAACCTATTTTTACGGTTGCTGATTCTGGTGTCACATATACACCCGTCAACCTGAGCTGAGTTCACATTTGAGGGCAAAATACTTCTGACTTAGTAATTAATACATGAGATAATGTAGGCTTGAAGGTTCCTAAGTTTATCAACAAGGGACTCAGTATATTTCAACCTACATTGGGTAAAATATGACATTGAACTAAGAGACAAAAGACTACAGTGAAATTAGTTAACATTATACTTTTTTTTTTTGAGACAGAGAATTGCTCTGTCTCAAAAAAAAATCTATAATGCAGGATCTTGGTTCACTGCAACCTCCGCCACCTGGGCTCAAGCAGTTCTCCTGCCTCAGACACCTGAGTAGCTGGAGGGCACCACCACGCCCTACTGATTTTTTGTGTTTGCTACTGATGGGGTTTGCCATGTTGGCCAGGCTGGTCTTGAACTTCTGACCTCAGGTGCCTCGGCCTCCCAAAGTGATGGCATTGCAACATAAGCCACCACCTCTGGCCAACATTGTAAAAGTTTAAATTAAGGACATCTTAAAGATAATTGAGTTCAACCCTTCACTTTTTTTTTTTTTGAGACAGAGTTTTGCTGCTGTTACCCAGGCTGGAGTGCAATGGGGCAATCTCGGCTCACCACAACCTCCACCTCCTGGGTTTAGGCAATTCTCCTGCCTCAGCCTCCCTAGTCGCTGGGATTACAGGCACGCGCCACCATGCCCAGCTAATTTTTTGTATTTTTAGTAGAGACGGGGTTTCACCATGTTGACCAGGATGGTCTCGATCTCTTGACCTCGTGATCCACCCGCCTTGGCCTCCCAAAGTGCTGGGATTACAGGCTTGAGCCACCGTGCCCAGCCCAACATTTCACTTTCACCTTGAACTGCTCTCCATAGATCAGGAGCTACTACAGATTGTGGGGGAAAACAGCCCTGTTTCTAAAATGTAAAAAGTGAGCATGAAAATCGATGTGTTTGATGATGATTTTCAGGAGGAACAGTTCGTGAGCCTATGCAAGGTGATCCATGTGGGCAGAGCCAGGTATATTACAAAGCACTTGACGGCTCACCAACAGGCATTGATAAGAAAATTCTTCATAAAGAGTTTGGCTACTGCAAAATTTAAGTTGACTTCTAAATAAAGAATTCAAATGAAATAAAAATTATGGACAAACGTTGACTGGAAGTTCTCTGTAACATATCTATTTCTAATTTTATTTAACTTGATAATTATCTAAATTACTCTGAAACCTACATTGGGTTTTACTTGTCTTTTTTCAAAAAGTAATTCTTTTATCTAAAATGGCATGAATCTTTGCTTAATGACATGAAAATTAGCCAGTCTTAAAAATCTTTTACAGCTGGGCACAGTGGCTCACGCCTGTAATCCCAGCACTTTGGGAGGCCAAAGCGGGCAGATCACGAAGTCAAGAGATCGAGACCACCCTGGCCAATGTGGTGAAACCCCATCTCTACTAAAAATACAAAAATTAGCCAGGCGTGGTGGTGTGCCCTTGTAGTCCCAGCTACCAAGGGAGGCTGAAGTGAGAGAATCACTTGAACTAGGAGGCGGAGGTTGCAGTGAGCTGAGACTGTGCCACTGCACTCCAGCAGGGCATAGGGCAAATAAACAAAAGTCTCTGATAGAGGAAAGAAAAATGTCCTAAACCTGTGTTACTTATTTTACTTTCTAAATCTCAAAATGTGTTTTCATATTGCGTTTCAAGTGCCATGTTTAGTTTTTGCCTTAGTCATTTTTAATATATCTCATTTAATAGATCAACGTTATATTCCCTTTTAACCTGCTCATTTCAGAGAATAAAACACAATGTATTAAATAGTAACACAATTAATTCAGATTTTTTTTTGCCAGCACAATGTATAGTGCCTATTAAGCCAGATTTAAAACAGGGCATGATATGTTAAAAAAAATTTCATATTGTTGCAAAATTGATCTAGTGTTTAGTATTTATTTAGATTTATAAAAAATGTTTCATAGTATCCTGTGTTATCACTAAGCAATTAAAGCATTGCTATCTGAGTAGAACTGCCTTGGATGTTGTATAGCTTACGAAATCTAAATGACTCAACATAGTAAGATTCTGATTTGCAAAGAAACAATCTGCAAGCTCATCTTCCCAGGCTGGAAGACACTGGTTTATTTATTTCACTATGTTGGGCAAGACAGGATTTTTTTTTTTCTAATGTTGAGTGGATGCCTGCTGGAAGATTAGAAAACTCTGAGGAAGAGGGTTCTGAACAACAAGCCATCTCAATTTACTGAGCACCAGCAGTGGAGGCAGTAAATGAGAAAATGCACGAGTTTCATCTTGAGCTATTAGAGTCCTGTTTGAAATCCAAATCAGATTGGAAACTTTCTTCACAGCCTTAGCCCACTATTTCTGAATTAAAATCATTCCATCAAGGCTTTATTTGGAATACTGTCATCTTCATCAAGAGCCAAGCTTTAGTGAACATTTAGAGAACAATAGAATTTGCTGCAAAAGGCTACAAACATATGCAAAATTTCTAATCATTGTCACTCACTGATGGAGTTTATGTTTCTGTAAAAGAATAGCTTGTAATTAAGTTTTCTTTGAGGTTGTCTTTAAAACTGATTTGTTTACATTTAAATTCCCAGATGTCTTAATGGAAGAGGTAAAGTCCTCAAAGGTGTACACTGTGTTCAGTTTCTTGATACCGTGTACAGATCAATATGTAGGCAGCAGTGTTGGGCATCTTCCAGCACTAAAACTGACAAGGGGAAATTAAGATAAAACATATAACCTCCTTTAGTGTTAAAATATCTTAAACCTGGAACTGGACTCAGAGGAAGATTTTATGTAGAAACACATTTCTATGAGTGTAGAAATAGTTTGGGGCAAATGTTACATTTTGAACAAATGTTTCCTGAATCTCCCTTTCATGTACAGCAGGGGTTCACAGACTCTTTCTCTAAAGGACCAGTTATAAATATTGTAGGCTTTATCGGTCAGACAAATAATGTCAGTTTCTGTCTCTATACTCAAATCTGCCTTTGCGGTATGAAAGCAGCCATGGTCAATACCTTAGTAAATAGATAAGGCTGGTTGTGTACCAAAAAATTGTTGTTTGTTAAAACAGATAACTGGCCAGATTTGGTCTGGGGGCCAGAGTTTACCAACCCCTAATGCAGAGCATTGCATTCAGAATCGTTTAGGAAATGAATTTATAAAAAACACTGCTACTCCCCTCCTGGAGCTTATCATATGACATAAACCAGAGAAGCTTATACATAAATACTTAATAAGTAAAACTTAAATATGCACAAGAGAAGAAGGTACATGATAAGAGTCATGTAAGAACGGAGGGAAGGTGGGCTCCATGTGTACAGAGGAGGGGGGCAATCATTTAAAACTAAAGAATTGCAGGCACTCAATGCTCTCAAGCAGTACCCTGATGAATGGAGACTGTCCCTATAGAGAAGAGAGCATAGTGGAACCCTGGGAGAGCCATGTTCTTTCCACCCATGTCACAGTCTTTGGGCTGCTTTGCTCTTCTTTAAATGCAGAGTAAATAATCATATCACTGTCTTATGGAGGATAATGCTGAGGCTCAGTGTCAGACAAATCAACAGTCAGAACTCACCTACAGGTTTTTCTTACTTCAAATCCCTCAGGATTTTACACAGTACCATCCTTCAGGGCATTCAGACAAGGCACATTAAGTTGCATTTTTCTTGTATGGCATACTCTCTAGCCTAATTAAATATATTTGGTTGTAATAAATAGCAGTAAAGGCTGAAAATGTTGGGTACAGCAGAAGTTAGCTGGTTTGGAATGCAGGAGTGTTTCAAGTTTAGGTAGGAAATAGAAGAGGACCCTTCAAAGTTTTTAAATATGGCATAAGATAATTAAAATGATGATTTATAGAGAGGTGAATCTGCTGAAATGTCCAGCCTATAGAAAACCATCATGTAGTGCTTGACTAAATTTTGTTCAGAGTGATAATGACTAAGAATGAGACACACAATGTAAACAGGTATGTGAGGGGTCCCACACTCTTGAATACAACAGGTGTCATTTGCATGAATATACACATGAGCATGGTTTTGAAAAACCTTATTCTAGACCAGCAAGAATTTCTTTTTTTTATTATTTTGCTTTAAGTTCTGGGGTACATGTGCAGATCTTGCAGAATTGTTACATAGGCATACACATGCCATGGTGGTCTGCTGCTTCCATCCCCCCATCACCAACATTAGCTATTTCTCCTAATGTTATTGCTCCCCAATCTCCCCACCCCTTGCTATCCCTTGCCTAGCTCCCCACCCATCAACAGACCCCAGAGTGTGATGTTCCCCTCCCTGTGTCTATGTGTTCTCATTGTTCACACCCACTTATGATGAGAACATGTGGTGTTTGGTTTTCTGTCCTTACGTCAGTTTGCTGAGATTGATGGTTTTCAGATTCATCCCTGTCATGCAAAGGATATTAATTCATGCTTTTTTGTGACTTCATAGTATTCCATGGTGCATATGTGCCACATTTTCTTTATCCAGTCTATCCTTGATGGGCATTTGGGTTGATTCCAAGTCTTGCTATTGTAAACAGTGCTGCAATGCACATACGTGTGTGTGTGTGTCTTTATAATAGAATGATTTATAATCCTTTGGGTATATTCCCAGTAATGGGATTGCTGGGTCAAATGGAATTTCTATTTCTAGGTCCTTGAGGAGTCGCCACACTGTCTTCCACAATGTTTGAACTAGTTTACACTCCCACCAACAGTGTAAAAGCGTTCCTATTTCTCCATATTCTTTCCAGCATCTGTTGTTTCTAGATTTGTAATGATCACCATTCTAACTGGTGTGAGATGGTACCTCAATGTGGTTTTGGTTTGCATATCTCTAACGACCAGAAATGATGAGCATTTTTTCATACGTTTGCTGGCTGCATAAATGTCTTCTTTTGAAAAGTGCTTGTTCATATCCTTTGTCCACTTTTTAATGGAGTCGTTTGTTTTTTTCTTGTAAATCTGTTTTAGTTCTTTGTAGATTCTGGATATTAGCCCTTTATCAGATGGATATCTTGCAAATTTTTTTGCCCATCCTGTTGATTGTGGGTTCACTCTAATGATTATTTCTTTTGCTGTGCAGATGTTCTTAAGTTTAATTAGATCCAAGAATTTCAATCTTCCAGGTATCTCCTCGAAAGTATCATTATGGTTGTTCAGAGGTAACCATTAGCATCAGTTTTGACTCTCTTGTTCCACTGCTGTTAGTGAAGTGGACGTGCATGTCACCTTTGTGGCTGGATACCACAATTTCTGCTCCCCAGAGAGCACCACAAGGTGCTCCTTGGGCCTTTCTAGTTGGGTCTAACAGTGGAAACATAAATCATTTGGGATTGTCATTATCCTGGTACAAAACTTCTACCTTAAGCCGCATCAATCACTCTTACTCCTTCTGGTCTTAGTGTAACCTGACAGATATGACAACGATGCCTGTGAAGTATTTCCCACTTAGATACACACTCTTAAATGAAAATTCATGTACAACATGGGAGTCTCCTGCCAGGGAGCATTCATTGTGCCCAAGAGCTTAGGCTGTGCCCAGAACCAGCTGCCTTCTTTGATGCAGGCCTTAGTGTGAATGTGATTCACCAGTTTAAACTCCTTTAATATCTGCAATCTGGCATCCATTTAGGGCCACTCAGTCCACCAGGTGAGTATTTGTATCTTGGAGCTACCATTGATGGTTTCAGCCCCAGTCATTTCTCCTACAGACAAATGATTCTTAGGTTCCTGTGTTCAACAGTATAAGCAAGTATACAGGGAGGATGGGGAATGTCGAACACAGGCATCCAATTCACCAATGCAAATGCATTCAGGAAGAGATGATGCTTGATTATTCATTAGCAGGGTTTGAGCTTCAGATCAACCAGATCACATGTTGTAACAGAAAAACCTTTTCTGTGCTCTTGCTTTAGCAATATCCAAACTCAATATCTAGTACAGCCTAAATCTATCACATACTAAATAGTGTAAAAGAGGTATTTAGTGTATAATCTTTAAAAAGTTCTGAGCAATTCACACTGAAACAAAACCGATGGTCACAAAAAATATGGTAGTTCCTATTTGGAGCTCCACTTGGTGATGGAGCACAAGCACCCAAAAGGAAATGAAGCATTCCGTAGAATATACATGAAATGTGCCAGTTGGTACACAGTAGTTGATGCTGCTTGAGTGAAAGGAAGGGGAAAAATCTTTAATGATCGTGGAGGATCAATCTTTAGTGATCAAGTTTTGTGTGTCAGATACCTTGCTAAATGTTTGTACATTGGACCTCATTTAATCTTTATTAGGAGCTTATGTATAATAAATTGTTGAATAACTTAAAGGTATCAGGTGAAAATGATTTTATTTGTTCTTTAATAATTTTTATTGATGTAAACTTCAGTAACAATATTAAATATTATATGCATATGCAAATAACCTATATATTTCCTTTCTTGCAAAACTATATTCTTGAAATAAAAATTAATACTGAAGAAAGGCTAGTTTCCTTGAAATCTAATTGTACAAAGGGAGAAGACGCTCCATAAATGTTGACCTCTGACAAAAGCTTAATTTATCCAAAAGCATTTGTTAAACATCTATTGTGTACTTAAAATTGGAAAGGCTTTCTTCTGAGGAAAAAATAAAAAGGCCCTATATTTGTTCTCAAACACTAGAGATATGGATAATAGATGTCTGTATCTGAGAAAAATGGAAATATAAGGGATATCTAAGTCCATCTGGGCTGCTATAACAAAATTCCTCAGATTTGGATAGCTTATAAACAACAACAAAAATGAATTCGTCACAGTTCTGGAACCGGGGAAGTCCCATCTCAGGTTGCCAGCATAGTCAGGTTCCGCTGAAGAGGCTTTTCTGGGGAGGGTTCTCTTGTGAGGGTCCTTTTCTGGTGCAGATTGCCAACTCCTTGTTGCATCCTTGTACGGGAAAAGAAGAGAGGGGTCACTCTCTGGCCTACTATAAAAGGGCACTCGTTCCATGTGTGAAGATTCTGCCTGCCCGCGTGACCTAATCACTTCCCAAAAGACCCCACCTGCTAATACCCCCACCTGCTAATACCCACCTTGGAGATTTGAACTATGATATGTGAATTTTGCATTCAGACCATAACAAGGAGTATATTTATTACTTATCTAATACTCTGTTTTAATTCTAAGAAATCTGTATCAGGCATCTCCTTTGATGCTAGAATAATACATTTTAAACTTCATGCATTTTCCAATATGTGCTGTTTTAATTCCATCTGTGCTTGAATTTTCTTAGTGACATGAGTAAAGCCTTGACATATACACTTGTTAAAATGGCCTCTTGAAGATTGACTAGATAACAAGCTAAAATTAATGGTCATTGTAATATTGAGAAAGAAAATCATCCTTGAAGACAATTAGATGCCAAATGAATTAACACACAGCATATTAACACAAATATGAAGTCAACAAATAGGGTTTTTTGATCTTTAATAATTTTAATAATTTATGTAGATTTTAGTAATGATACTATATACTATGTACATATACAGGTAGCCTAGTATTTCATTTAAAATCAATACAGAAGAAAGCTTATTTCTCTGAAGTATTTACAAAATGCACAATTTTAATTTTCAAAATTTAACATTTGTCTTTTAATGGATATTTATAATGTTCAAGTATGTTGTGTTATATGTACAGAATGGAATACATAACACAAAAGAATTATTTATTATCTGTGTATGACCCTGAACTGCATCAAAGACCATATAAAGCAGGTCATATAATTTTAAATAAGCAATAGTGATAGAATAAATTTTTTCACATATAAAATAAAAATATTGGAGATTGATCCTGCTTCTGCCCTTGTGGATGGGTTATTCCCCGAAGGCTCTGTCAATTCTTTAGCTGCCTTGAGTCTTGTAGCTTAGTTATAAAGAGAAGCTTGGAGGTAAATGTTCTGCAGTATTCAAAAGGCTTCCATGAAGGAAATATACTTGAGAGCTGTTCATTATATTTGCAAATAGTTATGTTGGGTTGGAATATGAAAGAAAACTTGGTTGATTTGGTTGATTTTCCTAGCTCATCAGTTTTGAGGTTATTGTAACTAACATACTTCAGTCAGAGGCACTAATGAATTAAACACACAATGTTTGAGCTGCGCTAATACTGTAGCAACTGATCACATGTGGTTGTATAAATTGGAAATTCACATTAAATTAAATTAAAAATTCTCTCTCTTCTTTCTTTCTTTCTTCTCTTTCTTTCTTTCTTTCTTTCCTTCTCTCTTTTCTTTCCTTCTTTCTTTTCTTTTCTTTTCTTTTCTTTCTTTCTTTCTTTCTTTCTTTCTTTCTTTCTTTCTTTCTTTCTTTCTTTCTTTCTTTCTTTCTTTCTTTCTTCTTTCTTTCTTCTTTTTTTCTTTCTTTTTCTTTCTTGGACTTTTGCTCTTGTTGCCCAGGGTGCAGTGCAATGTTACATCCTGGCTCACTGCAACCTCTGCTTCTCAGATTCAAGCAATTCTCCTGCCTCAGCCTCCCGATTAGCTGGGATTACAGGCATGTGCTACCAGGCCCAGCTATTTTTGTATTTTTAGTAGAGCTCTTTCACCATGTTGGCCAGGCTGATCTTGAACTCCTGCCTTCAGGTTATCCACCCACCTTGGCCTCCCAAAGTTCTGAGATTACAGACACGAGCCACTGCACCTGTCCCACACTGGTTATATTTCAAGCACTCAAGAGATACACATGGTTTGTGGTAACTAATGGATAGTACAGATATAGATAGAACAGTTTCATTCACACTGTAAGTACTATTAGCCAGTTGTTGTAAGATGTATGATAACCTCCTTTGCAATTATATTTAGTCAAGAGAGAGCAAGTGCAATCTAAAGTCATTAGAGTAATATTGATTTTTAAATAATGACTAAACACTATTAGGATAATAAACCTATGTTACATTTTTCCTGATTAGATCAATACCATCATGAGATATAGTCCAAAGATCCACTGTGAGATACTTTATGGAAACTCTAATTTTTAACTAAAAAGGCATGATATGTGAACATTCATAGCTTAATAAAAATTATAGTTAATTGAATGGTAGCCTGCTGTCGTAAACATGGTTACTTTCCTGGTATCCCTACTATATTCTTCCCAACTGACATCATTCATGTAGTTTCTATGTGGTTAATTCCAACTGGATTTCCAAGATGAACCCCCTTTTCTTTCTTTTATTTTTTTACTATAAGTTCCGGGGTACATGTGCAGATGCTACAGGATTGTTACATAGGAATACACATGCCATGGTGGTTTGCCGCATCCATCCCCCCATCATCTACATTAGGTATTTCTCCTAATGTTATCTCTTCTCAATTCTCCACCCTCTGCTATCCCTCCACTAGCTCCCACCCCCTGACAGGCCCTGGTGTGTGATGTTCCCCTCCTTGTGTCCATGTGTTCTCATTGTTCAACACCCACTTATGAGTGAGAACATGCGGCATTTGGTTTTCTGTTCTTCTGTCGGTGTGCTGAGAATGATGGCTTCCAGTTTCATCCATGTCCCTACAAAAAACATGAACTCATCCTTTTCTGTGGCTGCATAGTGTTCCATGGTGTATATGAGTCACATTTTCTTTATGCAGTCTATCATTGATGGGCATTTGCTTTGGTTCCAAGTCTTTGCTATTGTAAACAGTGCCAGAATAAACATACGTGTGCATGTGTCTTTATAATAGGGGTGAGCCCCCTTTTCTAAAAGGAGTAATCATAATCTCTTCCATCTGCCACAATCATGACATCATGAATATAAATTGAGCTCAGGCCCCAAATCCTACCATGAGTTGCATTCCTCCCGTGTTGCCACTTGATTAATGGGTGTGAAAGGGCTTCATAAGTTGAAACAAAGTGAAATCTAGCAGTTTTGCTGTAGGATGGGGGAGGCTGAGTCTCACTTTTACAAGATGCTGGCGTGTATGGACTGAGACCCAGAATAATCATAGTTATGTTGTTGCCCTGGGATGTGCTAGCCTGAAGATGAAGACATTTAGAGGACAGGGGATGAGAGCATCACACACTGCCACTAAAAAGTCAGTTACTTATTCACATTTAACTATAGATGTCAAATTTTGAGTTGCACTTTCTGTAATGTAAATCCAAAATTATTGTGATACTCTTAAGGTATGTGACGGCTTATAGGCAAATTTGTCTCTCCAAAGTGGAAATTAACAACCTTATTTGAATGCAGTCTTCACATTCAATTTACTAAAAGTGTATTGATGTTGCTACATTTAAATTGCAAAATAAATAGAATAAATTTACTCTTTAAAAGCAAGAATAGGGCTGGGCACAGTGGCTCGCACCTGTAATCTTAGCATTTTGGGAGGCCAAGGAGGATGAATAACTTGAACTCAGGTGTTTGAGATCAGCCTGGCCAGCATGGTGAAATCCTATCTCTACTAAAAGTATAAAAATTAGCTGGGTGTAGTAGCGAGCACCTATAATCCCAGTTACGTGGAAGAGAAGCACTTTAACCTGGGAGGCAGACGTTGCAGTGAGCCGAGATTTTCTGGGTGACATAGAGAAACTCTGTCTCAAAAAAGAAAAGAATAGGCAGTATTATTCACCACGTATACATCTATTAACTTCTATTAATTTAATAAACAGTGTTCAAAGTCTCTGGTTTAGGATAGAACAGAAGTAGATATTTTGGGTAACACCTGAAAATGGACCCTAAAGGAATCACAAGGAAAGAGAATACAGAGTAAAACAGTAGCTCACAGCCCGGCCTGGTGGCTCACACCTGTAATCCCAGCACTTTGGGAGGCTGATGCAAATGGATCACCTAAAGTCAGGAGTTCAAGACCAGCCTGGACAACATGGCAAAACCTCACCTCTATTAAAAGTATAAAAATGAGCTGGGTGTGGTGGCGGGCACCTGTAATACCAGCTACTCAGGAGGCTGAGACAGGAGAATAGCTTCAATTTAGAAGGCGGAGGTTGCAGTGAGCTGAGATAGAGCCACTGCACTCCAGCCTGGGCGACAGAGTGGGACTCTGAAAAAGCAAAAAACAAAAACAAACAGTGGCTCATAATTCACAGGCATGTAATCCACACCACTCTGCATTCTGAGAGGACAGGTGTGAAGTATAGTCAGTTTGGGATTGTAATCAGGTTCCTTAACCGAAAGATGTAAGGGAAACTCAGATGCTTTACCCCTCCCACCCTAAACACACATAGACAATAACAGCGGTGACAGATTTCAAGATGAAATCAGAGCTGTGCTTCTCCCTCTCCCATTCTCAAAATTAGGAAGGTTTTGTTTTGAGGTGCCAGAGTCCACATTAGGGGACATACACCTTCCTCAGTAGACGTTTCAGATATTTTAGAGAGCATATGGATTAGGAAGTTGAAGTTCAACAATAGTGTTTTAAGATATAGGGGAGGGACAGCGGGGGGGGAGCAGGGGAGGGATGGCATGGGGAGAAATGCCAAATATGGGTGAGGGGGCAGAAGGCAGCAAAACACACTGCCACGTATGTACCTATGCAACTATCTTGCATGTTCTGCACATGTACCCCAAAACCTAAAATGCAATAAAAATTAAAAAAAAAAAAAAAGATATGTGGTATCTAGTAGAGGAATGAAGATGACATTTTTATCAACAAACCCCGGGGAAGGGTGAGGAGACAGATGATCCTGTAAGGAACCTAAATTTCTTATCTTTCATGGCATAGAGTCAACCACTTAAAGTCTGATAATGATGAGCTAGGAAATCAGTGTGTAGTTACTGAGACATCATTGTGGACACAACCAGGAAAAGAAAATCTGAAAACAGGAGCCCTTCAAATACAATTTGAAATACAGTGCCAAGTTCATTGGAAATTTGTTAGTTCAAGTGGTGAATTAACCTAAAAATATCACAGGGGCCAGGTGTGAAGTAAAAACACAAACTGTTTTCTGCTCCTCTCATACTACAACTGTGGACACAGAAGGCGTCTGTGTGTGGGAGTTTCTCTCCATGTACCAAGCAAGCAGTCAGTTCTGTAGTGGACACAAGCTGAGTATCCTCCAGCCCGGTTCCAGTCCAATCCTGTCCACCTGGAGAGAGTCTCAGAACCCACGGGGTGAGGGCCCAGTCCCACAGGACTGCCCTCCACTTCCAATGCCAATCACAAGCCTCAGGCTCTTTTGCCTGTGCTTCTGACTACCTATGCATCAGGGATACCACCACCCCCTCCTGGGGTTTGAGTAATTTGTTAGAGCAGCTCCCAGAACTCAGGGAAAGACTTATGTACATTTTCTAGTTTATTATAAAAGACATGACAAAGGATACAGTTGAAGACATGTACCAGGCGAGGAATGCAGGAAGGGGCATGAAGCTTCCATGCCCTCTTTGGGGACATCACCCTCCAAAAACCTCCATGTGTTCAGCTGTCCAGAAGCTCTCTGAACTGTGTCCTTTGGGGCCTTTTATGGAGACTTCATTGGACAGACATGATTGAAGCATGGAGAAATGTGATTAGGCACAAAGGATATGATCTAGTCCTAATAGACTTGGCGGGGGAAAACCCAGCAAAGCCTGTCTATTCACATTCTTCTTGGCCTCTCTGTGCGGTGTTCTTCTCTCCCATGAAGGGGCCAGAACTCCTGGAATGGGAGCCTATGCACAGCAATCAGACAAGGCAGATCAGAGAATTTCTTTACAGCCAGCTTTAAGACAGAAAAGTGGAAGAAGATTCCTGCCCTGGGGAGAAAAATTGTGTATAAAAGGCAGAGAGGAGAAGGGCAGAGAGAGGGAGTCTATTTTCTGAGGCCTGCTCCTGAGGCCTAAAGAACCCCGATGTCAGGACAAAGGCAGTGGGAATTAGAGCCAGAACATAGATGAAAACATGTATATAAAAAACATAAGCTAATAATGTACAAGCGAGGAGGCAACCGTTGTTTATGACTCAATGTAAAACTTGCAAAGAGAGAGAAATGAGTGAAGAATAATACTTCAATCATTCTTCTGTCTTGGTGTTCATAACATAGGCTCACACACACACACACACATACACACATCTTCACACATATATACACACAGAATCAGAATCAGAAGGAAGGAGACATCAAGATACCATATGTGCATAGATGGACTACCTGTCAGAATGAACAGAAAAGGAGAGGAATAGAAATGTAAGAGAATACATTTATTACATTTATATTAATACATTTATATAAATACATTTATATTAATACAGAAAATTAATAAGGATATCCAGGACTTGAATTCAGATCCAGAACAAGTAAACTTAATAAATATGTATAGCGCTCTCCACTTTAAATACACAAAATATACATTCTCCACTTTCAATACACAAAATATTGATCAGCCATTATTAATAACCATTCTTAGAATTAAGCAATATTCCTGTTCTCTCTCCCTCTTTTTCTTC
>CM052658.1:10475424-10520062 GCA_028533165.1 Leontopithecus rosalia | reverse complement strand
ACTTACTGAACTCTTGCTGATCACATCACCAGTTTCAGATTTTTTCCTGTCGGGAGAGTGCCTTTCCCTGGTGCTGGCTGAGACCAATTATTATTTTAGAGAGGCAGTTAGCAACCACCTGACGGTCGCCTGATATTCCTGGTGGAGAGTAGGGAGAGCTCCCTCCTGCCCTGCTCATACCTTGCTAGTAACATACTGTAACAGTGCTATGTAGATTGTCATGATGATTTTACAGGTGTATACTTATCCCCAAATGCATAAAGTTGTACATATTAAATATGTACAGCTTTTTGTTTGCCTGCCGTCCCTGCTAAAATGGTGTAAAAAAAAGTCATGCCGCATATCATTATTTTATCTTGGCCACTACTGTCATCTTGAGCATTGCAAATTAGTTATTCTAGATGAAACAAAAAGAGGCTCACCTTTGACAATTTTTAAACATTTTTAGTATTTTTAAGGTTCAATCAATACCACTTTGAACTGCTCTAATCTGGCAGCTGACCTAATGTGTACCTAATAAATATTATCATCATTTTCTGTTGCTAGTCAGGCATTTCATTTTAGATAATGCAATGTGGATGGGGACACTCACTTCCTGTAGATGACTCATGGAACTAATACATAATAGAGTAACAAATTAAAAATATATTTAAGTTCAATCTACGTGAAAGAGAACAATTGACAAATGACATAGGTTACTAGTAGGAAGTAGTAAGAAAGCTGGGTTTTGATTTTTTTTTAACAAATACTTTTCTAGTGCATTTATATCAAGCACAGTGCAAGTAACTTTCCATCAGTTCTTCTATTGCACTCTATTTTCCTTTCCAAGAAAGGAATTTTGTGAATTGTTTTAAGCACAGCTAAGTGTTATTGTTCATATTTTGAGCATTTACTGTTAAAGTACCTCATTTCCTTTTCAAATGTGTAATTTTAAAGATGTGATGAATTCTTCAGAATAATTTTATGATAATCAGGAAAGCAGTTTTTCCAGCTATATACAATTTAAATTTTATAGTGACAATCATATGAAAAATAGAAATACACTTTGCAGCAAATTCGGGGAATTATTTCTGCTAAATTAGTAACTCACATAATACAATTTGGGTTTATTTTATTTTATTTTTTTGTCATTACACCATGCAGCTGTTTTCCTCCATCCCAAGAATGTAACTAGTGTTTGCAGGATCATTTCAAGTACTCAGTTGTAAAATGGCAGTTTTACATTCTGAGGTGATTTAAAACCCTTATTCCCATGAGTATTCATGGAAACTAGTTACTTTTTGAGCATTAAGATAATGCATTAATCTGAAATATAACTTTTCTCATTGTGGATGTTTTTACTCTATCTTTTAAAATTGACAAAAATGTGTGTAAGTTTACTATGTACAGTAATATGTTTTGTGGAATATATAGATTGTGGAATGGTCATAGCTAGCTAATTAACAAGTATATTATTTCACATGGTTATTATTTTCAATGGTGAGAACACTTAATATCCACTCTCTTTGCATTTTTTAAGAACACAACATATTATTATCTATGGTTGTCATACAATAGATCTGTCCTCCTATTTAGCTGTAATTATGTTTCATTTGACCATCTCCATGTTCTACCCTCCAAACCCCTCCAGCCTCTGTTAACCACCATTCTATTCTCTACTTTTTTTTTTTTTTTTTTGAGACGGAGTTTCGCTCTTGTTACCCAGGCTGGAGTGTAATGGCGTGATCTCGGCTCACCACAACCTCTGCTTCCTGGGTTCAGGCAATTCTCCTGCCTCAGCCTCCTGAGTAGCTGGGATTACAGGCACGTGCCACCATGAACAGCTAATTTTTGATATTTTTAGTAAAGACGGGGTTTCACCATGTTGACCAGGATGGTCTCGATCTCTTGACCTTGTGATCCACCCCCCTCGGCCTCCCAAAGTGCTGGGATTACAGGCTTGAGCCACTGCGCCCGGCCTCTGTTCTCTACTTCTATGAGATCATTTGTTTTCTGATTTCACATATGAGTGAGGTGATGTGATATTTGTCTTTATGTGCCTAGCTCATATCACTAAACATACTGTAATCCAGATTGATTCAAGTTATGATAAATGACAGAGTTTCTTTCATTTTTAAAATGTGGTGTATATACACAATGGAATATTGGCTGAACATTGTGTATGTATATACCACGTTTTAAAAATACATTCATCCATTGCTGATATTTAGGTTGATTTCAAATCTTGGCTATTGTAAATAGGTGCTGTAATAAAAATAAATGCAGGTATCTCTTCAACATAACGACTTTATTTCCTTTGGATATATACCATTAGCAAAATTGTCAGCCCATGTGGTAGGTCAATGTTTAGTTTATTCTGGAACATCTATCCTATTTTTCATAATGACTGTACTAATTTACATTCCCATCAACACTTGGTGAGTATTCCATTTTCTCCACAACTTTGCTATCACTTGTTATATTTTGTCTTCCTGAGGAGTGACATAATATCTCATTTTGTTTTGATTTGCATTACCCTGATCAATAGTGATATTGAACATTTTTATACACCTGTTAGTCCTCTTTTGGGAAATGTCTATTAATGCCTTTGCCCATTTTTAATTGAGTTATTTGTATTCTTGCTATTGAGTTGTTTGAGTTTCTTACATATTTTGAATATTGACCCTTTATCAGATGTATAGTTTGCAAATATTTTCTTCCATTCTGTAGATTGTTTATAGTCTCTTGATTTTCTCCTTTGCTGTGCAGAAAGTTTTAGTTTTTGGTAATTCCACTTGTTTATTTTGCATTTGTTGCCTCTGCTTTTGGGGGCATATCAAACAAACAAACAAAAAACCCTTGCACAGACCAATGTCATGGAGTTGTTTCTTGTTTTTGTTTTTTTTTTTCCTAGTAGTTTTATAGTTGTGGGTCTTACATTTAAGTCTTATTCCATTTTAAATTGATTTCATATGTGGTGAGAAATAAGGATTTAGTTTTATTCTCTGCATATGTATATCCAATTTATCCAACACCATTTATTGAAGAGATTATCTTTTCCCCATTCTGTGTTCTTGGTGCCTTTGTAGGAAATCAGTTGCCTGTGAAAGAGTAAGTTTATTTCTGGGCTCTCTGTTCTGTTCCACTGGTCTGTCTGTCTGTTTTTATGCTAGTACCAAGCTGTTTGGTGAATACAGCTTTGTAATACACTTTGAAGTAAGGTAGTGTGATGTTTTCAGCTTTGTTCTTTTTGAAGAACTCTATCCAGAGTCTTTTATAGTTTCATGTATTTTATGATTTTTTTTAATTTCTGTGAAGAATGTCATTGGTACTTTGATAGGGATTGAGTATTGCAGATGACTCTAAGTAGTATAGACATTTTAAGGCTCTTACTACTTTGAATCTATGAATAAAATTTTTCTTTTTATTTGTGTCTTCTTCAACATGTTTCACCAGTGTTTCATAATTTTCAATAGAGAGATCTTTCACCTCCCTGGCTAATATTTTTGGAGTATTTTATTTTTTTATACCTATCAAAAAGGAGATCATTTCTTGATTCCTTTTTCATGTAGTTTACTGTTAGTATACAGAAACACTATTAATTTTTATTTTTGTGTTAATTTTTATCCTGCACCTATGATAAATTTATTAGTTCCAACAACTTTTGGTGAAGTCTTTAGAATTTTCTATAAAACAGACTGTCAGCTGCAAACAATGATAATTTAATTTTTTTTCCAATTTGAATGCCTTCTATTACTTCCTTTTGCCTAATTGTTCTGGCTAGGACTTCTAGTATTATGTTAATAGAAGTAAGTGGTGAAAGCAGATGATATGGTTTGGCAGTGTCCTCACCCAAATCTCATCTTGAATTGTAGCTCCCATAATTCCCACCTGTTGTGGGAGGGACCCACGGGAGATAATTGAATCATAGGGGTGGTTTTCCCCATACTGTTCCCATAGCAGTGAATAAGTCTCATGAGACCTGATGGTTTTGGAAGGGGAAACTCTTTTGCTTGGCTCTCATTCTCCCTCTTGCCTGCTTCCGTGTAAGAAATGCCTTTCACCTTCCGCCATGACTGTGAGGCCTCCCCAGCCACATGAACTGTGAGTCCATTACACTCTTTTTATTTACAAATTACCCATTCTTAGGTATGTCTTTATCAGTAGCATGAAAACAAACTAACACCTTGTTTTGTTCCAGATCTTAGAGGAAAAACTTTTATCTTTCCCATTTAATATGATGTTAGTTGTGGGATTTTCACCTATGGCCTTTATTATGTTGAGGCATATTTATCTATACCTAATTCATGGAGTGTTTTTATGATGATCATAGGTTAAGTTTTGTCAAAGGTTTTTTCTGCATCTATTGAAATGATAATATTTTTTTGTCATCCATTCTGTTAGTGTGATATATCACCTTTATTGATTCACATATGGTAAGCTATCCTTTCATCTCTGAGGTGAATCTGACATATCACAGTGAATGATGTTTTCCATTTGCTGTTGAATTTGGTTTATTAGTATTTTGTTAAGGATTTTTACATCTTTGTTCTTCAGGAATATTGGCTGGTAGTTTTGTGTTCAGATTCAGTGCTGTCTGGATAATGCTAGCCTCATACAATGGGTTTGGAAGTATTTTTCCTGTTTCAATATTTTAGAAAAATTTGAGAAGAATTGATATTAGTTTTTTAAATGTTTGGTAGAATTCAGCAGGGAAGCCATGAGGTCCTGGTCTTTTTAATGATAGGAGATTTTTTATTTATTTTTAATTTTCTTACGCAATATTGGTCTCTTCAGAGATTCTACTTCTTCATAATTCAATCTTGGTAAGTTGCATATGTTAAGAATTTATTGATTTCTTCTAGGTTATCCAATTTGTTGGCATATAATTGTTCATAATATTTTCTTATACTGTTTTGTATACCTATGGTATTGGTTGTAATGTCTACTTACTTGTCTCGGAATTTGAATCTTCTTTCTTTTTTTTTTTAGTCTAGCTAATGGTTTGTCTAATTCATTTATCAATTCAAAAAACTAGCTTTTAGTTTTGTTGCTCTTTTCTAATGCTTTGAAATAGTCTCTATTTTATTTATTTTTGTTTTCATCTTTATTTCCTTCCTTCTTATTTTAGATTTAGATTTTTTTTTCCTTGTTTAGTAGTTCTTAGAGGTACAAGGTTAGGTTGTTGGAGATTTTTCTTATTTTCTGATAGAGGCATTTATTGTTATAAACTTCTCTCTTAGAACTATTTTTACTATATCTCATAGAATATGTTGTGTTCCCATTTATATTTGTCTGAAGAATATTTTAATTTTCCATTTTAAATTTTTTCATTGACCCACTTTTCAGGAACATGCTTTTAATTTCCATGTATTTGGAAATATTCTAACGTTTCTCCTGTTATTGATTTCTAGTTTTATGACACTGTGGTCTGATAATATACTTGATATGACTTTAATCTTCGATTTGTTGAGACTTGTTTGATGGCCTAATATAGGATCCATCCTGGATAATGTTCTATGTGTAAGTAAGAAGGATGTGTATTCTGCAGCTGTTGGATGGCTTGTTTTGTATGTCTTTATGCCTGCTATATTTGTTTGGTCAAGAATACAGTTTCAGTCTGATGTTTCCATGTTGATTTTCTTTCTGGATGAACTATCCATTGCTGGAAGTGAGGTGTTGAAATCATATTCAATTAGTGTATTTCAGCCTATCTCCTCCAATTTATTAATATTTACTTTAGGTATTTAGGTATTCTTCTATTGGGTATGTATATTTATAATTGTTATATCATCTTACTGAATTGACTACTTTATAATGACCTTCTTGTCTTTTTTCAGGATTTTGGCTTAAAGAATATTTTTTCTGATATAACTTTACCTACCCTTGCACTTTATGGTTTCCATTCCTTCACTTCTAATTCATATTAGTCGTTACCTGTGAAATGTGTCTCTTGTAGTGCATTTCAGCATATAGTTCAATCATGTATGTTTTTTTTTTCTTAAATCCATTCAGCTACTCAATGTCTTTAGAATAGAGAATTCTTAATTATTTATAGGTAGGAACTTAATACTATCTTTTTGTTACTTGTTTTCTAGTTGTTTTGTAGATTCAATCTTCCTCTCTTTTTTTTTTCAGGAAACGTGTTTCATTCTTTGCTTTTTATGTTAGTGTATCTGTTACAGGCTTTTGACTTAAGATTACCATGAGGCTTATGAAAATCATCTTATAGTTACAGCAAGTTATTTTAGCCTGATAACAGCTTAACTTAGATTGCCAAAAAAAAAGAAAGGCAAAGAAAGCAAAAGCAAAAATGTTTACATTTTAACTCTACTTTCCCCTGACAGAATTTTTGATGTCACGATTTACATTATTTTATATGGCATATCCATTAACAGATGATTTTAGTTACCATTATTTTAATAATTTTGTGTTTTAACTGTCATATTAAAATATGTGATTTATATACCATCATTACAATATTAAAATATTCTGAATATTTGTGTATTTACATTTACAGTGAGTTTTGTACTTTCAGTGATTTTTGTTTAATCACTGGCGTCCTTTCCTTTCAGCTTGAAGACCTCTTTGTATCTTATCTTATAAGGTGGTGATTAACTCTCTCTGCTTTTGTTTGTCTGAGAAATTATTTTTTCCTCTTATTTCTGAAAAGCAGCTTTGAAGGGTAAAGTATTTTTCTGTTGACAGTTTTTTCCCCCAGCGCTTTGAATATATCATCTTGCTCTCTCTCGGCCTGTTAAATGTTTGTCGAGATGTCTGCTGTTGGCATATTAGAACGCTTGTCATTTGTGCTTTGATTTTTTGCTCCTGCTGCTTTCCAAATCCTCTTTTTTCAGTATAGTATATCTTGAGGGTAATCTTATTTAAATTACATCAGAATAAAGACCTTTTACCTTCCTGTAAATATTTCTGTTTTTCTCCAAGTTTGGAAAGTTTTCTGCTACTATTTTTAAAATAACATTTTACCTTTAAGCTTTATCCATCACTGCTTTTTTTGAATGCCAATGATATTTGCTTATATAAGATTATCCCAGAAATACTGTAGGTGTTATTTTTTGAATTTATATTTCATTTTTTCCCATTGTATATTTTCAAATAACTTGTCTATCAGTTTACAGAATCATCTCTCACTTAAGAAGTTATTCTGTTGATAATCTCTATAGCTTTTTAAAATGTCATTCATTGTAATTTTCAGCTCCAGGATTTCTATTTGATTTAATTTTATTATTATTATTTCAATTTATCATTTTCTCATCTTAGTCACAATGTTTTCTTCATTTCTTTGGTATTTTTTTTGACAGTTGTTGAGCTTCCTTAAAGCAGTTATATTTACTTCATTGTGAGACAGTTTTCATACGTCTCCATTTTTTTTAGGGTTAGTTGTTGCCAATTCATTTTATGTATTTGTTGACTTCGTGTTTCCCTGATTGTTCTTGATCTTTTTGGTCATGTGCTGATGTCTGCAGACTGTAAAAGTAGGTAAGTATTCCAGTCTTTGCAATCTGCATTTGTCTATGAATATCCCTCAGTATTAAGCCTGTCGAGAGATTATGGGCGAGTCATCTGGTGTGATCCTTAAGCTTGTGACCACTGCAGCCATTGCAGTACTAGGGGGTGCCCTATATCCTAGATCACCGTGGCTGGAATAGTGACTGTCAGAATTTTATGGATACCGAGCCTGCCACAGCGTAGGTCTAAAATTCCATGAATTCTGTAATTGGTGCAGTGCCAGGGTGCACTTGAGGACCATAGTTACTAGGGCTAGTACAGTAGTGGGTTGTGTCTAAATCCTATGAGCTCTGAGGTTTGCCTGATGTGGTGGGTTATTTAGAAGCCAGGGCTGCTATAATTGGCCAGTAGTGATGTGAACCAGAATTTGAGTCATTCTTGCAGGGTCTATGGGTTCCTATCTTGCATGATGGTAGGTCTAGAGTATCAGGCTATAGATACCAGGCCAACGTCAGAGATCATGGACATGTACCCAATGCTGGGTTTTACTGTGGTTAGCCTGGTAATTGCATCCAAGGCAAAGTTCTACAATTACTTGCCTCTCTTTCTCCCAGTGAACAGTGTCTCTCTCTACTCTGTGCTGCCTGGGCTGGAGGTTGGGTAACATAGGTCATGCAAAAATGTGCTTTCTACCTTTTTCAATGTGTCTTTCCTAATTATTGTGCTATAACAAAGAACATTGATCTTTCACCTGATTTTCTTAGCTCTCGTAAAGATATTTTTACTTGTGGATAATTGTCCAAATTGATGTTTTTTCAGGTGGGTGATGACTGGAAAGTCTCCATCCACAATCTTGTTCTGCCTTCCTCAGATTTGACTATTCTTAATGTCCTTTTTCTATTATGTGCATTTAAATGGAACACTTAAAACAGACACATACCTTTTTGACTATTTTACAAATAAATAAAATAATTAAATGTGAATGGAGCACTTAGACTCATATCCTTTAATTATTTTACAGATAAGTAAAATAATTAAATGTTAATTTATTCAAGGTAATAAACATTTATTTAAAGAAATCACAGTAGATCTAAACTCATCATTGTGGCTTACCTATAAAGAGGGCTTGGTGCTGGGCATTTTCTTCTTCTTTTTAAAATTATATACTTCTTTCCAACATGAATGTCTTCTAAATGGTGATGATGCTGTAATTATTATCTTCAGCCATGAATTCTTCATAAATTCTGAGACTTATTACCAAATTTCACTAGAAATAGGATTCTAGAAATCTTACCACCCTGTGAGGATAGTTATAATGATTCTGAAGTCCAGGTTCCCCTGTAACAAAGCTTGTAAGGTATTAAAAAAAAAAGATGTAACACTGAATAAAAAAGAAACAAAAGATAAGAAAAAATAACTTGGAATAAATAGAGATTGTACAAGGGAAGGAAAGTTTTAAAATATTAATATTTTTAGATAAATCAAAATACTTTATTTTAAAAATGCCATAATAAGTAGTGTTTGGAAATTAAAAATAAGATATTATAAATTAAAAAGATAATAGATATTTTTTTAAAATAGTCAATATAAGTTCAGAGAAATAAAGATGAGAAAGGAAATCATCTGTTAAGTAACACAAGATGATGAAATAGATATATATATAGGTAGGGTAATAAAGTGTGATAACAAATATTAAAATAATGAAAATTTTACTAAGAGAATATTTAAACGATGCATTTTTATATAAGATTTTAGAACATTTTGTGTAACAGTGAGCTATGTGTTTTCAGAATTAAAGATAAAAAGAGAATGTCCAGCAAAATGGATGAACATACACTCACATAGAGACATGTAATTATGAAACTTTAGAAACATAAAGGTTAAATGAAGGTTCTGCAGCTTCCAGTGGGGACAGAAACAACAACAAGCAAAAAGCATGTCACATACAAAAGATCAAAAATCAAAATGGCTTTGCATTTTCCAACAGCAATGCTGGAAGTAAGAAGAATCCAATCATGCCTATAGAATTCTGAAGAAGGATGATCTCTAGTGGTTCTATAGTGAGCTAATTATTAATGAGTTGTTAGAATAAATGCAAAATGTCACAAATTTTACCCCCTTTACTTTCATGCCACACAAGCTACTAGAGAATTGCTTCCATCCATTTGCCCTGCTATAACAAAATGCCATAAACTATCTATAACAGGAATGTCTTTCTCAGAGCTCTAGGGGCCAGGAAATCCAAGATTAAAATATGAGCAGATTCATTGTTTGGTGAGGGCTTGCTTTCCGGTTCATAGATGGTGACTTCTAGCTGTGTTCTTACAGGTAGAAGAGTCTAACTTGCTCTATCAGGTTTCTTCATAAGGGCACTGATGCTAATCATGATGGCTCTTCCCTTAGGACCTTAACACCTCATAAACTCCCCACCTCCCCATATCATTATATTGCAGGTTAGGATTTCAACAAGCAAATTTTAAGAGACACAAACATTCAGAACATAGCAAGGATGTTTCTTCCAAAAAAAAGAAGCAAACCTGGAAAACAAGACAAGGATTTAGAAAACCAAAGGACTAACAGAAAAGGGGTATATCTCTAGCATTATGCGGAAGAGAGGTCCCAGGGTGAATATGTGTTCTTTCAAACAGAGAAATGAATAAGGAAGATGTTAGAGGGGGTGCAAAGAGTGCTACATAAATAAAAGGCAAATTAAATTCTGAGGTTGACAAAAAAATGTAAGTCCTATATTGACAGCTGTGTAGCATGACTAGAGCAAAATCAATTCCAATAGAAGAAATCAGCTCTCCAGGTAGGATTGCAAGTAGATTACATTATGTGATTGATCTTGTAGGTAATTATAATGAAAGACTACTAAGATATAAGAATAGGCAAACCTACCAAAAAAGGTAGCAATTTGAAAAGGGACTATTAATAACAAAAAGTGAGAAAAAAACCATAATTATTATACACTGCACTGATAGATTTTGAAAAATATTTGCAAAGTTATAATAATATAAATGCCTAATATTACTAAGCCAAGAAAGGCAGGATAACTAACCTGCTATGATAAAAAATGGGGAACAGAGGAAATAACCATGTAAGAGTTAAAATTTCATCTAAAATAAGTCAATTGAAAATATTTAAAATTAATAACAAATAGATATACATGCATATTATTTAGATATACATATAAAAGTTATGCAAATACAAGATTACCACAGTAAAGCGTAGGTAATGGTGATTTTGAGGAATAAAACAAAGAAATGTCAACTTTTTTTGGGAGCCTTTTAATGTCATTTAACTTGCTGGGTGCAGTGGCTCATGTCTATAAGCCCAGAGCTATGGGAGGCTGAGGTGGAAAGACCATTTGAGTCCAGGAGTTCAAGACTAGCCTGGACAATATAGTGAACCCCCATATCTACAAATATATATTTTTTAATTAGTCAGGCATGATATTGCACATCTGTAGTCATAGCTGCTCAGGAGGCTGAGGCAGGAAGACTCCTTAAGCCCAGGAATTAGATGTTACTATGAGCTATGTTTATGCCATTGTACTTTAGTCTGAGTGACAGAATGAGACCCTGTCTGAGAAATTTCAAAATATTATTTAATTTTGTTTGTTTGTACTTGTTAATTATGTATGATAAAAATAAATTCAAAATAAGAATATATTTCTATGGTATTTGGTGAGGAAATTTATTTGGTTAGATGTACAAGCTATTGAAGAATAAAATCAATGAATTCAAGAATATTAAAACTTAAAACTTGTATTCAAAAAAAAAATGGTGGAGGGAAGGGGAGGGGAGGGACAGTGGAGGGGCAGGGAGATGGGGAGGTATAACACTGGGAGAAATGCCTGATGTAGGTGACAGCTAGGATGGGGGATGGAGACAGAAAACTACCATGGCATGTATGTACCTATGCACTAATCCTGCAGGATGCAAGATATGCACATGTACTTCAGAGCCTAAAGTACAATTAAAAAACTGGTAACAAAAATAACAAGAAAACTACAGGAACAAAATGAAGCCACTGCACAGATTGGGATAATATATTTGAAAATATATTTGAAATCTGCACAACAAATGAAATATTTATTTTCAAAATATACAAAGTTCTAAAAATCAATTAGAAAAATAATCAATCTTGTAGAAAAATAAGCAATGGATCATAACAGAAGAAAAAATTCAAATGTCCAATAAATATGGGAAAATTTAGAAATATAAATTAAAAAATATATAACACTTCATTTTGCTAGATGGGTAAATATGTAAACTTCTGAAATACCAAATATTTACCAGCAAGTGGGAAACATACATTTTTCTTCATACACTACTTGAAAAGTCTAGGTTGGTACAATCACTTTTACCAATAATTTGCCATTGTGTGGTGGAGTTGAAACTGTTCATATCCATTGATCTAGAACTTCAGCTTACAGATAAATATTCTGATAAGGCAATATTTACACTAACAGAATCTTAGCTTAATTCATATATACTTATCTAATTATTACACTCACAATTTTTATTATTGCCTTTATTTTACAGTTGAGACATTGAAGCATACAGAATTAATTAGCTTCTGCAAGGCTACCTAGCTAATTTCGCTTTTGTTAAAACAAATGAATTAGATAACATGGATTATACTGGAAAAATACATTGTTGAGTGAAAATTAAATTTCTGAGAGCACGTAAGAGTGATAAATGTATAAAGTTTTAAAACAAAATAAAGTTATATGTTATATGTGTATTTAAATAATACAGTGACATTTTCCAAATCAGAAAAACATAGATGTGGAAGATACCCACTAAACTGAGAGTAGTATTGGTCTCTCTGGAGGCAGGATCAAAATATCAGGAAGAGCTTCAAAGCTATGTCACATTTTATTTTTTAAAATGATCTGAAATAAGATTTAAATACCTATTAAATCTGGGAGAGATTTAATAAGTATATTTAATAAATAATATAAAAATAACATTTTAATAGTATTTTTATTAAATAATTTTTATTTTTTAAATATTTATTTTTATTAAATAATTATTATTTTTATATTATTTTATATTTATTAAATAAATATATTTAATAAATAATATAAAAATAACTGTTATTTTTATATTCTCTCTGGTTTTCTATTCACTGGAATATTTCATTACTTTAAAATGGGAAATAATGTAATGGGTAACATTGTTATCTCATCTTTAATATCCCAGACATTCCTAAGAGCAAACCTTGTTATTTTTTATGATCCATGCACAATAACTATTATTTTAAATACATAATACAAAAGTATTGCAGAGGAGGAAAAATAATTTTCTTCTCTACCCTACTGAGTTCTTAGCAGGAATACATTCCTGTAACAAACAGCAAATGAAGAAGATAAAAGCAAAAAGAAGTTTATTAATTTGTACACCTCATTTACACGTGGGAGATACCCAGAGAAATGAATGGATCAAAGACATGGCTTAGAGATTAGGCCTAAATACCATCTTCAACTGAAACAAAGAAAGAAGAATATAAGCCAGGGTATAGTGATGGTGAGGTAACCAAGGACAGTATGGTTATCTATGATAGATTTTGTTAGGCAAACATAAACCAGTGCCTTCTCCACTGAAAAGAGTCTCTGGTGATTTAGTCATCCATTCCTTCTGGGTACTGAGAGGAAGACACCCTTGCAAATGGAATATTCCTTTATAGATATGCATTTCTCATAAAAAAGAGTAACTTCTATTTTATTTTCAGAGCCTTTTTCTTGTGTGCAGTTTCTCAAAACGATAAGCTCAAAATAGTCCTTATTGTAAAGAGACATTTTGGAGTATCATATACTGATCTCCTACAGTATCATGTATCATATTGTGGGAGGGGGGTGATAATCTTTTTATTTTACCTATTTTAGATTCTTCTTCCACTCATCATGGAGATGGTTCTACCCATCTGGCCAGAGCCCTGTAAATTAGACTGAAAAAAGACAGATTAACAAGAAGAAAGACCAAACAGAAATTATTAACATGCATGCCATACACATACATATATATGGGAGCACCCAGTAATGAGTAATCCAAAGGGGTAGTTAGAATATAGGCTTGTATAACATCTTAGGCTCAAAAAAGAAAAAGTGTTTTGGGCTTCTGGGCAGGGAGACCAGTTGGGAAAGTGAACAGGAGAGGTATACTAAACAAGGGTTGTTTTAGTGAGGTTTGTTATGCAGATTTATGTAGGCATCTCCTCAGTCCATAAGATTTAAGAGTTCTCCACTGCCTGGTATGGGAAAGGGAGACATCTTTTATGAATAGAAATCTCCTTTATACATGTAAATTTATTTTACAAAAAGAAAATGTATGACCTGCTTTTAGAGTTTTTCTGATGTCTGCAATTCCTCAGGGGCCTTTAAACTAAAAATAATGCATATGCTAAAGAGGTATATTTTGGGGTTGCATATTATGATACCTTTCAATATAAATATAGAAATTAAATAGATGACATAAAATGTATATTCAGAAAAACATTCTTTCACACTCACAAGAAAAATTAAATTTATTTTCTCTAAACTATTTTCTGCATTTTGAGTTTTAAAGTTTGTGATAATAAGGAAAATTTATGAGTATAAAATATCTTCATATACTCTTCTGGTCATCTTCCTTTTAGACTGATAGAACATGAGGCTCCTGCCATTTTACTGTTTCCTCATAAGGCTTTTGTTACCAGGAAGTACAAGGTCCTTGGTTCTTGTCTTCTTGGAGGGAAGAATTCAGCCAAGAGACAGACAGTGAAAGTTCAGCAATAGCAATGTTTATTTAAAAAAAAAAAGTACACTCCGAAAACAGTCAGAGTGAGCTGTTCAAGAATGAAATGGCATTGACTGACACTGAGGAACCTCCTTTAAGGGAGTTTTACATGACTATAAATGGGCATAAAGAGGTGTTACCAGTAAACATATTTTAGGAGGTCACAAAATGTATGTACTATGCTAGTACACATGTTGCATGTCTCATTAGCATCTCAAATCCCCACCCAAATGGGTGCATTTTTTACTGTTATAATGAGCAAAAGGTTATATTTAGGGTGAGCCAAGTCAAAATGCACATGCTCACTCCAGGGGAAAGTGCCTACTGAAGTTATTTTCTGCTAGGGCCAGGTAAGTCCCAGTTAGGGTTGGATAAGTCTAACCACATGTGGCTATTATTAGTTTCTGATTACTCTAAAAACAGGGCATAAATTTTCTTTTGCATTGATTCCTAGTGCTGCAAGTTATTTAGAGCTTCTGGGGCTCCCTTTCCTGCTCATGTCTATCTAGCTACCTACTCTAACACTTTTCTTCATACAAATAAATGCAGTAACTTGTCACGAACTTTTAAAAAATAAGAAAAAAGAAGAAACACCTTTTTATCCTGGGTTTCCTATAACCTGACCAGAATTATTAAATTATCTATAATGAATCTGATGAAGCTAATGAAATTCAATAATATAACTATAATTAATTACTTATAATCAAAATTCAGCTTTCATAAAATTAAATATCTTAAAATATCTGAACATATTTACTTTCTAGTTTCTTGGTTGTGGGTTGGGTACATACATCAGAACTATTTACAGTTATGCCAACAAAGGAGAAAAATCATACTCTCCAATGAGTAAATTTCAAAAAATACATATTACTTGAACAGCTTTTGACATAATAAAATATATTAAAATGAATGAAATCTTCTCCCTAATCATCAATGGAAAGAAAAGCTAAACTTCTAATAAAATAAGTGCAAGTTCATTTTCCTGTTTCTTTTTAAAATTATTTAACATGACAAGTGTCTAATACATTATTGCATATCAACCCAATATTATCCACTAAGGAAACACCTAATTTTGGGCAGCCCCAAATTTTCAATAGACCTAATTATTCAACCCCTGACATTCTATTATTCATTATTTTTTAGGATCCATTAGCAAAATATTCTAAACTGTCATTCGTAGTAACAATAAGGAAAGACAGTGACTTGTTAACCCTGGTTATTTGCAAATTGTATCACCTACTCAAGGAGGGAGGAGCAGAAAATAATGAGAACCAGCTGGTTCTAAATCTTCCATTTTTACTAATAAATAACAAGAGAATTAACTATAATTTTTATGGTCTTTTGATAACAATACTTCAAGAACAGGCAGCTTACTATGGTGATTATTTTTTAAAATTTACACTTTAGTTTACTATACCTGGTTACTATACCCACTCTCAATAAATTACAGTGATTGTAGGACATGGAAAAATTATTTTTCCTCTATTCATATTAGGTTTATTGGTTGGGTCCATGCATATTAGACTGAAGAAATATATGAACAAAAGAAAACCAAAAACCTGGAGTTTATTAAGACAAACATTGAGTATACACACATAAGTACTCAGTTATAAGTAACGCAAAGGATTGGTTACAATGCAGGCTTATGCACCATCTTGGCACAAAAAAAAAAGTTTTATAGGTAAGCAGTAAAACAAAAGAAAAGGACTTTGAACCTCTAGGGCCAGCAAATTGTAGAAGGGCATATATGTAGGGAGACTAATGGTAGATAAAGCCTAGTTTGTAAGGTTTAATTGTTTGAACTTTTTCTCAGTCCCTTATTGTCTCCAGTGACATAAAGTGGTTATTCTTTTCTTGATATGAAAATTGTGAAAGAGGAGAGAGACATAGCCTTCACAAAGAGAAGCTGTTTTCTGTGTTCAGGTAGAGTGGGAGGGCAGAGAGGTCTTCTGGTGTTTTTCTAATTTTTTTTTATGCTTGAGTCAGATATTTTGGGGTAATATTACTCCAAAGGTTTTCATTTCAAAATGGAAAAATTAATTATAAAAAGGCATTCTGAAGATCTAGACTATACATATATAGAAAACACAAAAACATACATGTAAGTAGCACAAGTTTCCAGGTCAAGTGTAGCTATTTGTCTTTATTTTATTAAATATAATACCTCTTGCTAACATGTATGTCTTACTATTTAGGCATGGGAGTAATTAAAAAACAGTAAATTAAATGTTCTGATAATTATCTGATTTTTCTCCATTCTGCTTAGAAAGCATCAGATTTATACAAACCTAATGTCTGACTGAGAAAAGGACTGATTAACAAAAATCAACCCATGTAATTTCTAACAAAATTGGTAGTTATTATATGGTAGCCGTTTGATAACCGACAGTATTTCATCCAGACTTAGTCCAATATGTGCACTTACCTTGGCTGTGGAACTGTGTTATTTACTTCCCTTCAAGTTGTGCTGAATTAATAATTTCCCTTTAAAAGGGTATCATTTGTAGCCAGTGAACTTTTCAAGCTGTTTATTTTGAATTTGCAATTCAATTGAATCAAAGAAAATACATATAAAAATGGATCATTTCAGATAAAAATAAGGCTTTTGTTTTAATAGAGAAAATATAGAATAGCTTAGCTCAACATCTAGTAGAATATTTATCAGTCTAGTTCCCAACATTAATGAGAGCTTTAATTAATAGCAAATTCTGTAGACTTCCTTCTACCTAGAGCTTAAGAGATAAGTCATCATCTGGAATTTTGGAGTGTGACTGTCACAATGTTTCTACAAAATCAGTCAGATTCTTTAGAAGCTGCACTCTTTTTACAGTTATTAATGTATATAGATGAATATGAAAATACATATTAATGTATATAGATGAATATGAAAATACATATTGATGTAGCTCTGCTCAGTGGGAGAGCATAGGAGCAACAGGGCTCCAGTATCACTGAGCACACCAGGCATCTAGATCTTGGTTCTTTTTTTTTTTTCTTTTGAGATGGAGTCTTCCTGGAGTACAGTGCCGCAATCTGAGCTCACTGCAACCTCCACCTCCCAGGTTCAAGTGATTCTCCCACCTTGGCCTCCTGAGTAGCTGAGATCACAGGCATGCCCCACCGTGCCTGGCTAATTTTTATATTTTTACTAGAGACAGGGTTTTGCCACGTTGGCCAGGCTGATCTCGAACTCCTGACCTCAGGTGATCCACTCACCTTAGCCTCCCAAAGTGCTGGGATTACAGGTGTGAGTCACTATGTCTGGCCTTGATCTTGGTTCTTTAGTATCATTTTTGATTAATGGATTATGGCTCCTTGGAAAAAAATGACTAATTTCAGGGGCTGAAAAAAGACAAGTATATATGATTCTAAAACATCTGTTTGTGCCAGAAAGTAAGGAAATACCCAAGAATGATGGTAACCTGGAAGAAGTACATAGCAGTGAGTTTAGAGGGGATCACATTGACCAAATCTGGAACAGTTTGAGCATCAAACTTTGTAATGATACTATCCTATTATAACTCACTGAATAAAATAGGAATTTTTCAGTTCCTACTATTATGGACAAAGACATGAGTAAATAAATGGAGAGAAGGGAAAGCTTTTTCTTATAGAAGAGTGTCAACAAGTCAGTGTAGAAGGAATGATGGAATCAAGAAATCACAATATGGGTAATTATTGTAGCAATAGTCAATTCTGCTAAGAAATACACTGGCTGAGAAAACTAGTCATTAAAATTTAATGGGGAATGGAATATTTACATGTTCTAAATGTGCCTTCCCCCTAAATAATTCTTAATTGCAAAGGGGAAAAATGGTAACTTTCACAGTAGAGAAGCTGGCAAGTGATCAAAGTTGGTATCACCATAAATGTGACAGATTAATATTATGCCCCATTTGAGGGGAAGCTTTACCTCTGTGTATTTCTGCCAAAATGTCCACCCTAAATTTCATCCTGAGGAATTTAAAGACAAACCCAAATTGATGCATTGTCAATGGGAGAACAGGCCTGTGATATAGAAGTATCAAGGGCATGTGTTGTAGTGGCTCACACCTGTAATCCCAGCACTTTGGGAGGCTGCGGCAGGTGGATCACCTGAGGTCAGGAGTTCAGGACCAGTCTGGTCAACATGGTGAAACCCCGTCTCTAATAAAAATACAAAAATTAGCTTGGCGTAGTGGTGGACGCTTGTAATCACAGCTACTTGGGAGGCTGATGTAGGAGAATTGCTTGAACCTGGTAGGTGGAGGTTGCAGTGATAGTGCCACTGGAATCCAGCCTGGGCAACAGAGTAAGACCACCAAAAGAAAAGTATCAAGGTTGTGAGGGTAACAGAAAGAAAAGCATCTGAAAGGCATAAAAACTAAATGTGACATGTGATTCTGAACTGGATCCTTTTGGTATTGTTGGGGCTCAGAAAACCATACTGAAAAGTGGAAACCTTAGAAGCAGCCTCAGAAGCAAAGTTTATCTTTGGCACCCCCATCCATGCCACTCATTCTTCTCTGAGACAAGCCATGGAAACTAGAATTCTTCTCCCCAAAGCAGGTCTTAGAAACCAGAAGTCCTTTTCTCCAAAGCCAGGCATGCAAACTAAAAAAAAAATTATTGTCATATTTTCCTGTCTTTTCTGTGTAAGAGCTGGCCATAGAGAAAGTCTCTGACATGCCTTGTTTGATAGCAGCCATACCAGAAAGGGTGCAGCCCCATACCCAGGAGGAAGGAACACAGCATAGGGAAGCTAAGAAGAATCCAGGTGTCTAGGGCTAATAGAATTAGATCAAATTCTTCTGTCTAATCACAGCTCTACATGCCTGTTCATTCTTCATTGAACCTAAGCATAAAAATTGATAGTTTTCCCTGTTCCTTTAATTCTTAATCCTGAGAGATCCCATGTTATGCAAAACCATAATGAAATATATTTGTTATGCATTTCCCTTGTTAATCTGTATTTCGTTATAGGAATGTTGGTCATGATCCTTACAATGGGAGGGAAGGATTCACCCCTTTTCCCCTCCAATATTATAAAAAATAGTAGTGGCATAATTGGGGAAATCTAAGTAAGATTTGTGCATTAGATAGTAGTAATAGATGTAAATGTCCCCATTCTAAAGTTTGTCTTGGTTATATTAGAGCATGTTCTTGTTTGTAGAAATTAACGAGTAAAATATTTGGGATGATGAAAAATTTGCCAGCAACTTACTTTAAGTAATTCAGAAGGTATAAGATATCCTTCACAGTATTCTTTTTTTTTCTTTTTATTGCATTTTAGGTTTTGGGGTACATGTGCAGAACATGCAAGATAGTTGCATAGGTACACACGTGGCAGTGTGTTTTGCTGCCTTCTGCCCCTTCACCCATATTTGGCATTTCTCCCCATGCCATCCCTCTATTCTTAGTTTGTGCCATAAGTTTAAAATTGTCTGAAAAAGAGAAAAATCAGAAAATAATTAGGAAAATGAAGTAGTGCTTTTGAAAACATACTAATGTTAAGGAGTAAAAGTTTAATTTGGAATCGGACCTAAATAATAGTTGTAATTGTGGTCACAACTTGAAAGTAAATGACTATTTAATTTTAGAGAGTTTTAATTCTATACAGAATTTAAAAGTTGATCAGTATGAAACTTGAGAATTGTGATATATGAGGCTAATCAAGAATCAGTGAAGCTGTTAGGCTTTGAAAATATCTTTGGGAAGTTTTCATGCCAAAGCTTTTGAAAACATAATTTGTAAATAGATTAAATGTTTTGATTTGGATGTGAAACTGACTTAGAAATAAAATGAAAGGAACAAATGAAAGAGTTCCCAATACTACCCAAAATTATGTAGATATAAATATTATTTTCCTCCTTCTCATTCCCTTTTCTTCCAGAAGATGATCCTATCAACAGGATCTAGTTCTCTTTCTGCCTCTTCATGGAACATTGCTACGGTACTTCATCCATTGCTATCTATCCCCTCTGAATACTTACAGCACATGTTTTTAACACAATTTATTCAGAAAGTAATCAACATCACCTTGTGAGACATAATGAAGTATTATCTAACTATTTAACTCTATACTTCAGTACAATTTGAGGTTCTTTTTTAATTTTATTTTTATTGTATTTTAGGTTCTGGGTTACATGTGCAGATCATGCAGGATTGTTGCATAGGTATATACATGGCAAGGTGGTTTGCTGCCTTCCTCCCCCCTTCACCTATATCTAGTATTTCTCCCCACATTATCTCTTCCCACCCTCCCCTCCCCCCGCTGTCCCACCCCTACTCACCCTCAACTGACCACAGTGTGTGATGCTCCTCTCCCTGTGTCCATGTGTTCTAATTTGAGGTTCTTGATAAAAGAACCCTGCTTTATTCCTCTTTGGAATAAGAGGAATACTGGTAGACCCAGTTTTTACCATGACCCAAATACAGTGCTAAGAGCTGAGAACAGAAAACTAATTATTTCTCTCTTCCAATATGCTTTGTGTTTATATGAAGTAGTGGACAACTTAATGAAAGGTGCAAGCTAAAAATATGAATGCGCATTATCTAATTTGTTTATATTAGAAGCACAATGAAATGGAAAATAGGGATGTTTGTGGAATGAGGTCAGAGCTGTAACAATGTCTGTCCACAAAGAGACTTCTATATAGTGACGGTTTTCTGGCACTGAGCCCTTAAATATCACGGAATGAATTCACTAAATCAATGTGTAGGCTATTGATGCTCATTTTAATGTTAATTATTCTATATTTCTAAACAAATGTATTTTCCCAGCAGTAATTAAAATTTCAGGAATATGGCATAACAAACCCTGTATCATTTGAATTTTTGAGAGGTTATTTTTTTCTAATTAAAACATATTTCATTATAGTGCATGTCTGATTTTCTAAAATAACACCCAGTAATTTGTAATACATTTATTTGTTCTATGAATGTGCTTTATGATGCTCTAATTATTATCCACCAGTATAATGTCTTTTTTTTTTTTTGAGATGGAGTCTCACTCTGTCACCCAGGCTGGAGTGCAGTGGCACGATCTTGGCTCACTGCAACCTCCGCCTCCCAGGTTCAAGCAGTTCTCCTGCCTCAGCCTCCTGAGTAGCTGGGATTGCAGGCGTAATATCTTATATTTTATCAGTAACCATAGAAACTTTTAGTACATCACTCAACAATAGATAAATAGGCTAACTTCCCAGAAGTAAAAGTAAATGATTATTTATTTAATTCAAAGTAGAGAACATGGCATGGATAAAAAACTTACATAAGATCCAACAATACAAATATTTAATAATTTCTCTTTGGTTTAACATAATGTTCACATCTGAAAGCCTGCTTTGCTCACCAACACCTCTCACCCCACTAAACTGCCAACATGCCAAACCAAGTGGATTGATTCAATAGCAACATTAAGCACCCCTGCCAGTGTATGGTGGAAAGGTGGTTAATCAGGAGTGAAAGGTCTCAAATCTTGCCAGCAAGAAACAAAAACAAAAAAAGAAGAGGCCATCCATAATACATACTCATGGCTAATCAGCCCCTGGGGAGTCTTCAGCTGTTTGTCTACAGCATTAAGAAACACATGCTCATGTGTTATTCTCTTTTGTTTACTGCTCTAATTGAGATGCCTGACAAATTAATACAGAGTATTAAGATTATTAATGCCAAATGGAAAAATAAGCCTCACTATAAAATGTCACGTAAAAGTTATCTGTAAACACTAAGGAATTAATTTCTTAAATCATTTCAGGAAATGTTCACTTTAATTGTGCTCAATGAATGTTTATGGATGCTTTTGACAGAGTATTTTTTTTTCTTTTTCCCTCATAGTATGTGCTTTTTAGGCAGTTCAGAAAACAAAAGATAAATGAATGACTAGTTCATTTTTAGTTTAGTTTGTCTGATTCAAGGCATAGATTGGATTTAAAAGAGCAGGAAGTGTGAACTCTGGACGTGGCTCTGGGCACATTGCTCCAATTCTCAATATCATTGGTAAAATGAGCAGAGAAAGGTTACTGGGGGAACTGAGAAAATATAAAGTTCTTAGGACCTTTCTGACATTTGTTATTTTTAATTACATTGTATTCCTTTTTCTTCAACTACAGCAGATAATTGTGTTTTATTCTCTAGCCGAAATGCTGGCATCATCCAGAAAAGTCACTTCTATTTTTATTAAATTACCAGTTTAGAAACACCATGCCCTACAACATCTAAAGACTCATTTACTTTAGTGAGTGGGAATAGTGATAATATAATCCTATGGCTTATTCATAAAGGGGCAGCGTGGTGATGCTGTGGTAATGATCAGTTGGTAACAATTCTTGATTATTTATATATGTTGAGGATGTAAAGGACTTGAGTCATTGAATTCCTGTTGTATCAATATGTACATTTCACATAATTCACTTTTTTTAATGCTGTTTTCTTTTGAATTTAAGAAGGGTAAAAACACACCAGAAATATTTTTAAAGAGAGGTCTTATCTATCTTATAAATGCTCATGTTCTGTTAACATTCATCACAGTCAAACTTATATTCTGTCTCTAATATATCCTACGCATTGGCATATGGCTCAGGATGTAGTGTCTACAGTAAGAACTGCGAAGGTAATATACTTGATCTCAATTTCTTCCTTCTTAGGAATGACAAGCAAAGTAACTGTCACTTCTGTAAAGTAGCAATAGATACTATGATGAAGCGTATCATATGGCAAATCCCTGCTTTCACTGAGTACTTTAAAAGTACTTACCTAATTTTCATTACTTGAGCACTGTATCCACCTCTTGGGAACACGAGAAATTTGATAATTTTCTATTTGAGTTCTAGGAGATTGAAAGCTGTGTGACTTTTCAAAAACTTTCTGACATATCAGTGCTAATTTAAGCAGAATTTAGCTAGCTCTCACAAGTGATGAAAGCAAGAAAAAACAGTGAACACTGTCAGTCTTTTAATCTAATAACTGATTGCTTGTCTAACTGTTATTGGTGAAAAGCAAATATCTTTGTTCTTCTTCTGAGTTCAAGCCAGATGTGTTCCTGTATTTAGCATGACAGGAAATCTCAACAGCAAAGAATTACATAGATTTAAGGAATCTGATATTCCCGTTTTCAAATCTCCCCTCTTGTTCATTCTAGAGTCTGCTGTAGAAAATTTGTAAAATAGCAACAATTAAAACCATGCTATAAAATATATATTTTGAATTATCATAAATCCATAAAAACTACTTTTTCTCAGGGCCTCTTAATAAGAACTGGTTCCATTTGATGAGTGAATTGCAAACTCTTGAAGGCATACTGATAGATGGTTTCATCTGGACAAAATCATTTTCTTCTTGATTTGCCAAAGTGCTGAAAAAATAGTTTTCAAATTTTTGAATTATATTAAGGCATTTGCTTCTGGGAGGTGACTTTTGACAGGCTGTAGTGCTTGTAAGAATCTTAGATGAATAAGGAACAAAATAGCTTCTCAAATTACCTAGTTGTTTTTCAATGAAGAGTAGGGGTCAAAGTAAATGGGCCATAGGGAAGTTATAGCTGGACTCTGTAGAGATCACAGGGAAACATCTACTGCCTAGGACACTGTGTGCAGAAGGACAGGCCTGCTGTGATTCCACAGAGAAAAATGTGTCCAGCCAAGGGACATCTTGAGCACATGAACTACTGAAGGAAGGAAGATTGATAATTTGGGATGATTGAGAGAAGCTTTCCTGTGTTTCTTCTTCTTCCTTTATTTTTTTAATTATATTTTAAGTTCTGGGATACGTGAGGACAACATGCAGATTTGGTATGTAGGTAAACACGTGCCATGGTGGTTTGCTGCACCCATCAAACTGTCATCTACATTAGGCATTTTTCCTAAAGCTATCCCTCCTCTAGCCCTCCACCCCCAGACAGGCCTGTGTGACGTTCCCCTCCCTGTGCCCATGTGTTCTTCTTGTTCAACTCCCACTTACAAGTGAGTAAATACAGCACTTGATTTTCTGTTTCTGTGTTATTTTGCTGAGAATGATGGTTTCCAGCTTCATCCATGTTCCTGCAAAGGACATGAACTCAGTTTTTGTGGCTGTATAGTATTCCATGATGTATCTGTACCACATTTTCTTTATGCAGTATATCATTGATGGGCATCTGGGTTGGTTCCAAGTCTTTGCTATTGTGAATAATGCTGTAATAAACATAGTTGTGTATGTGTGTTTATAGTAGAATTATTTATAATCTTTTGGGTATATACCCAGTAATGGGATTGTTTGGTCAAATGGTATTTCTGGTTCTAGATCCTTGAGGAATCACCACATTATCTGCCACAATGGCTGAACTACTTTATATTCCCACCAACAGTGTAAAAGCATTTCTATTTCTCCACATCCTCACCAGCATCTGTTGTTTCCTGATTTTTTAATGATTGCCATTCTAACTGGCATGACATGGTATCTCATTGTGGTTTTGATTTTCATTTCTCTAATGACCAGTGATGATGGGCTTTTTTTCATGTGTTTGTTGGATGCATAAATATCTTCCTTTGAGAAGTATCTGGTTCATGTTCTTCAGCCATATTTTGATGGGTTGTTTTTCTTGTAAATTTGTTTAAGTTCCTCATCAATTCTGGATATTAGCCCTTTGTCAAAGAGATAGATTGCAAAAATTTTCTTTCATTCTCTAAGTTGCCTGTTCACTCTGATGATAGTTTCTTTTGCTGTGAAAAAGCAGTTTAGTTTAATTAGATCATATTTGTCAATTTTGGCTTTTGTTGGCGTTGCTTTTGGTGTTTTAGTAATGAAGTCTTTGCCCATGCAATGTTTTGAGTGGTATTGCCTAGGTTTTCCTCTATGGTTTTTATGGTTTTTAGGTCTTACATTTAAGTCTTTAATCCATCTCGAGTAAATTATTGTGTAAAGTATAAGGCAGGGGTTCAGTTTCCGTTTTCTACATATGGCTACCCAGTTTTTCCAACACCATTCATTGAATGGGAAATTATTTTCTTATTGCTTATTTTTGTCAAGTTGACTCCTCCCTAACTCATTTTATGAGACCAGCATCACCTGGCAGAGATACAACAAAAAAAGAAAACTTCAGGCTAATATACCTGATGAACATTGATGCAAAAATCCTCAAAAAAAAAAATACAGGCAAACCAAATCCAGCAGCACATTGAAAAGCTTATCCACCACAATCAAGTTGACTTCATCCCTGGGATGCAAAGCTGCTTCAATATATGCAAATCAATAGATGTAGTCCACCACATAAATGGAACGAATCACAGAAAACACGTGATTATCTCAATAGATACAGAAAAGGCCTTCAATAAAATTCAACACCACTTTATGCTAAAAACTCTCAATAAACTAGATATTGATGGCACATATCTCAAAATAATAAGAGCTATATATGACAAGCCCACAGTCAATATCGTACTGAATGGGGCAAAAGCTGGAACCATTCCCTTTGAAAATCGGCACAGGACAAGGATGCCCTCTCTCACCAGTCCTATTCAACATAGTATTAGACAATACTGGCCAGGGCAATAAAGCAAGAGAAAGAAAGAAAGCGAATTCAAATAGAAAAAATGGAAGTAAAATTGTCTCTGTTTGCAGATGACATGATTGTATATTTGGAAAACCACATGGTCTCAACCCAAAATCTCCTTAAGCTGATAAGCAACATCAGCAAAGTCTCAGGATACAAAATCAATGCGCCAAAATCACAAGCATTCCTATAAACCAATAACAGACAAACAGAGAGCTAATTATGAGTGAACTCCCATTCACAATTGCTAAAAAGAGAACAAAATGCCTAGTAATACAATCTACAAGGGATGTAACTGCCCTCTTCAAGGAGAACTACAAACCACTGCTCAAGAAAATAAGAGAGAACCCAAACAGATGGATAAACATTCCATGCTCATGGATAGGAAAAATCGATATCATAAAAATGGCCATACTGCCAAAAGTAATTTGTAGATTTAATGCTATTCCCATCAAGATACCATTAACTTTCTTCACAGCAAAAGCTACTTTACATTTCATATGGAACCACAGAAGAGCCTGTATAGCCAAGACAATCTAAGCAAAAAGAACAAAGCTGGAGTCATCACACTACCTAACTTCAAACTATACTACAAGGCTACAGTAACCAAAACAGCATGGTACTGGTACCAAAGCAGATATTTAGACCAACAGTACAGAACAGAGGCCTGAGAAATAATGCCACGCATATACAACCCATCTGATCTTTGACAAACCTGCATCTATTCTTAATAATATATTATTAATTTAAGCTGGTTAAAAAAATCAATGTAAAGGATTTCCTGGCTTCTTTTTTTCTACTGCAAATAAAGCATATTGATACATTTAAAAAGGGCTATTCTCTTTCTCCTTCAGGTCCTTCATTTCTGCTTCTTCCGTCATATTTTTTTTTCTCACCTCTTTTCCACCATTCTCCCAGTTATCTTCCTTCCCAATATCACCATTCATTTCATACTATAATCTTCAGCATTATCCACATGTAGTTAACCTGAAGTATAAAGACAGCCATTTCTTAAAATAACATTAATGGGATGTAATTTGTTACAACATGCCATTTGAAAATACTGTATTTTGTTTAATTTAGTGGAGTTTCTCTACTAGAAATTGTAATTATTGTAGTGTGATGTTGCCTATGTATGCTATAACATATGCTATAACTGCCTACCTTACATACAGTTGAAAACTCTATCAAATGCTTTATAGAAGTATCTCAATTAAAATATGATTTTATTTCAAATTACCTCTACATTTTTAACATTGTTAACTCAATTTTTTTTAAAAAGAAACTATAATTTTTCATAATGCCAAGGATAGGAAATAGTAAGTAAAAAAACAGTAAACTGATTTATTTTTACTAAACAACTCTTTTTACAATACACTCTCAAATATAAATTTCAAATCAATAGTAAAATTATTCTTGTCCAAGTGTAAAGTGAGAATATATCAAAGATTTATTTAACTTATTCACAAGAAAACTAGCAGGATACTAGAGCTGGTTTTAAAAAAAAAAGATATGAGAGAATATTGTTTATAATCAAGGAAAGAAAGAATGTTGAGATAAGACTACTTAAGTTAGATACAAAATTGGCTAATAATCTCCTCTAGGCAATAAATCTGTAGTGGAGCCATCATTTCTGTTGGCTAGAATCATTAACATCTCTAGCAGAAAAAACATCATTTGTAATTTGTTAGTCTTCTATAAGTTGATATTCATCTTTGCAGGATCTCAGTTCTATTTGATGATGAACTAGAAAAAAAAATATGCATTTCTCCCAGAAAATCAGTGATTTGTAGGCAAGTTTGTTAGATAATTCTTCAGTATGATAAAGATAATTCTTCAGCATGATAAGGCACTTAGGAATTGTTTACCACAATTTCAAGTTTTGGATAATTTATCTGATGAAACTCTATGTATATTCCACATAAAATCCAATAAAAGTACCAATTATACTGGTTAGGTACAGAATTTTTCAATTCAATATAGAAGTGAAAAACCCAATTCCTTTCTTGAAAAATGAAACATAGTGAAGAATATTTACCCAACTCCTTGTCCAATAATATACACTCTATGACTCTGTCACGGCATGTGCCCTAAATAAGCGCTGTCCATGTCTCCTAATTTATTTTCTTGGAAGAAATATTACAGTTTTTAACCCATATTGCATAAATTACTAGGGTCTTAACTTGATGACTGGTTTGGATGCTGAAAGGGATAAGAGAGGAAGGAAGAATTAATAGGTGAAAAATATCTTCTCACTCTCATGCTTTATTCAGATAAAGTTATTTTTACTTTTAGATAGAAAAATTGAAATTGTATTCACATTTTAAAAAAATATATAGTTTTATTAATTCAAAAAATGTTTTGGAAATCCTTACACTTCTAAATTAAAAGTCATATACAATTGCAAAGATTTGAAAAATTGGCCACATGAACCAATTCAACAAATAGGAAACTATTTGAATAACCAGGCACTAAGGCGATTAAGTAAAGAACAGCTATTTCTAAATGTTGATAAGCCAAAGACAGGATAGTATGTATGAACCTGCTAGTTCCCTTGACCAACAGGCATCTCCTTCTAGAAAGGATTTGAGTCATTAGCTAGAGAATAACAATTACTAGCAGAATCAGAACTCATACCTCAGTGACAATTTGTACAATTCACAGTAAAGATTAGCTGCCCAATACTGTTTAGATCTCCATACTACAAATCTCTTTACAGTGAGTAAAATCAAAATAATCTCCATTTAAGAATGCATAATAAAAACAAGAATCCGAAGAGTTAAAAAATATAAAGTTAGTGCTAATTGGTATTAGTTGTAGTAATCCTTACATTTTCTAAGTAGTACTGAGAATTTGTTGCCCAATTGGAAATTCACATTTAAAACTCTTCATCTTACTTAAAATATATATCACTAAGGAAGTAATTATTTTCTCTCAAGTGCAGCCAGTTAGGCTGAATGTCAAACAGCATTTCTACATGTTCTTATTTTCTGGTGTGGTACCGTCTCCTTGGACTTGTCTTATATATTGTTTCACACTTTAACACTCAACAAATGCATGAAACTTGACTGAATGTTAATTTATAATATAAGAAATTTTTCTCTAGATGTCTCCCAAGTTGGGAGTACTACCAAAATAATTCTCTCAAAAAACAATAATAAGCAAATACAACATAAATTCAAACAAAAAAAAAGACACTGCATCCGTGTCCATATAACTTTCCTATGGCATTCTTTATAGATTAAATTTTAAGTGTGTTTGGTGTCATGGGTGGAGCTGTCAGTATTGAAATATTCATCATGATTTTGATATTAAGGACTTATTATTTATTAATTTATTTTATATTCAGTGACCCTTCTGCCTATTGTGTGTAAGGCAGAGTCTAGGCAGAAAGAATACAGATGAGTAAAAATAGCTAGTCCCTAGTCAACATGGTTTAAATATAATATGAGAATAAAATAAGTGTGTGAATTATTACAGTATGAAGCAGAAAGTACTTTAATAATGATGTTTCAGAGCTGGAAGAACTCACAATTAATTAGTTCTAGTCAAAATTGGGGCATGAAAGAGATAGCTGCTGATAGAGGTCATCAATGATACATAGAATTTAGCCAGAACAAAATCAAGTTGACAGAAAGCCGGTCTTCATTTTCTCACACTACCTAGTGTGAGAAATAGCTGCTATAGTAGGTAGTATGAGTAAATGAAGAATATAAAACAGGATTGACAATGGGATGATGTAGTATAGATGAAATAAATCATGTTTGTAGGTGATGGTAGATGATTGGGAAAAATAGATTTTACAGGTATCATAGATGATCCCAAATCCTAGGATGAGCTATCACACTTGATGCAATCATCACCAAGATACCAGTATAAATGCCAGAAGCTTCTGACTATTTATATTAGTTGCTTAAAAATATTTAATATATTTTCAAAAAATTTTTTCTGTTGTTCTATTGTAGATTTCATTGAACTAGTGTGGAACTAGTTTGAATACCTAATTAGGATGAATTTTAAAACACAATAGAAAAGCGACAGGGTTAAAGGGTCTAGTCTGGAATGACAGATGTGGGCAAGTTAAGTCTTGACCTTGACTGTTAATTATCTTATTGAAACAGTATACAGCTCACAAAACCACTGGGCCCCATATCTCCTCATTCTATGGAGTTCTCCTTTATTTGAGTTGACCACTTAATGCTGTCCATTTGGAAAAAAATACCAGTCTGCCACACTGTGCTGCATTCTTAGTGCATTTGCATTTGTTCTTACTCATATACACTGTCTGAGGCCCAGTTTGATAGGAAATTTAGACCAATGAGATAACACAGCTCACCTCCTGCCTTCTATAATGACCCAGAAATACTGTGTCATCAACAACAGGTTTTCTAAACAATATTGCCTTTAAAAATACTTTTTAAATAGGGGCTGGGAAGTTTGAACATATTTTCAGAAGTCAATTGAATATTTCCTTCATCCCAGGATAAATCTAGGTAAACAGAGAAAGGCATAGAATGGAATACACATAGTCCAAGAACACTAAGGTTGGATGACAAAGAATATAGTGTCATGTTCTTAGCAATATTATTATTAAGATGCATTTCACATTACTACTGTTCAGTATTTTGTGATTAAAATAAGTGAGACAACATAGTACCCAGGGTTTGGGATGCACACTTTTGATAAAAATCCTGAAAGGAGTACCCAATTACATATGGAATCACTCAAGTTCAATGGGCATCCAAAGTACCAGGATGAGCTTCTCCAGCCTAGGGTCCATGGGCCACATGCAGCCCAGATGGCTTAGAAGGTGGCCCGGCGCCAATTTGTAAACTTTATTAAAACTTTATAGTATTTTACTTTTTGCAAAATTTTTTAGCTCATCAGCTATCACTAGTGTATGTGTATTTTATGTGTGGCCCAAGACAATTCTTCTGATGTGGCCCAGGAAAGTCAAAAGATTGGATACCCCTATTCTAGAAGCTGATTCACTGTCAGAATCCCACATACTCCCTTGTTGTTTTAAATTACATATTCTATAGACATCATTACTTCATTGGTCTAATTAAAATTTTCAGGATTTTTGTTTTGTTTTGTTTTTTAGCTAGTTCTTTGTATGACATATTTTTCAGACTACCGCTATCCTGATCAATGTAAAAGATAATAAGGCTATTATTTCCCTTAGCACGAATATTTTGTTTCCAATAGTTTTGTTTTTATTTTGTTTCTAATAATTCACTCAAAGGTAAAAATAGTGTTGCCATGTATCTCACTTCAGTCACTTTTCTCAGGGTTAAAAATCAACCTCATGTCTTCTCCAACTCGAGATGTTCTTATAACACTTCTCTTCCTCCTCCTATCAGTTTAATTCACTTTGGAACTTCAAGATATTTATATAAATATTTATCAAACTTAATCTTATTATATTTTATCTCCTTGTGGTTTTTATTATCTCCAAATGTTGCCTCAGTCGTGTAACATCTTGTTTTTCTCCTAAGCTTTTTATCCCTTGAACATTTGATAACAATTTGTTATTTCGTTCATAAACATAGATCAATGTTTGGCCCATAGAGGGTTAAAGATAGAACACTCCAGCAACCATGAAGGACACTCGTGTACTTGACATTTACATATTAATTAATATATTTGGGGTATGGCCATACAACCCTATTTTCTCTTATTTTTTTTTACTGTTTGTCAGGAAAATATTTTTCAAGGTTTTCTTATTTTTATTATATGAAAGATTCTATATTCTTTTGACCACTTTAGTTATCCTGTAGACCCTATCTAGACCTTCCAGAGTTCTGTTATTTCTTTGTTGCACATTTGGTGACCAGAATTACAAACAGTATCTCATAGAAACACTGAATTTTACAAAGTGAGATAAAGCCTCCCACTGCATTTCTTTGGTCTGATTTCATTTGTAAGAGCTCAGTGAGTCATTGCCTGCCAGGAGTAATCTACAATGACCCCTAGATCAGTCCGAAGCTTTAGCAATTCACTATTCCAGAAATACAAGTTGGAACAGCTTCCTCCCCAACCCTCCCTTAGAAAATTACCTGAAATTGATCATGTAAAGCCTTCTTTCTGCTTCTCCATACTCATTTTTATGACAAAGTTTCCCCACTGGCCTGGATTTTTACTATGCAGAAGCATTCACGTTTAACTACAAACATAAAATATACAGTGTACATATTTATAAAACATATATGTACTCTATATACACATGTATTGTACTATATATGTGTTTTTATGTGTACTCTATATATACACACATGTATATGTACAATACATATACACACACATACATACACAAAACACATATGATTATTTTTATTAACCTAAATATAAAAAGGGTCTCTGGAGAAATTTTTTTGTTAATGTGTTTTCATCATGAAAACATGCAGTAAACTTGTTTATTGTTCTATCTATAACAAAATACTTAAACTAATTGTGGCCCAGTTTGAATATCATACTTGTAGAATTTGCCAAAGTATTTTTTTTCTTCAAATTGGAAAACAGACATAGAACATTTCTTGGGAGATGCTTATCTTCTTAATCAAAGAACTTCATTATATTATATTCATCAAACACCACAGTGCTGGTCACTTGTATGTTTCTAATTAATTATATTTGGTGTACACATTTGGTGTTCATTGACTCCATTCTTTATAATAGAGGTCACTGGTTTGTTATCTTTGGAACTGAGAATCATTAATCATAGCTTGCAGTTAATCTGTAGAGATAGTTTTTAAAACTTACCATATGCCTGGCTTTTGTAGAACAGGGTTCTGGGTTCCTTGCTTCATGATAAACTTTTTGCATAAAAGAATGAAGCTTTTAGAACCTTATCATGATGTTTAACTTTAGGGATATTAAAAGAGAAAGAAGCCTGAGATGAACATGAGGAAGGCAACTGATACCTTCATCCACTAAAGAGGGAGTCTGCAATTGCACACTTGTTTCTCTCGATACAAGTGCTAACATTCGTTTAGAAATTGGCGGGGCACAGTGTCTCACACCTGTAATCCCAGCACTTTGGGAGGCCAAGGCAGGCTGATCACCTGAGGTTGGGAGTTCAAAACCAGCCTGACCAACATGGAGAAACTCCATCTCTACTAAAAATACAAAATTAGCCAGGTGTGGTGGTGCATGCCTGTAATTCCAGCTACTCCAGAGACTGAGGCGGGAGAATCCCTTGAAACTGGGAGGTGGAGGTTTCAGTGAGCTGAGATCCCACCATTTGCACTCCAGCCTGGGCAACAAGAGCAAAACTCCATCTAAAAAAAAAATTATGTCATTTTGAGACCAAAAGAGAAATCAACTCTGAGGTACAAATTTTGATAGTGCAAGGACCCATGTATGATGCTTGACATATACTCTTTCTAATTAAATTTTCATTGTGCCATAATTGCAGTTTCACCTGCCTTTGTAAGAAAGACTTTAGAAAGATACCTGTACCCTTTTTATCCAGTCTCCTCCAAGGGCATCTTGTAAAACTAGAGTCAACACCAGTATATTTACTTTGATGCATTAAGCATACAAAATACTTCCATCACCACAAGGATCTCTCCTACTGTCCTTTTGTAACCTCACATACGTCCACTTCTATTCCTCCTCAACCCCTAGCAACCACTAATTTGTTGTCATCATCAGTCAGAATTTATTCATTACTAAGTCTGTTCTTCCAGGCTCTGCCACTCTTTGGCCACAACTCTTAGTCACCCACGATGACTTCCAGGCTTCTGCCCTCCTTGGGCATCAAGTTTGCTACCAGTTGCCTTCTGTGTCACCTGCAGTCCCTACTGGGGATATAATTGAGTCGTCATGTGCCAAACTGATCTGTTTTTCACCTTAAAATTATTTTTTAGAATATTATTATTCCAACATTTCCCTCCACACTTGGCTTACCTATTTGCATGTGTGGTTTATGGGGCCAACCTGGAGATAAGTTACTGTAATACTCCTCTCTTTCTTTCCTGAATCTCTTATTCATGTTCCAATTTAAACTCAGCTGAGAATGCCTTGTCTCCTTTGGAACTTAATCACAGTCTTTGATACAGTCTTTTTTTGTTTTCTTTATATGCTTATTATTCATATGTAGTACCCAGTATCTCATCAAATGAGTCATGAATTAGCCCATCAGTGGCAAGGAATTAAAACTGTACACGGCAGTGAGGACTAAATTAAAAAATGAAAGCCAAACTGGATTTTCTCAAGCACATTCTGCTAATTTGTATTGTGAAGTTTAAATTAAAGAGAGCATTACTTTTGGGTAATGGAACATCTATATCACAATTGCAGTGAAACATGGATCTATGCAACTGGTAAAACCTGTACATACCAAAAAAAAATACATAAAACCTAGTTAAATCAGAATAAAATCTGTGTTAAAGACAGATTAACTAAAAATTTAGTTGATTATATTGTGCCAATGTCAATTTTCTGGCTTTCATGATTGTACCATAATTGTATAGAATGTTATTACTGGAGGAAACCAGGGAAGGTTACATAGGAACTCAACTGTATTAGTGCATTCTCACATGGTTATAAACAAATACTGAGGCTGGGTAAATTATAAAGAAATGAGTCTGAATTGGCTCGCAGTTCTACAGGCTGTTCAGGAAGCCTGGTGCTGGCATCTGCTCAGTTTCTGGAGAGGCCTCTGGAAACTGTCAATTATGGCAGAAGGTGATGGTGAAGCAGACACTTATGGTTGGACTAAGAGGAAGAGCTTGAAAGGGAGGCACCCCACACTTTTAAACAACCAGATCACATGAGAACTCAGTATCACAACCAAGGCGGATCTTACTAAACCATTAGACAGCACCCATATGTGGCCAGGTGCTGTGGCTCACGCCTGTAATCCTAGCACTTTGGGAGGCCAAGACAGATGGATAATTTGAAGTCAGGAGTTCGAGACCAGCCTGACCAACATGGTGAAACCCCATCTGTACTAAAAATACAAAAAAAAAAAAAAATTAGCTGGGCCCCTGTAATCCCAGCTACTCCAGTGGCTGAGGCAGGAGAATCACTTGAACCCAGGAAGCAGAGGTTGAAGCAAGCCATAATCATGCCACTGCACTCCAGCCTGGGCAACAGAGCCAGACTCTGTCTCAAAAAACAACAAAAAAGAAACCATCTATATGATCCAGTCACCTCAACTAGGTCCCACCTCCAGCACCACGGCATACAATTCCACATGAAATTTAGGCAGGGATACATATCCAAACCATATCATCAACTATTTTTGTAACTACCATGTGAGTCTAAAATTATTTCAAAATTTAAAAATAAAGGCAAAACCCACCAAACTTACAGATTAATATGTGATTTAAAATCCCTGTCTCTCATTCTGTATGTGTGTGTATACAGTACATGTATGTCTCAAATAGCTAAATCTGTTTGCTTGTTTGACATAGGTGTGTTGCTGTTATTGTATTTTTTAAAAAATATATATATTTTATTTTTTGAGGCACAGTCTCACTGTGTCACCCTAGCTGAAGTGCAGTGACACGATCTCGACTCACTGCAACATCCGCCTCCTGGGCACAAGCAATTCTCATGCCACAGGCTCCTGAGCAGCTGAGATCACAGGTGTGCACCACTACACCTGGCTAATTTTTGCCTTTCTGGTATAGATGGGGTTTCACCATGTTGGACAGGCTAGTCTGGAATGTCTGACCTCAAGTGATCCACCTGCCTCAGCCTCCCAAAGTGCTGGGAGTCACTGTGCCCAGCCTGACATAGTTTTTATGGATTTCAAAATATAAATGTATTTACATTGTTTGAAAATTCATAGTGTATGTAAATTGAAGATAGGATCCTGAGACACGTGTGAAAGCATTATAATGCATAGGTGTTTGTGTGAAACACAGATGGATTGTATCTGAGTAGAAATAAATGACAGTGGAATACTAATATCAAAACTACATAAATAAGACAGGATCCCAAAGTATAATTTTGTTTCCTTTTACACTAACAAAATATGACCACATCTAAATAACTGAAAAACACATTATGAATGGCATATGCTTTTTTCCACCAATTACATTTTTTGTTAAGAAATATAAAATATTTTAGAATTTTGCTTATATAATTCAAAAATGTTTTCTTCCTATTTATAATAAGTTACATATGGAAATGACTACACCATCTCAAATAATGCTGAGTTTATTGTTGGAATGTCTTTTGTTCTCTTAGAGATTTTCTTTCGTTTTTCTTTTTATTTCTTCCCAGGATGTTATCATACCTACCTTTCTCCTGGTTAGTTTCACAGGACATTTTCCAAAGAGAATTTAATTAAAATAGACTTCATTAGTACCACTGTTTTATTCTCAAAATAACCTAATAGCTCTTAAGACCTGTTTCTTTTTTTTTTGGTACAATTATTGAAACAGGCAGATTCAGAATAAGATCTCTATTTATTCCTCAGAATCTCTGTTTGTATATAATTGGCAGACAAAACCCATTGCTTATTAGCTTTGTACCAATGCTAAAAAAAAAGTTCTTAAAATTATTGCAAACCTGCATCTATCACACCTGATTACTCCAGGAAGAAAAATGAAACAAAACAGAACAAAATGAAAGAGAGAGAGAAAAAAAAATGCTCTGGATAACATTTTATGACAATAGCTTCACATCAGAGGACTTACTTATCTTCAGTGTGTGCTGTCTTCCTCATGGCACTCTTGCTCCCCTTAATGAGGAAAATGTGTTCAGAAGTTAAAGTGGTGGCCATCTATATAAAGGTCTAAATTATTCAGCTTGGAAAACAAATACAGTTTTCATAGGTACCAGGAAATATAGTATCACTCTAGTAATACCCATCACATTGCACGAGAAGTGAATCAACCTTTCATTATAAAAGAAAACGTTAAAGATGGAAAATGTATATATCTCCTATAAATCAGAAGCTGTATAAAGAGCTACTTAACTCAAATTCTAAAAACAACTCGATGGTTGATATGGATGGTGCCAATATAACAAATATTTTTCTTCAGTTAAGTCAATTATGTTAATTTGTTGAAAAGAATCTGTTCAGTGAATCATTTAGCATCCTATAAACAAAACGTAGGGTAATAATTGTGCAAATTATTATTTCAATGTATTGAGTTGGCAGGGCATGAATGAAGGCAACCTGCAACTGTACTTTAGGTTAAGTAATTAGATTCTCACAGAGTGAGATTTTTCGTTTCGAAAGATTTCTCTTTTGGGTAGTATATAAAGTGAATTTGAGGAGCGGCTGCAGGGAGAGCATTCTGAGAGTTATCAGGGGAGAAGGAGGGTTTGGCAAAATATGGTGGCCGCAAGTGTGAAAGCCGTTACTAGAGAGCCAGGACGTCCAGTACCTGGGACATCGTGGATGTGAGGGAAGAAGAACAAGAGCCATGGATGTGACAGAGATTCTGTCTGGAGGACTAGGAGAATGGCAGCATCAGCAAACAGTGGGGGTGGAAAATAGAAAATAAAGTTTTGATGATAAAAAGGCAATTTCTTAACATCTTGCAGCCATTCAAATAAAGATGTTTAATAGAAAGTTGGAAATTCTGGCCTAGCTGAAAATCTAACTTAGGACTGGAGATGTGGATATGGGACTCAATCTCCAATATTTGGATTGGAATGAGACCTCCTAGAAGGAGATTGAGTTGAAGAAGTCATAGAGCAATTCTTATCCAAGAATAAAAATGGGATTATAGTTTCATGGAGAAAAAGGCATTACAGGAATACCAAGTGCACCAAAAAAGTTCTCTAAGGTGAAAACTGATCAAGAAGGTTTAGATTTCAATTTATTAGTTCAGGAGACTAATTGTAGAACAATAGGAGAGAGATGGAAATGAGCTTATATCTGGGGAAGTTTGGATATGAAATTGCCTCTTCAAGAGGTTTGGGGGGTTGATAAAAAGGTATACAATATTGTAATTGAAGAAGTGAGTTGGAAAGGTGAGTTAGTTAAAAGACATTTGGTGGAGTTTTTTGTTTTCTTTATTCTTCCTCTGAAATCAAAACTTTAGGTTTATTGCATTAAAAGAGTTGAGGTTGAGAGAGATTTCAAGGAATACGACAGCACCGTAGAAGTATAGCTAATGGAACAGGGAGAATAGAGTTGGATAAGAAGATGGGGTTAAATGCCCAAGTAGGATTTGTCCCTTGTTAGACTGTGAAAGAAATCCAGTTGGGTAGTTAATTATGACTAGACCACAATTTATTAATCCATTTGTCAGTAAATACACATTTGAGATATTTCTAGATTGGACTGATTATGCATAAAGCTACCAGGTTCTGAGGAGGTCAGAAAATAAATATAGGTAGTAGAGGAAACAGATAATGATAGCAAAATATTCCTGTCAGACTTACTTTTGAAGATGAAAAAGTAGATGATGTCACTTGTGAGAAAGAGGAGAGAACAGCATGACCTTTAACAATCCATAGAAAAAGAAAAAAAAATCCAACAAAGATAATGGAAAAGCAATTGGAAATCAAATAGAAATATGCAAAATAGATACGTTCTTCAAAGAGAAACATTCCAGGAAAACATGACTATGGGAGATATTCAAGAAAAAAATTTAAAAGATGATTTCATTATAATCAGTGATTTTTCTGATTTGTTTCAAAAGAAACAGCAACGAGCAAATTGCTGAATGGAAGAGGGTGGAAAAGCAGAGCAAACATCATTTATTTGAGAAGTTTTGTAGTTAAAGGGAATGGAAAACTAGACATAATACAAATGGAGAAACAATGTAGAAAGGTTTTCTTTTTCTTCCCATGAAAGATGAGATCCAAATATATTGGAAAAAATGACATCTGTAAACCAAAGAATTGTCACTTATTTGGATTCTTCTGCATTTTGTGAAACATTATCTGGTATTAATCATGCAATAGATAATAAAAATGGAATCATGTTAAATTGAGGAAGAGTAAAGTTATTATTCATACTCAAATCAGACAATACATTTAGTATTAGAATTATTAATATTTCATGGCATAAATTTATCCAACTAAAGAATTTCACATTAAAAAAATACAATTTAAAGATGGCAATTTACTTTGCTATCACAAATAATTCTCACATTAAATGAAACTTGATAATTTCGTTGACTGTACGCTTATAAAAAGCACTTGGTTCCACATTTAGAAAAAAGTTTTACCTCAGGTACTTTCCAAGGAGTATATTCTCATTTTTGCTTCCATTAATACTTATCAAATACCTGAGAAAAGCAATGTTTTTGGAGGATAACCTGAAGGCAATGCAGTCTTATCTCTTCTTTTATATAGTGTAAACAATTTCTACAGTATGCTTGTCAGTAGGGAGCTGCATACCTGAATCAAAAGTTCCGGTTACTGCTATAAATTTGTATTTACTGAATTGAGGATTGGCATTTTTCCATGGGGCTACATTGAGGAAAACCATAATGTATTTCCTATAAAATTTATCACTCTTTTTATACATATCTTCCTGAATGTTTCATTCTTCAAATAGCATAGTTTCTTTTATGTGAGGATTTGGGAAGTTTCTTTCTGGGCTCAGTAACTTGAGTATTATGCTTATTCAAGAAACTGCTTAGATTTAATTTATTTAAATTTATTTATTTATTTTAATTTTACTTTAGGTTCTGGGGTACATGTGCAGGTCATCCAGGGTTGTTGCATAGTGCATACGATATCTGGCATTTCTCCCGATGTTATCCCTCCCCACCTTTCCCACCCCCTGCGGTCCCTCCCTTAGCCCCCTCCACTGCCCTCAGTGTGTGATGCTCCTCTCCCTGAGTCCATGTGTTCTCATTGTTCAACCCCCGCCTATGAGTGAGAACATGCGATGTTTGGTTTTCTGTTCTTGTGTCGGTTCGCTAAGAATGATGGTTTCCAGATTCATCCAAGTCCCTACAAAGGGCACAAACTTATTGTTTTTATGGCTGTGTAGTATTCCATGGTGTATATGTGCCACATTTTCTTTGTCCAGTCTATCACTGATGGGCATTTGGGTTGGTTCCAGGTCTTTGCTATTGTAAATAGGGCTACAATTAACATATGTGTGCATGTGTCTTTAGTAGAATGATTTATAGTTCTTTGAGTATATACCCAGTAATTGGATTGCTGGGTCAAATGGAATTTCTATTTCTAGATTCTAGATTTTATTTTAACAGGTAAGGTGAACCTTGCACCTAATTCTGTCTCCATTTATGTGATATGCCAGAAATTTTAAACCCAAATTTTTAGACACCCTCCTACACAACAATTGTTTTAGGCTTTTCATGTCTTTATCAAGCTAGTATAAAGATATACATTTTTAATTAACTTGTACAGAAATAAATTCGTTTAATAGCAAAGTTATTTTTTTCTGCAATACTTTCTTAGTTCCTGTTCAATTCTCCCTGTATACTTCTATATATCAGTTTGTTCACTTATCAACTTAGAAATTACCTATGGGTTAATGACTCGTTGGGTCAGTTACTAGTTAGTTACCTTACTTTTCCACACACCTGGCTTATTTTTAGAAATTAAACTAAGGCCAGGCATGATGGTTCATGCCTATAACCCTAGAAGTTTAAGAGGCCAAGGTCAGAGCATTGCTTGAGCCCAGGAGTTTGAGGCTGCAGGGAGCTATGATCACACCACTGCACTGCAGCCTGGGCTACACAGCAAGACCCTGTCTTAAAAATATATATAGCAAATATTTTTAATTCTCTATTGGTTAATTTTGTTACATTTGATAATATACTTACAAATTGTTCTATTTGTCTATCGAAGGTTGATAATATTGACTCTTTACTTAGAAGATAAATATATTATTTAACATGTCATTTCCACCACATTTTCTTATCTGTTTCTACCTCCAAACCTCTGCCACTTAGATTGTACTTTAACATTGCCAAGATTGATAATGTTAAATTTATTTTTCTTAGTTTATCTAGATATTTATTTCAAATATTAAAAAATGGATATCATTTATCTATTTATTTTCATCCTTTCTTATGGTTTGACATGAAGGATAAAGAAAAAATTAAAGGAAGTTTGGAAAGAAATATAATGTACCTGAATAAAATTAAAAATAGATTTCTGATGCTATGTTAGATTAGCATCTGAAAAAAATTATTTGTCAATATCTTAGAAATTCAAATATGCATCCACTCTATAATCCAGAAATTCTCCTAGGCATTTATACAAATGCTCACAGCAATTTTATTTGTAATGGTAAATAACTGGGAACATACCATTGTCCATCAACACAAGAATGAATACAGGTTGTAGTAAACTTATATGATGAAATACTACACAGAAAAATAGAAATGTACTGCTGATAATAACAACATGGGGAATCTTAACAAGATTGCTTTGAGTGAAAGAAGCCAGTGATGTTTCATTACTTTCTTATGAAGTTCAAGAAAAGGCACAATTGGCTGGGTCAGAGGCCCATGTCTATAATCCCGGAACTTTGGGAGGCCAAGGTGGGCAGATAATTTAAGGTCAGGAGTTAAAGACCAGTCTGGACAATGTGGTGAAACCCCATCTCTACTAAAAATACAAAAATTAGCCAGGCGTGGTGGCCTATGCCTAAGGTCATAGCTACTCAGGAGGCTGAGGTGGGAGAATCACTTGAACCTGGAAGGTGGAGGTTACTGTGAGCTGAGACCATGACACTACACTCCAGTCTGGACAACAGACCAAGACTCTGTTAAAAACAGAAGTCAAAATTAACTATGGTTATAGAAATTAGGAAACTGTATGCATAGGGTGAGGAGTGCATTAATTGAAAAGAATATTGACTGCTGAGATTGATAAGACTAATTTCTGGGATAATAAAATGTTCTGTATCTTCATGGGGAGTGGGGATCACATGGATCAATGCATTTCTCAAAATTAATCAAACTATTCATGTAAGATCTTTTCAGTTTACCATATTAAAAATTATTATCATTCTTTTTTATAAAAATGAAGTATTGGTCGCGAATAGTCTGCAGTTTCACTGAGAGATCAAATAATAAACATTATAATTTTACTATTCATTATTATAACTATTATGATATAGATAAGCACAGAATTTCAAAGTAAGCATCATGTAACCCTACATTTATCAAATATGTTTCAATTTCCTTCTGTGGCACATATCTGTAACACTGAGGTTAAGACTAGTATGATACATGACCAATGGAACGTGTGCAGAAGTGATACATTCTGTATCAAATCTGGCCACAAACCCCAAGTTCATTCCGATATGCTTTGTCTTCTATTTCTTTGGTGGACTTAGGAATCAGATGTTGATAATGACAACCAGTGAGCCTGGATCCCTGAATGATTATGTGGAGCAGTGCTTTTCTGCCCTTTTCCTTCCATACTGAAATGCGACTTGGGTAAAAATTAATGTATTATAGTAAACCACTGGAAACAAGGAAACAAGAAAGGATGGAAGGAAGGAAATAAAGAAGAAATGAAAGATGGAAGGAAAGAGAGAAAGAGAAAACAGGGAGAGAGACGAAGGAAGTTGGGGAGAAGGAAGTAGAAGGAGTCAGAGAGTAAGAAAGGATTCCATGATTCTTCTGCCAGGGACTTAGACTGGAGATAAATAAACTATGGGAGACAATGAAGCCGTTGAAAAGATAGTCCATTGGTTGAGTAGGCTGAGAATAGATGAGCACAAAGAATGAAATCTATTGAATATCATTATCATGTGATTCCCTCTAAATAATAAAAAGGAAGGATTCAAGAATTTGATTTTTAAGATTTTACTTTATTGATTTTCAAAGTCAAATAATTGCTTGCAAAATAATACTGTTCTTAATTAATTAATGCTTCTAGTAAGATAGTTCTAAAATGCGTTCACAACATTGTCAAAATCAAGAAGATAAGATATATTTATTTGGGTCAAGAGCAGTAGTATCCAGATAGGATATTTCTGCACATACATATGGAATACTTTGGCATGTCTCACAATGCTTGACGTAGTTTTTCAATCAAAGAGTATATTTTTAGCAGAGTTCAAGTGAATTACCCAAGTGAACAAGCTAGATTTGATTGGGGTGGGTGGTTAATTTTTGCATCTCTCCTAGCCGTTCTCTCCAGATTTTTGCATGATTGTTTTCTTTTTATCCATGATCTCTGACACCTAGCCACATCCCCCTACCACTAGGAAAACCTTATATATTACTATGGTGTCTTTTTTAGTCAGTCTAGCATGCTCTACTATGTTCTCCTGTAAGATATTATCAAATATATGATGGTTTTAACTACCAATGGTAACAGAACTGGTTTTTGTACATGCAGAAATAACAAGAGCCTATGAAATATAAATGAATGGGAATTCAGAAATGCACATTTATATTCATTTATTTAAGCACATTTATTGTCCACTGAACACTGTGGTCATCAGAAACACAGGACCAAAGAGATGTGGTCTGAAACCTCACAGCTGACTTACATACTTCTGAATCAGCCAGGGAGTTGATCAAAAACATAATGAAGTAATCACAATTGAGTGAAAGGGAAAAAGAAATACAGGATGCTCTTGATACAGGCAAACTCCAAAACTGGGGCTTAAACCAGAGAGTTATTGGCTTCGCACAGGAAAAAATTCAAGAGGGAGCCAACAGAGTAAAGTAAAAGCAAAGCAAGGTTCTTAGAGTAACAGAGTACAGAAAAATGGCCGCTCTAGACAGAGCAGGACATATGCAGAGTGCCACTTGCGGATTGCTGGCTGGCTATATTTGTAGCCACTCCTTAATCATATGCTAAATAACGGCAGGTAATTCGTGAATTTTCTAGAAAAGGAGTGGGGGCCTCCCCGAACCAAGGATCCTCTCTTTTTACACCGTGTAAAGTAATTTCCCAGCATTGCTATGGCATTTGTAAGCTATCATGGTGCTGGTGAGAGTGCCATTTAGCATCTAATGAATTATAATTGGTGGATAACGAACAGTGAGGACAACTAGAGGTTTCTTTCTTTGCCATCTTGGTTTTAGGTTATTTACTGCATTTGAAACAGGAGTTTCCCATATTCCCCGCACAGGGTCTGTGATGGGACTGTGGCTCGCTTCTTCCCTGCCCTGCTGCTCAAATCAAATGGGGAGCCGGCAGACAGGAAGGTTGTGGGGCTCCAACTCCATGGAGGTGTCTAGGGTTCACTGTTTACAGCTTTGGGAGCCCCAGTGGGTGTGTGTTACGGTGCACTCTTTTAGTTTTGCCGTCTGCAGGCGGTTTGTGTTCATCAACTCAATTGGACGCCCTGCCTTGTCACCAGGACAGAGTGCTTTCTGTATCCTGGGTTCTTGCACTGGAAAAATCGGATCACATGTGGGCTTGGAGAATGGGTGTGAGGTTTTACTGAGTGGAGGCAGGTCTCAGCGAGGTGGATGGGGAGGTCAGGAGGGGAATGGAGTGGGAAGGTGGTCTTCCCTGGAGTTGGGCCACCCAGCCGCCAGACTCTCTTGCAACTGCCCCTGGCGGGATTCCACTGTACTTTTCCGCTCCTCTGCCCCTCTGGACTTCCAGCCACCTGTGTCTGTGTCTGCCAGGGTCTCCAGGTTTTTATAGGCACAGGATGAGGGGTGTGGCGGGCCAGAGTGGTTTTGGAAAATGCAACATTTGGGTGTGAAAACGGAAATGCCTGTCTACACTTAGGGTCTTGGGCATAGGCCTGAGGGTGGAACCCTGGCCAGGGACCCCACCTTTCTCTACGCAGTACTTCTCTGACCCCCTTGCATATCACATTGTTTTTTTGTTTGATTGCTTTTGAGACAGAGTCTCACTCTGTCTCCCAGGCCGGAGTGCAGGTGGCACAATCTCGCCTCACTGCAACCTCTGCCTCCCGGGTTCAAGGGATTCTCCTGCCTCAGTCTCCTGAGTAGCTGAGATTACAGACACTCACCACTGTGCCTGGCTAATTTTTGTATTTTTAGTAGAGATTGGG
>CM052658.1:10424174-10474924 GCA_028533165.1 Leontopithecus rosalia | reverse complement strand
TTCACCTTGTTGGTCAGGCTGGTCTCGAACTCCTGACCCCATGATCCTCCCTCCTTGCCCTCCCAAAGTGCTGGGATTACAGGCATGAGACACCGTGTCTGGCCCCACCTTCCATTTTGATCAGATTCTGCTTTTATCAGTAGAGTCTTGACTGGTGCTCAGAAAAAAAATCCTGAGCACCCTACAAACTAGGGTACTGAGGGGTGGTGAGGCAAAGTCCTTCCTGTCAGGAAGTGCTGCCTGAGCTGAGTCCTACAGGATGTGTGAGGCCAGCTAGATAAAACTGATGAGCAGAGACTCCAGAAAAACGGGCCAGATTGGGAGGGTAACAGGTGCAGTATTTGATGAAGGTCCTTCTTATCTTCCTGCCTCAACAGGGAGTATAACTAGTCCTGGAAAGTCACATCGAGGCCACAAAATGGAAAATCTATTTCTACATTTTTATATAAGTTGTTGGCATGGGGAAAATAAAATATAAAATATCTGGCAAGAAATAAAATTTCAATTAAAGGGAAGTGATTATAGTGATCACAGGTTTAGTACATTATCATAAAGAATAGTCAATATGTGTTTCAATGCCACAGAGTCATTTTATATTTTAAGCAAATAAGATCTCTCACTTTAGGAAATATTCAAGTTGTTCTTGTTGTTTTTCTGACTAAATTTTCCAACTATGAGACCTGTTGTCAGTACGCTAAGGGCTTCCTAGATTTACTTACACAATAGCTAATTGCTTTAGGCACTTTTTAAGTCTTAAGCAAAACTTTTACGTGAAGATACAGAATCTCATTCATTTGCTATAGGAGCTTGTGATCTTTTATGTTAGATCTCCTAGAAAGTGAGGTTTTAGTGAATAATAAATATACTTATTCTCATCATAAAATAGTTTTTGTTATACTTGAAGCCCCATAATAGTAAATTCAAGAAAAAAATGTTAGTTCATGCATTACACATAGCATACTTCTAATAATTTATATAGTCTCCTTCAGTTTGATAAATTATGTGCTTCAAGGGATTACAAAATATTTTCCAAAGTTTACTGGTCCTTAAATGTCAACTGGCTGGAAAGTCTTGGACTTTTACATCCTATCTAACTTGCAAGAAACATTTAGTAATTTCAAAGACTCTTAGTCCGTAGGCTGGCAAACTGTAGCCCATGGGACAAATCTTGTCCACACCTGTTCTTTTAAAGTTTGTGAGCTATGAATATTTTTCACATTTCATAGTGTATTTAAGGAAAAAAGGAAGAATAATAATATGGAGTAGAGAGACATGTGGCCTGCAAAGCCTAAAATATTTACTATCTGGTACTTTGCAGAAATGCTTTGCTTCACTGCTTCTTCGACCATCTGAAATGCTGCTTTAGCAAGAAAAATGTTGCACCTAGTGGAAAATTTTCAGTTATTAAAATTTCAGTGATGCTTATTCTAAAATTAACATTGCGGATGACTTACAATATGTTAAAAAAGGTTCTAACTTTTTGGTGTATATTTTTACAATTTATAAGGCAAGAACTCTAAAAGTAGAACCATAGGTTTAACATTTTATTATATTGATTTTAACTTTCCTTAATGTCAATCTTTGTGAGATACATATATGCTGTGTCAATAATAATAACAAACGCTATTCTTCTAAGAATATATACAAATCACTGCCTCAAAGAGAGATCTGATAGCAAGAACAAGTTGTAAATGGATTGTCTAGTCTTTCAGTAATAAATTTGGCTGCATTTTTTATGCATCTGCAAAGTACTTGTTGTATACTGTTTGTCTCAATATAAAAAATATTGTTCTATGCAGGAAATATTCAACTTTGCTTTAAGCTTTTAATTTTTGATGTAGGTTTCCAAATCGTAAAGATTTTATTAAAAAATCAGCTGTATATCGTTATTCTTCCTTTTAACACCTATATTAAAAACCACAAATGATTTTTAGGAGTCAAATTATGTAAAAAAATGCTCCTTGGCAAGACCTACGACAGTTTAGTCTTTACTTTAGTACTTACTAAATAAGATACACCCTAGCTGACAAATATTTCCTTCCTTTTTATCTTTTTTCTTTCCTTAGTAAAAACAGTGTCTTTCAAACTTTTTAATTACTTGTATTAAAACCACAGAGGAGTTTTGGTGCTGATAATCACAATAGAAGTGTGATTTAAGTAAATGTGGGAGAAAACATAGCACTGATTTTGCAAAAATTTGTAGAAATGGGCCGGGTGCAGTGGCTCACGCCTGTAATCCCAGCACTTTGGGAGGCAGAGGCAGGTGGATCACGAGGTTAAGAGATCGAGACCATCTTGGTCAACAAGGTGAAACCCTGTCTCTACTAAAAATACAAAAATTAGCTGGGCATGGTGGCACACGCCTGTAGTCCCAGCAACTCAGGAGGCTGAGGCAGGAGAATTGCTTGAACTCAGGAGGCGGAGGTTGCGGTGAGCCGAGATCGCGCCATTGCACTCCAGCCTGGGTAACAACAGCGAAACTCCATCTCAAAAAAAAAAAATTGTAGAAATAAAAAATAGAGAAGTAAAATATGAATGCATGATATATCATCTGATAAATAGGCCAGAAATCAAATGTGCCTCTAAGATGTCATATGATAAAAATTATCTATCAGATTTTAAGTTTGATATTCAAATATATAATATTAAATGTCAAAATTAAAATATATTGTACATATTGTACATTAATGAGAATATATTTATTTCTAGCTAACAGTTTTTTTTTTTATTTTGAGATTGAGTCTTGCTCTGTTGCCAGGCTGGAGTGCAATGGTGCCACCTCAGCTCACTGCAATCTCTGCCTCCTGGGTTCAAGTGAGTCTCCTGCCTTAGCCTCCTAAGTAGCTGGGACTACAGGTGTGCACCACCAGACCCAGCTAATTTTTTGTATTTTAGTAGTGACAGGGTTTCACCACGTTGACCAGGATGATCTCGATCTCCAGAACTGGTGATCCTCCCACCTTGGCCTCCCAAAGTGATGGAATGACAAGAGTGAGCCATAGAGCCAGGCTAACAATTTGATTCTCAAATAAAGATAGTGGAAGAACTTGTTGCATTGACTGAGTTTGTCTTTACTAGATATTTGACATCCTGTTTTTTTTTATCTTCTCTGAGTCTGTTTCCTATTTGAAAAAATAGCATCCCTGACAATTTTGGAGTTTTCTTTAGGGCACAAACAATACACACTATACTAGAACCCTTTAAATAATAAAGAGATACGTAAATGATAGGCACTGTTTTTATTAAATCAATAACTATACCACATTTTACATTTCTTATCAAAAACTAATATTTATGGAGACATTTTACATACATTTACACCTTTGTATTCAAGGCAATCAATGGTTTACACATGTGACATTCTTTTAAAATGTTTAAAGCTTCAGTTAGAAAAAGCTCTTAAATCTCAATATATTGGTTTGCAGCTATAGTCCTAGCTACTCAGGAGGCTAAGGTCGGAGATTCATTTGATCACAGGAATTCACAGGTTACAGTTAGCTATGATTGTGCCACTGTACTCTAGCCTGGGTGATAGAGCAAGACCCTCTCCCTAAAAATAAAATATAATAATAAAAATAATAATAGAAGCACAAACTATTGATGTTCGGAATCCTGAAGAAAATATACAGCATGCATTTGTCCATAAATAATGTAAAGGCAAACCTTAGATAAAACACTATTATTGTAAACCTCAAATTTCTATAACATCTTTTAATTTTGAAATCTCAAGTGCAGAATATCTAAATCTCTGCTAATTATCTTTCCCTTCAAATATTGTTGTATTAGCCAATATTATGTCAGCTGCTCAGAAACAAATAAGGAAACAGATCAAATAATCCAAAGACCTTAGCAAGCTCTGGATTTAGATTCTCAAATGATGTCATCACAGATGTGCTTACTGTGTCTTTCTCTAACATTCATTCCTTTGTAACATCAAAATGACCAAGAGAAGTTCAGTGGGAAAAGCACCTCCATTCCTGCAGTTCTTTTGTTTTCTTCTCACTTGCCGTGCACTGAGGATCCCAGGATGGGGTAGGCATCTTGCTGCTCTTCCACACCACTGTTCCAAACCCTGCCTCCCTAAACAACCACACTCCTCTGAAGCACCTGTGATCATATTATCTATCGTTTTGTATTTTATATTATGCTGCTGTCTTCTACTCTCCTCCTAGAAATTTCTCTTTACTCAGAGAGGGGGATTTTAGTGCCCTCAGTCTTAATAATCATGTGAGGTATAAATTTCTTAATTAAAACTCACCAATAGATTTCCTTCCAGCACTTGTAACTGAAATCTGGAGCATGATCATAGCGCTCAGGCCCTCCTCACTCTGTCCTTGATGTCTCCATCTTCTCCCCTGTTCATTCCTTCTCCACACTGTTGCAACAATACTAGATTCTTTCTGCCCCCACAAACAGGCATGGTGTGCTCATGGCATTTGCCTTTCTGGCCGATGCATAAATTATATGTGTAATTGTATAATTATATGATTTACATATAAAACATATATAACAATATGTACATATTATATGTAACAGTGTCTTATATATTCAAAATATTCAAAAATGTTGAATATATACATATTACATATTTATTCGGGTTAAGGAGTACATGTGACGGTTAAATAGCTAAATTCTCAGGTCACAGGGATTTGTTATATGGTTTATTTCATCACCCAAGTATTAAGCGGAGTATCCAATAGTTATCTTTTCTGCTCCTCTCCCTCCACTCTCCAGGATACCCCAGTATCTGTTGTTTCCTTCTTGGTGTTCATAGTTCTCACCATTTAGCTCCCATTTTTAAGTGAGAATATGTGATATTTGATTTTCTGTTCCTGAATTAATTTGCTAAGGATAATAGACTCTATCTCCATCTCATTCTTTTTCATTGCTGCATACTTTTCCATGGTATATATGTACGTGTGTGTGTGTGTATATATATAATATATACACACACACACACACTCTCTCTCTCTCTCTCTCTCTCTCTCTCTCTATATATATATATATATATATATATATATATATATATACACCACATTTTATTTGTCTAGTCTGTCTTCAATGGGCATTTAGGTTGATTTTATGTCTTTGCTATTGTGAATAGTGCTCCAATTAACATTTGCAGGCATGTGTCTTTATGGTAGAATGATTTATATTCCTCTGGGTATATTCTTAGTAATGGGAGTGCTGGGTCAAATGGTGGTTCTGCTTTTAGCTCTTGAGGAATTGTCATACTGCTTTCCACAGTGGTTGAACTGATTTACACACTCACCAATAGTGTATTTCCTTTTTCTCCAAAACCTAAATGTAAAATCCAAAATTATAAAAACTCTGGAAGACAATATAGCAACACCCACTTTTGACGTAGGAATGGGTAAATATTTCGTGCTGAAGACACCAAAAGCAGTCATTAACAAAGCAAAAATTGACAAATGGGATCTAATTAAACTTAAGAGCTTCTGTACAGCAAGATAAATTATCAGCAGAGTAAACAGACAACCTACAGATTTAGAGAAAACATTTGCAAACTATACATCTGACAAAGGTCTAATGTACAGCATCTATGAGGAACTTAAACAAATTTACAAGAGTAAAACAACCCCATTAAAAATTGGGCAAAGGACATAAACAGACATGTTTCAAAAGAAGACATGCATGTGGCCAACAAACGTATGAAGAAAAGCTCACTATGTACTTTAATCATATAAATGCCATGAAAATTGCAACTCTGTCTACACTATTGATTTGAACAATATCTGCTACATAGAAGGTTCTCAAATATCTCCTGAGTCAATGAATGATAAATGAATAAATACATAAGTAAATGTATGAATGAATCATTTAGCAGAAGGGCTAAAACTGATTCTCATTGAGTTAGGTGTCCACCCCTAGTGGCAGTGCATAGTGTGGCTGCCTCTCTAGCATCATATGGATTAAGAGTGGATATATATATACATATTTTTGGTCAAGAGTCTGGCTTTGTCACATAGGCTGGAGTGCAGTGGCATGATCTGAGCTCACTGAAACCTCCACCTCCTAGGTTCAAGTGATTCTCCTGCCTCAGGCTCCCAGGTACCTGGCAGCCTGGCAGGCACCACCACACCTGGCTAACTTTTGTATTTTTAGTAGAGATGGGATTTTAGGATGTTGACCAGGCTGGTTTGGAATTCCTGACCTCAAGTGATCTGCTCGCCTTGGTCTCCCAAAGTGCTGGGATTACAAGTGTGAGCCACCACATGCAGCAAGAGTAGAATATTAAGAGTGAACTTTTTAAAGAAAATCCAGATGCTGTTGCTCAAAGAAAAGAGATTGCTGAGCAGTTGAGCAATCGATATTCATTGTATCATTCCCTCTTTCCCTTTTCAGTCACCAGTGCCTGCACACTAATATCTTGGAATAGGTTGGTTATATCTTCTACTTCCTTCTGTCAAAATGTTAATAATTCTTCTTTTGCTATCAAATCTGTCTTTACTTTATTTATTGCCCATACCACTACATTCCTTGATGCTGATCTTCTTGCTCCCAGTATGACTTTCCATTACCCTGGATCTCATCAATATGGCTTTTATAGTCACGTCTTAAAACAACAACAAAAACACATGCTATTTTATTTTGTTTCTAATCAGACAGAAGCTGTTAAAACATTTATAGTTTTTTCAACATAAATACTTTCTCCCAGTCAGACTTGTGTCTTTATTCCTATTCCTTGTTGCCTCTTTCTGAACACATTTGGCTCATGTTTTCAGAGAATCTACAATCTTAGTTGAAAAATTCATTTTACAAATAAGCTCATCAAATCTTTTCGTGAGAGACATACAGGGGAGAGGATTCTTTGTGTTAAGTCCTAGAGAGGTTACCCAAACAGAGCAAAAGTCCAGCATAACTATCTCTGGACTCTGGGTCTTATACCCTGGGTCTGAAATCCTCCTTTATGCTAACCTATTCTTCAGTGTATCCTATGCCCTTTCTCTCTTGTCTTTCAAACACTGCTCTGTCCTTCTATGCAGCTGAGCTCTAACTCTGTAGAATTTGCCTGATTATGTAGCATTCACAGAACTCCAAATATAGGTAAAATTACTAGTTACATCATGCACTTCCATAGTTCCTTTTAATGCTGCCTTTTGCAATATCTTTTCAGATTTTATTTTAGGTCTCATGAGATTGTAAATATCTTAGGGACAGTGTTTCAGGAGAACTTTTGTGTTGCTTTTCTAAATATTTACATAAAACCTAGCAACATGCTAAGCATATAGTTAATTTTCAAGTTAACATTGTTTAACTTGAAACAATTGGTGGCTTTTGTTGAGCATTATTTAAGATCATAAATTTTAGATGAACCCATATCCAATTGTAGACTTAATTCAAGTGATTTTGGTCAAGGATTCTAATTGTTCTTGCATTTGAAACAAGATTGGGTTCAGGGAACCAATAGAGATCTTAAAATAGAACCATGATTTCATAGAATACTTAGATTTCTGGATTCTTTGTAAAACTAAAAGCTGGCTAGAAAAGTACCTACAAAGAAAGAAAATGTATTTTTAGAAATGTTTTTTCCTGATGAAATTGTGTCAACAAGATTCAATGAGGATGCCCTGTTTAGTGTTAAAATTCAAGACCTCGTGCTCAAATAGTTTTGTTTTATGAAGGATTACAGAAGGATATGGCTATTTTTAAAAGTGAGTGGTAACATGCAGCTCACTGGAGAAATTCAAGAAGAGCACAGCAGGAATCATCACTGAAGAACCTCTCAATTTTTAAAACATGTAATAGTTCATGTTATAGACTAAACATTATCCATTATGTAGATTGCTGGTACCATCTAACATTCACATAAAATTGTTAAAATGCAGAGGAAATCTTTCCATATACTTGTCATAATTACTAGGCCTTACATTACACATTTTGTATTTTGGAGGGCAAGAATTTGACTGGGGAATGCAGGTTGGGTAACAGATCTACAAACTTGCATTTGTGATGCTTGGATGAACTTAAGCCAGCACATTCAATTCCAAAGCTATTCTGTATTTTTTTATTAAAAGGGTCTCTCCATCCTCCCATCACCTACATTAGGTATTTCTCCTAATGTTATCCCTCCCCAATCTCCCCACACCCTGCTATTACTCCCCTAGCCCCCCACCCTGCAACAGACCCCAGTGTGTGATGTTCCCCTCCCTGTGTCCAGGTGTTCTCATTGTTCAACAACCAGTGAGAACATGTGGTGTTTGGTTTTCTGTTCTTCTCTCCATTTGCTGAGAATGATGGTTTCCAGATTCATCCATGTTCCTGCAAAAGATACAAACTCATCATTTTTTATAGCTGCATAGTATTCCATGGTGTATATGTGCCACATTTTCTCTGTGTCATTGATGGGCATTTGGGTTGGTTCCAGGTCTTTGCTATTGTGAACAGTGTGACTATGAACATACATGTGCATGTGTCTTTTATAATAGGATGATTTATAATCCTTTGGGTATATACCCAGTAATGAGATTGCTGGGACAAATGGAATTTCCATTTCTAGATCCCAGAGTCTAGCATTACCACACTGTTTTTCACAATGGTTGAACTAATTTATATTCCCACCAACAGTGTAAAAATATTTCTGTTTATCCACATCCTCTCCAACATCTATTGTCTCCAGATTTTTAATGATCGCCATTCTAACTGGTGTGAGTTGGTATCTCAATGTGGTTTTGATTTGCATCTCTCTAATGACCAGTGATGATGAGCATTTTTTCATATCTTTGTTGGCCTCATTTATGTCTTCTTTTGAAAAGAGTCTGTTCATATCCTTCACCCACTTTTGAATGGGGTCGTTTGTTTTTTTCTTGTAAATCTATTTTAGTTCTTTGTAGATTCTGGATATTAGCCGTTTGTCAGATGGGTAGATTGCAAAACATTTTTCCCATTCTGTTGGTTGCTGATTCACTGTAATGATTGTTCCCTTTGCTGTACAGAAGCTCTGGAGTTTAATTAGATCCCATTTGTCTATTTTGGCTTTTGTTGCCAATGCTTTTGGTGTTTTAGTCATGAAGTCCTTGCCTATGCTTATGTCCTGAATGGTATTGTCTAGGTTTTCTTCTAAGTTTTTTATGATGTTAGGTCTGATGTTTAAATGCTCAATCCATCTGGAGTTAATTTTAGTGTAAGGTGTCAGGAAGGGGTCCAGTTTCTGCTTTCTGCACACTGCTAGCCAGTTTTCCCAACACCATTTATTAAACAGGGAATCCTTTCCCCATTGTTTGTTGTTGTCAGGTTTGTCAAAGATCAGATGGTTGTAGGTGTGTGGCATTACTTCTGAGGCCCCTGTTCTGTTCCATTGGTCTATATCTCCGCTTTGTTACCAGTACCATGCTGTCTTGATTACTGTAGCCCATGGCATGTGTATAGCTATGCAACAATCCTGCAAGGTCTACACATGTACCCCAGAACTTAAAGTAAAATATAAATAAAAATAAGAAAATAAAATAAAAGGTACAAGGTACTGTAGGGAAGAAAAGAAAGAAAAATCTCTCTTTCTTAATTTTGTATTAGTAGTCTAACTTTAAAAAATAATTATTAGAGTTTTTAAAGACAAAACTCCTGGTTTTAGATAGGAGCAAATTCAATCCTCGGGTAAAGAAGATAACATAATATTAACAATGTAATATAATGCCTGTGTTGCATCTTTTCCTTATTTAAAAAATAATTTAAAATTTTTCTGTTTGTATGATTTTAAGATAATTTAAATAAATCTGAAAGAGAATATTTTCTAAAAGATAGTGCTAAAACCTCAGGTTATTTGTTATAGGGACATTTAGAATGAATATATGAAGTTGAAACTGCTCATGTTAAAAATAGCACAAGCTTTCATTTATTTGAATTATATCCTCTAAAATATAATAGTTTCTTTCTTTAAATCCTCCTTTATACTGACATTTTCCTTTTTATCAGATGATATTTTTGTTGAGTTGAGGCTATGGTTTCACACATCCCTGAATATCCCATAGTATCTTGTTCTAATTCATCATGAAATACATAGTTTGTAAATCCTTGTTGAAATATTGTTATGTATGCCCCTCCCCCTTAAAATCCACTTGTTCTCCATTGGGGTGGGGGGAAAGACAATGTGAACTTTCAATATCAGATAAAATTTATGGATAATTATTCTTTTGACAGAATCATTTATAACGAGAAAAATGGAACATGTTTCTCATCCATTGAACAAATTCTCTAAATCTGTCTATTCCAATAAAAAGGTAGAAAACCCTGACCTCTTCACAACTTGTTCAATCGTTCTTATCTCACTAGTGTTGAAATGTTATTTTTAAATTTCTAATGGTTTTATGGGAGAAAATGTGGAGGAGAATTTTAGAAAGGAAAACATAAGGCTTGATTCTATAAAAAGCATTTATTGTATAAATTAAGTGCAAAATGTTAGAACTCATTTAAATGAGTATGGGACACAACAGTAGGTGCCATATAGGGTTTCATTCTTTCAACATGTATTTACACCCATGAAAGGACCCACAGAAAATCTTACAAGTTTTCCGTTTAAAACTGGACTTATTTTCAAATTAAAAGTAGGGAAGTCATTTTCTTCGAATTATTTATGGTGTAAGAAATTGCAAGCCCTACCATTGCATAAGATTTGTGTTTATTCTATCCTATAGGGAACATGATTGTTTCTAAAGTATTTTTCCCAATTTTTGAGATATTGTTTCTTTTCCAGGCATTTCCTGGAAACGTTAACTCTGATGGTGTGGTCCGCCATGAATTACAGCATCCAATTATCGCCCGCTATGTGCGCATAGTGCCTCTGGATTGGAACGGAGAAGGCCGCATTGGGCTCAGAATTGAACTTTATGGCTGTTCTTATTGTGAGTACCACATTTTTTAAATTTGTGGCAGGCTTTGTTATCTTTATTTAAATAGTAAGCTGTTTTATTTTAAATTATTTAACATTACTTGCTTTCTCTGACAATAAACTACCTTCTTGTTTACATATATGTATGTACACACACACACATATAAAATAAAAGGTTGTTTTGTTTGTATGTTATAACTGTATTATAAATACACACAGAAACTAAGAGACATGTCACTATGTCTTAATTATACTTTAGGTTGAAGATTTGGAAAGTTTTTTTTTTTTTGCTCAATAGACTAATATTATAAAGCTTATTAATAAAATTGCCTGGTCTTATAAAATATTTTAAAAGGAGAAGACTATATTGTTATCCATATATTTGGGTCTTTTTTTTTTCTGAGATGGAGTCTTGCTTTGTCACTCAGACTGGGGTGCAGTGGCACGATCTTGGTTCACTGCAACCTCCACCTCTCAGTCAGCGATTCTCCTGCTGCAGCCTCCTGAGTAGCTCGGACTACAGGCATGTACCACCATGCCCAGCTAATTTTTGTATTTGTTTTAGTAGAGACGGGGTTTCAACATGTTGGCCAGGATGGTCTCGATCTCTTGACCTTGTGATCCACCGGCCTCGGATTCCCAAAGTGCTGTGATTACAGACATGAGCCACCGCCTCCGGCTATTTGGGTCTTTATGATGTGTTTTCAAAACATTTCGAAGAACTTCCTTCTAGTTTACCAAATGTGTCTTTTAAGTTATGCCTCTTCTTATATTAAAGCCAACCACTGGGTTTTAAAGTTAACAACATTTTCTCAGTCAAATGTAATTTATTTTTTCAAATCTATTTGGTCATCTAAAGAGATTATTATCCCCTAAACTTATGTTAAATCTCTCTTGTTATTTCTTAAGTACGTTATGCATATAACCAAGGATTCCAACATCTGGATTTTAAGGGATTATAATTCTTCCATCTATTGTTTCTGCTCATTTTTGCAAATGGTACTTGTTTTCTCCTACTTCTCTTCCTCCCTCTTTTTCTTCTTTTCCTCTTTGCCTGTCTGTCTTTTGCATCCTTATCCTTATGCTTATTCACATTCTTTACTGTGACCTCAATTTTGTTAAAATTTTATCTGTGGAACTTTGTTTGATGGCCAAGGTTGATGGTAAATTCTTCTTAAGAGGGTGTATATTTCCTTATTTGCTTCTGTGAAGGCAACACCAACACAGAACTGCTTTAAAGACTGTCTTTAGTTGTGGTTGTTTCTTTTTGAGACTACTAGATAGTATAAATTTAATTTATGAACACATGACTTGCAAACATCGGCTTCAAAATATGAATTCCCTCTAAAATATATTTTCCTCATTCCCGGAAATTTTTCTTTCTGCTCTTACAATTGCCTGAGGGAGCAAGGCTGCTGGGTAGAACATGGAGGGGAATTGGTTCCTCTATGTTTTGCGAAAAGTCTCTTATTAGCCCCTTTCCTACTCATTCCTATAAACCCACAGAAAGGAGTTCACTCTAAGCAGAAATTTCAAGTGTCCCTGTTAGAAAAGCTTTCTAAAATGCACTAGACACTTAGTATTTTATATTAAAGAATATATGTAGCTTTCACCTCTGTATAAGTTTATTAACAGAAGTTGGTAAAAATATTAGCTATAATAATGCCCAAATATTGTCTTATTAATTCACTGGCAACAGTGTTATGTGCAAAGTACAAAAAAGGGGTCATGGAAATAATTGAAAAATTCTCAAAAACTGTTTCTTTGTTCACCACTTTATTATAGCAGATGTTCACATACACTCTAGCTCTAGCATAGCATCATGATGGGAAGGCCAGAGCAAAACGTGATATTTTTGTCACCATCCCAAAGTTTGTTAAAAGCCATGTTTAGCTTTCAGTAATGCATACATACATATATATGTGATGTGTATACATACATATATACACATACACATATACAGATGTGACAACCTTCATGGAAACTATGATGTGTATGTGTAATTTAGAAATACATATATATGTATTTACTAAATACATAAATACATACATATATATATGACATCCTTCATGGAAACTATAATGTATACACACACACACACACACACATGCACATATATATGACATCCTTCATGGAAACCATGATGATGTGTGTATATGTGTGTGCATGTGTGTGTGTGTATATACATTATAGTTTCCATGAGGGAGGTCATATATATGTATGTGTGTATGTATTTAGTAAATACATATATATGTATTATACACGCACACACACACACACACACACACACATATATGACATCCTTCATGGAAACTATGATGTGTGTGTGTATATACATACACACATATTCATATATATGTGTGTGTGTATGTGTGTGTATATATATGTGTATATATACATATATATACACACACATACACACACACATATACACACACATATATGTGACATCCTTTATGGAAACTATAATGTGTATGTGCAATTCAGTAATACATATATATGTATTTACTAAATAAATATATGCATACACACACACCCACACACACACACACGTATGTGACATCCTTCATGGAAATTGTGATGGATGTGTATGTGCAATTTAGTTTAAGAGCAATTATTAATGAGCACTTTTCATGTGTGATAAAATATATTAAATGGTAGCATTAACACAGTGGATGAGAAAGCCATGATCTTTGAGGGAGATTAAGTGAGACAAATAATTTAATAGAGTTAATCATAATAAAAATAGTAAATGTTAAAATTTACCCAAAAGCACGTGGCCTGAGTAATAGATTTGAAGGTAGCCTGGGGCAAAGGTCACTGTCACTGTTCCGTTTTAATCCCAACAAAAGCAGCACCCACCTGACCATCCAGAGTTCAATAGAAACATTATATCAACACCCCACAACCACTGATCAGGCCTTCTTCCAGTTACTGCAACTTCTTAAATGTAGACATCCACCTGATTTGTGTCACCATAGATCCGTTTTTTTTTCTAAAATAATTTCATACTGATGGAGTCATAAAAGATACATTATTTTACACTTGACTTTTTAGTTAAAAGTCATACTTCTGAGAATTATCCATGCTGATACTAGAGATCTTAGTTTATTTTCCTCAGTTTTATTCTATTATATGAATATTCTACAATCGTTTGTTTATTTCATGCTGATGAACATTCGAATTATTTCTAGTTTTTGGCTATTTCTATAGAATTACTAAAAGGGTTTCTGATGAGTATAGACCTAGGGATGGTAATAATAAACTAGCAAATACCTGTGTTCACCTTTGGCCGATAACAACACACATTTTTCTAAATTGGTTATATCAATTTGAAGTCTCCAAGGTAAGAAACTAGAAATTCTGATGCTTACAAATTAAGATATTTAGTATTGTTGTAAACTTTTAGCCACTCTGGTGAGTGTTTTTCTTATCTCATTTTAGTTTTAATGAGTATTCTTCTGATTTTTTAAAAAGCGTCATGCTTATTTGTCATATGTATACCCTGTTTTTTTCAAGTGTTTGTTCAAGAGTCTTGCTCATATTTCCATGGGTTCCCATTTATCCATCCATCAATCATCCATTTGATTGTTTTAAATAGATTTTGAAAGCAACTTTCTTTCTCATTCTCATTACAACCAGTAGACACATATTTCATTTTTGAGGTGACTTTCTTTAACAATAATAATTTTAAAGCAAACATTGTCAATGAGGTTACTTAAGAGTCCACAGGTGTGGACTTAAACTGTGACCACATGTTCTATACTTGTTACAAGTAGATTTATAAAGTTGTGAGATTGTGCTATCATGGGCTTTTTCAAGGAAAAATAACTGAAGCAAATCAGGAAGCCAGACTTTTCTACTTATAAGCCCCTTTAGAGGGGAAATCATATAGCTTTGGGAAACCGTATTAACATTTAGGATGTTAATAGTTCCAGTGGAGTAACGTAGCAACATAAAACAAAATTAAAATTAAAAAACATAGTATTTCAGTTGGATGTAGTAGGTTGGGTAATGGCCCCTCATAACATAAAGACTTCATTCTTGCAAGCTGTAAGCATGTAAGTATTTGCAGATGTGACTAAATTAACCATCATGGCAGGGAGAGAGGATTTTACATTAGCCAGGTGGACACTAAGTGCAATCACATGTGTCATTATAAGAGGTGGCCAGGGGGAGATTTCACAGATGGGGAAGGAGGAATGAATGTGAACACCTTGTATCCAGATACTGGAGTGATATGGTGGGAAGCCAAGGAATGCCAGCAGTTACCAGGAGTGGGAAAGCAAAGAGACAGACTTTCTCTGGAGGGAGTGTGATCTTGCTAACACATTGATTTCACTCAGTGACACTGATTTGGAACTTCCGACCTCCAAAGCTGTGAAAGAACACATTTCTGTTGTTTTAAGCCACCAAGTTTGTGATAATCTGTTACAACAACAACATGAAACTAATGCAAGAGTCAAGATATTTTAGAAAATAAGAGATAAAAATAGGCCTGAGCAATGTTCTCTGACAGAACTTTGTACAAAGATGTAGATGTTATCAACATGCTCTAGCCACTAACTACATGTGGCTACTAGCACATGAAATGTAGCTAAGACATCTGTGGAACTAAATTTTTAATTTGATTTAATTTTTAATTCATTTGAATTCAAATTTAAGTAATGTGACTACTGGCTACCGTATTAGACAGTGCAGCTTGGAGGAAACAAAAAATCTCACTTTTTTTCTTCCGTGTCTTTTTATAAAATAAAGGACCTAGACAAGTTACTCTTTAAATGTCAGTCTCTATTATTTTATCTTACTTTGGAAAACAAACTTTTAATCATCCTAAAAACTGTCTTTACTGTCAAAAATATAATGACCAGTCATCTTATTAACCACACAGTTTTAGTCAGCTTTGTGTTACTATAGCTAAATATCTGAGACTGGGTAATCTATAAAGAACACATATGTATTTCTTATAGTTCTGGAGGCTGTGGAGCTCAAGGTCAAGTGATGTGTGAGGGCCTTCTTTGTGCATCATCTCATAACAGAAAACAGAGCCCTCACAACCTATTCATGTCTTAAAAGTCCCACCTATCAACATTGTTGCATTGGTGATTCAATTTCCAAAACATGAACTTTTTTTAAACTTTCTTTTAAATTTATTTATTATACTTCAAGTTCTGGGGTACACATGCAGATCATGCAGGATTGTTACATAGGTATACATGTGTCATGGTGGTGGTTTGCTGCATCCATTGCCCCACTATCTACATTATCCTAATGGTATCCCTCCTCTATCTCCCCACCCCCTGCTATTTCCTCCCAACCCCCGTACTCCCCCTAGGCCCCGGTGTATGATGTTCCCCTCCCTGAGTCTGTGTGTTCTCATTGTTCAACACCCACTTATAAGTGAGAACATGTGGTGTCTGGTTTTCTGTTCTTGTGTCAGTTTGCTGAGAATGATGGTTTCCAGTTTCATCCATGTCCCTGCTTCCTCACACCTTATACAAAAATTAGCTCTAGAAGGATTAAAATATTGACTTTGAAGGATACATTTATACAATAGCACACACCAAATGTGCAGATAAAATTGTCTTTCATTTATTATTTTTGAAGAATGCAAATTACATTTATCTGTTTTCTAAGAAAAATATACATGTCTATATTAAAAATATGTATATGTTAAACATATTGGCTATGGAACACTTTCTAAAAGTTACTCCGGTGTAAATTTTCTATACTAGAATTCAAACTAGAATGAGCCCTTAGAAGACAATACTCTGTTCTTAAACTTAGTGAACTGTTGTCTCAAGAGTTTTCTTTTGATTTTTCAATGAGAAAAGGAATCATATAACTTTGAGTGGGGAAAGGTAGATCAGACACAGCCCCCCATTTTGCCCTCCTAGAGAATAGCAGTGCTGCGTACTCCAGAGTCTCAGTAAGGAGAAATATAGTTTTGATCATGCCTGTGGAAGAGAGATGAATTCTCTAATCTGTCTGGAAACTCCTGAGAGGGTGTATCTGGAAATCTATCTGAAACCTGCAAGTGAGGGATTGGGACTTCTTTTACTGCAGAGTTTGCCATAAAACTACATGGAGAGAAATCATAATATGAGAACTGTTTCTGTTTGACGGTGTGTCTATTGTCATTCCCCTTGTGTCTGTCATCTTTCCTCTGTGTGGTTCCTCCATGATCACTTTGTCATCTGAGAAATTAGGTACTTCTCAAGGTTGAAATAAGACTCTGAGTCTATTCCAGGTGGATAAGTTTAGTTCCAGGCCACTGCTTTGAAACCTTTAGGGCTTCTATTGTTCCTATTTCCTGACTTGTCTTGAATGTAATATGAATTCCAATTTCAATACATCTAAACTCATTTTAAATCATTGTGCTTCCTCTACATTTGGTTTTCCCTCAAGTTTAGCTGAAACAAGTGCATGTAGTTATTTTTAAAACTTAGAGATAATGTCCCATGCCGTTTGATTCAGTAAGCTTCCTCCCACAGCACAGACACTAATCTTCTTATGTGATACCAGTGGGACTTCATAAAGCAAAAGGAAGAGCTCTCAGATTAATAATTTCAAAAAATCATTTATGGCTGCGTTACTCAAACATTCATTTTAAAAAGCCAAACACAGTGTATTGATTAAAGTGGAAAGCGTTTTTGATGGCAAATACTCAATTAGCTTTTAGACAGAGTCCTCTTAAAAGTAAGGACAGCACCTCGGGAAACCAAGGTACACACAACAAAAGTAATTTTATATAGGATTTTAATTTGGATGAATAAGTAATAAAACCTCTATGTCACCCAGTGCAAATCATGGTGGAAAGTTGGTGCTGCCTGAGAAAAAAGAAAATGTATCAGAAAATGTCAGATACCAATAAATAAAAGACAGTGTTAGGTCCTTTTCGTGCTGTGTTGATGGCACATCTGCATCTGTAATGGGAATACCCTCTTATAGGGAGACAGAAAAACTCCCCTCACTCTCACTGTGCTCAGGCAAGAGATGCTGCCATATACCTATGTGTTAGTTTCCTACGGTCTCCATGAAATATTTCTGCAATGTTAAGACAAAATTTAAGACAATGGAGAGGTATTCTGTCTTGGTTCTGGAGGGCACGGTCTGAAGTCAAGGTGTTAGCAAGGTAAGTTCCTTCCGGAAGCTTGGAGAGAGAAACAGTTCCATGTCCCTCGCCCAGCCTCTGGTAGCCAGCAGTCCTTGGGGTTTCTTGTTGCTACCTCATTTCAGTCTCTGCCTTTGGGTTCATGTTCGCATGACCTTCTTCCCTTTTGTCTGTGTCTCTGTGTCTTCACATGACACTGGTTATTGCAATTGTAATCTACCCTAAACCAGGATGACCTTACCTTAACAAGTTATATCCACAAAGACGCAATTTTTAAATTAAGGCCACATTTTGAGGTTCTGAGTAGACATAGCCTTTGGAAACACTATTCAACACAGTATAATATATATGTGTGTGTGTGTGTGTGTGTGTGTGTGTGTGTGTGTGTATGTTATGATATATGTTATATATGTTACATATAATAATATATATATTTATTAAAATCATTCATAATTTATGCTTACATCAGTTTAAGTGAGCAAAAAAAATCAGTTCTGGAAGTCAACCTGTGTTTTCCTACTTAAATGAGATGTTTAATTCTGTATCATATAGAAGCATCCCAGTTACTTACATTTTGTGTTTATAATGTCTTCAATTTATTCAACGAATGTGTATTGTATTCAGGCATTTAGAAACTACCTAAAGCACAGACCCTGCCCTCAAGGATTCTAATTTTTGGCAGAATAAATGGATAAGTAAGTAGTTTAACTACTGTATGATAAATGGTATGACCGAGAAGGAAGCCTGGCCTATGTTGATTAATGAAATAAGGTTTCACTAAGAAGCAACAGAAATTAGAGGTAAAGGAGCATTCAAGACAAGAACTGACATTTTCAAAAACACAGAAACAGAGAGGTGAGAACATAATTTATTTCATATTTTGAGTTTTTAGTTAGCAACATAAGTCTCATTTCAGTGTACATATATATGTGAATTATTATGTTGCTTAGAGGATCAATATATTTGTGACAGATTTCTTAATCTTATTAATACTGAATTATACTATTTTAAAGCGTTTTGCCAATTTTAAATTTTAAGTGCAAATCTGATCATATTACATCTGGGCCAACTATCAGTAATGACACTACATTGCCTATAAAGTCCAAGCTGTTGGTTTAAAATTTAATTTCTCCCTACCCACCGACTACTTCTGTAGTTTTAAATCCTGTCATTTCCATGTTGTGCTTTATGCTCCAAATATGAAATCAAGCTTTATTTCCAAACACATAAGCGACCTGCTGCTTTAACACACATTCGAGATCATTTCTCTAACTAAAATACCCTCCCTATCATCCTTTACCTAACCAATCTTTTCTATCTTACAAGATTCAGTTGCAATGTGATCTTTAATAAGAATGCTCTGAATTTCCAGAATGAGTCATGTGTTTATTTTCATAGGAATATTTATCAGATATCATATATCATTATATTACATGAATATTTCCAATGTAATATTTAACAAAATAATTCAAAATAAAGTCAACCGTAAGATACTGGGAGAAGGAGGCAGCAAGTGTCACCTTACTCATCACTGTCATCCCCTTAAATGGCAGGCTCCTAGTACACAATAAATGTTTGCTGAAGTGCATTGACATCAAATGTAAAAGATACAGACATAATTTATTCCCTCAGTGAAAGCTGATTACTATTTGAGGCTGTATAGATTCTTTTATTGGTGAAACAAGGTATGATTCCATTGCATCATATTGAACAGTACTCTAGGGGGCCTATGAAATATTGAATTAATTGCCAAACTAAATATGATAATAGATGTTCTATATATATCAAATAACTCAATTTTTTCTAATTTAAATATTTGTATAACTTGTAGTATTACTTCTGGTTATTACTTTAAACCACAATTTTATGAGGCTGATTCATGGGTTATGTATATGGATTACTTATAATCAGAGGAAAAAAAATACTCAAGATCCAGGCAAATGTGAAAATAAAAGTAATTTAACATTAAAAAAATAGATTTTCCAGGCGTGGTGGCTCACACCTGTAATCCAAGCCCTTTGGAGGCCAAGGCGGGTGGATCACCTGAGTTTGGGATTTCAAGACCAGCCTGACCAACATTGTGAAACCATGGTGAAACCGTCTTTAAGAAAAAAAAATAAAAATTAATTAAAAAAAATTTAACAGATATCACTGCCAAATTATACAAGATAAACTAGTAATTAAAGAGGTAATTAAAATTGTCATGTACTATATGATATATGTGAGATATGCTGTGTTTCTAAGTTTTCTTGCTATTAGATTTTTTAAAATATTGTGTGTCATAAACAGAATGTTCTTGCCATTAAGAGATCTGGAACTTAGATTTGAGCATATGTAGTATTCTTAGTGCTTTTAAGAATAGTTTGTGTATCAAACTAGAATTGGAGTTCTTTGTAATAGACAATTTTTGTATATCTAATTGTGGCTCACCTTGGTGGTGATAATGCAACAATGATAAATGATAAATCCTCCTTGTAGCAGTCTGATAGTTTTGAGATGGTAAAAAACTCAAATATCAAAACTATCAGTCTGATAGTTTTGAGATGGATCATTTGTGTTATAATCCTTACATATGTCAGCAATGTCAGCTTAAAGGTATAGATAGGAAAACATAATAAGGTATTATCTTATTTTATATTACTGTAAAAGTCAGATACTCAGTGGATCTTATTCTTAAATTATTATTTGAGAGGGACATTTGAAATGAACAAATTTAAAACATGGAAAAATATATTGTCATTTTTTTATTCTATGGAGATACGTGCTATTAGTATTTGTTTTTTTTCTAGTGCAGTTTGTTTACTTGGTGAGCCTACCTTTATATTAAGCAACAGGACAGTTACAATTGGCAGCTAGTTTATATTTTGGAGAACTATTTAATATGTCACTGATACAGAGTTAGAGTCACATCTATTCCCATAAAAATCTAAATTTAAATTTTTTCTCAAGAACTTGAAAAGTTCAACTGACGTATAAAATCAACAGTGTTGCTATAAAAGCAAATTAAAATTTCTGGTAGGGAGTAACATGCCATTAGACCTATGTCATTCTGAAATATGAATAACAGTATACTTCCTAGAATAAGAGAGGATACATTTTTGTTATACACATTATGAAAACGTTGTCATAAAATAATTTTCCAAGAAATGTAAACATATTAAAATAAAAGTATACACACACATTTTGGTACCTGAAGAGAAGAATAAGGTAATGAAAGAGAACTATGTTTCACTGTGGTTTATAAATAAGATATTTTGATTACTACAAAGACGAGCCATATGTATACTTTATAAGAACTTCAAAGCTGCAAAGTTCCCAAGAGATCATGCTGCTCAATCCCTTATTTTACTAATGAGGAAACCAAAATCCACAGAGTTATATGTCTTGCATAAGTGAATTAATTGCAGACCTAGAAATCCTGTATAACAATCTAGAGCATAGCTTCCTCTCTGATGTTTAATACCTCTCTTCTGTTGTGAATATTTCTTTTCTTCTTTGTCTACAAGGGCTTTTTATAACATTAGCTATGGCCCACAGAAAATATAATTTTGTGGATTCTAATGACCATAGAAATGGTTTGGCTCATCAGTTTTCACCATAAGAATATATAGGAGATATCCAGTAAGAAAAATGTATCAATAGTACTGTGCATTCCACATGTCCAGAAGAAAAATTTAAATGACTAACCTTTTTCATAATGTACTCATTGAAGAACAGCTTGCAAATGAACACAACTCAAGCTTTAATTGCATTTTGGTGCAGGAAGTTTATCAATATTACTTAGTATATTTTCTCAGGTAGTCTTTTATATATATATATATACTATATATATTATATATTATAAATATATATACTATAAATATATATATTTATAATATATATTATGTATATTTATAATATGTAATATATATTACATAATATATATTATATATATTATCTCAGAAGCTAAGATATCTCAGAAGGTAATATCTCAGAAGGTAAGACTACCTGGGAAAAAAAATATATATATTATAATTATAATTATATATAATTATAAATATAAATATATAAATATAAATATATAAAAATATATTATTATATATTATTATAATTATATTATAATAATATATATAATATTATATATAATATATAATATTTAATATTTATTGTTATATATTATATATAATTATATATATTATATATTATAATTATAATATATAGTAATATATATATATTTTTCCCCAGGTAGTCTTACCTTCTGAGATATTTTACCTTTTATACATATGTTAATTTTTATTTATGACAGATGATTGCAGAGTACTAAAGTCTAAGTTACAGTTTAACAGTCCATCAGCATTTCACTTATAATACACTTAATGTGAAGAAATAAGTAAAATTTAAAACACTGCAAATATATAAGCAATTCTTTTATTAGGTTTTATTCTCATTTTGTTAGTTTTAATTATCACCTACTTAAATTAGCTTAGCTAGGGCGAGAAGAGCAAATATTTAACATGGCAGTAATTTCTGTCCTGAATTAAAAGTAACAATATAATTAAATAATTATTTAGTATGCTCACTTTTAAAATTTCAAACAATTTAAATTACCTGAATAAAATGAGTGATTTTGAGAGATTAAATATTTTTATTTCTATTAGAATACTATCAGATCTTTTATAGACTTGAAAAGAAGTAATCATGATTTTCAAATTTAGTTTTTTAAAATATTTTCTATACTTCTAAATGAATCTTTTTTCTCACATGCTCAAAATACTGTCATATTAGTTTTTTTCACCTTTCATTCTTGTTTTGCTGGACTGGAGGAGTTAAGGACACTGTTAGTGTTCTCTTTTCTTATCAGCTAACGGGGGATAATCTCAAGGACTGAAGAAAGCCTTCAACCTATACCAATCATTTCTAAACCTGTGAATGCTCTACCCTCAAGCACTCCCAAATAATAATCTTCCCTAAGAAAAAAGTCCTTATTTATGAAATGTTTTTAGCAAGATGTCCCTGTGATAGGTTGCTTATAGTAAAGACTTCGCATCTTTAGATTTATGATCATGACTCTCTGTAAAATCACTTATCAGCTATGTTACCATGGAGGAATTAAATGGAGGTGTTTCATAACCTAAATGCTTCTGGGTGAGGCAGTAAACCGCATAGCTTATTAAAGACTGTTCCTATCACTCTAGGCCAGAGAGCACATGTCTGATACAAGAAGAAAAAGCCTGAGGAACTATGCAGGGTATATCAGATCCCACCTTGCTTTGCTTGTCCCTTTCTTTCAGTTACCTCCTCTTTATCCCAAGGGTAAAGGTGAATTCCTGTCCTGGGGTTGCAGACATGACCAAACACCTGACGCCTGACATAACAGCAACTGAGACCAACAGCAGTTTGTTCATCATATTTACACACAGCCTTTGAGAGAAAGACATCTCAAATCTCGCAGCGGGCATGGGGGCTGCCTTGGTGACAGAGTGAACAATAACACACCGCGAGAGAGTGGTCTTTTCCCGTGGATCCCACAGGAGGATGTGACTGGCTTGTTTGAATAATTGCATGGGGTAGTAGGAAGCTGAAGCTCAATATTCAAGGTTAAGCAGAACATGCTTGATCCCTGAGAGAAGCAGAGTCTTTTTTGAAAGAAGCCTTATTTATATTTAAAAATGAATAAGATTCTAATGTGGATTCCATATCCTTCCCTAATTATATGTACCATCATGATCAGAACCACGAAATGAACACACATATATACACTGGTGGCCTAGCAAAGAAGCAAGTCAGATTCTGCACTAGTCCTTGTTACGGTTACAGAACCACGATATGCTAAATGCTCTCAGCTCAGGTGACAAATTTTATTTTCATATATCACAGCATCCCTTCTCCCTACCCATGGGTGGATGAGCGATCTTTATGCCAATGTTTGGAACCATCTGTTACGTTTTTGCTAAAAGCAGGACTTTTACCACCGTGAAGAATACAGTGTGAAGTAAGAAAGCCTTAACATTTTGTGATCTTCATTCATGGACTTTTCATAACTGTTCTGTAGCAGCATCTTTTTATTAGAAGACTTATCCACAGGAACAAAGTTGGGAGGGAAGCTTGCAGTGAGGCTATTTGAGACCCTCCAGGTTTTTCCCAGATGTCAATGCACACATTAATTGGGCCTTACTTTTAGGCCTTATGCCAAAAGCTCTTAATGGTCTATTTTGTAAAATTATTGATGTTAGGCTCTACATAAGACTTATGCTTTGTATAGATTTAATTTAACAATCCGTTTTTTGTTTTTTGGTTTTTTTTTTTTTTGGAAACAAAGTCTTGCTCTGTCACCCAGGCTGGAGTGCAGTAGCACGATCTTGGCTCACTGCAACCTCTGCCTCCCGGCTTCAGGCAATTCTCTTGCCTCAGCCTCCTGAGTAGCTGGTATTACAGGAGTGCTCCACCACACCTGGCTAATTTTTTTATTTTTAGTAGAGGTGGGGTTTCACCATGCTGGTTAGGTTGGTCTTGAACTCCCTACCTCGTGATCTGCCCGCCTCTCCCTCCCAAAGTGCTGGGATTACAGGCATGAGCTACCACCCCCCGGGGCCAATAATCTGATTTTAATGTTACCATATATATTGAATTAATTACTAACTTTAGTCAAATCAACAACATGTAAAATCCCATGTAAAATGTTTTCATCATCATCAGAACAGAGAAGAAAAATTTCCCCCTTTTTCTGCCCTGTTATCAAAATTATTTCTTCTCTCTTAACTAACGATTTATTAGCTGTAGGTGCTCTTTGAAACTTGCTGTGTTGGCCATATTTGCGTATCACAAATATAAAATAGGAAATGGACAAGTAGCTTCTTAAATTTTGAAGTGAAAATGTTTTATTAAGGGGATAAAGATGTCTTTCCCATGATATTGCACTTCTATAGAAAATACAGTTATTTCCCCCAAATCATTTTACATGGCTTTTCTATGTTGCAAAGGACAGGGAGAGAAAATGACTGAGCTCACTTTGATTTGAGTTGGACTCTGAACATGACTGGTTTGAGCCTCTCTCATTAATCTCTACTCCAAATTTCAACATGTTATGTCCATCAATTACAGGTATGTTTTTTGTTTACCCGAAATAAGCTATACTTACTTATGCTAAAGTTAACAAAGAAAAAGCAAGTTCAGTAATTTTTGCAACAAAACCTACCCACTGAGGGTCACAGAAGCCTATCTGAGTAATACAGTGGGACAAGGGGTTTCAATTCATTCTCTGGATGAGCTTTGTTTGCTTGTTTTAGAGACAGTCTCACATTGTCACCCAAGCTGCAGTGCAGTGGTGTGATCATGACTCACTGTAGCCTCAACCTTCTGGGCTCAAGCAATTCTCCTGCCTCAGCCTCTGGGGCAACTGGGACTAAAGGTGCACACCACCATCCCTGGCTAATATTTTTATTTTTTTTGTAGTGACAGGTCTAATTTTTGTTTTGATTTTTTTTTCCCAAGGTAGTTTTAGACTCCTGGGCTCAAGCAGTCCTCCTACCTTGGCCTTCCAAAGTGTTGGGATTGCAGGTGTGAGCCACTGCATCTGCCCAAGATAATCTTTTTCAAAACTGTTTAAGTTCAAATATGCTACAAATGTATTTAAGATCATGCTGTGAAATAAATCATCTGAAGTTGAGATCATGAAATGACTAGTGAATGCAGTGTTTCCTCCTTTGTCAACCAATAGTGTGGACGCAGCCTGGACTTGCCCAAAGTTGAGCCTGAGAGTGGAACCTGCCTCATCCGTCACATGATCTTCCATAATGACTCTAGATTACCTCTTATCTTCTCTTAAAAAAATAATTTTTGCCATTCTTTCTCTTTCATCCTCTATTTTTTCTTCTTCTTATATTTTCTTTCTTAAAGGGAGTACTAAAAATGTTTTAAAACATTCTGTTTCCAACTTTCAGTAAAGATAAAACTTCGTCATTCGGGATTAAGGTTTGTCATGCTTGACACTGTGGACATTTCTGGCTCTATAATTCTTTGCTTTGGAGGAATGGGCTGTCCCGTGCACTGTAGAATCTTTAGCAGCATTTCTGGCTTCTACCCATTAACTACTAGGAGTACCTATTTCCCCCAGTAGTGACAACCAAAATTAACCCAAAAGTCTCCTAGTGGCAAAATTGTCCCTGGGCAAGAACTACTTCTATAGATGGTGCTAGTGTGTCACCTGGTAATCAGTTCATTGTGTTCCTAGGAACTATGAAAGTACAATTGACACATTGTAAGAATTGACTCAATATTTACTTGATTTATATAATAGTGTCTGTTATGTGCAGAAAGTATGCACTGCATGCTGAGATTTCCATAGATTTCATATTGATAAGGTTAATATTTATAGTGTTAAAGTATGCCTACATATATAGTTTTCCTATGTATGTATTACAGATGAAAATACTGTTATGTCACTTTATCAGCATAAATATCGCAAAAGAAAACAACCCCTTGAATTCTCATATCTTTTGTCTGTGGCTTGTGGAGAATTACGCAACATTTCTTCTAGACTTTTTTTAACCTAAGTGCTTTTATTTTTATTAATTACACATTATGTTTTATTTTGCCATTAGATAGATCATCTTTTCAACCAGGATCAATTTGAACCTATAATCTCCTTTGGTTGATTGTACATTTTCCTTATTGTGAATTTAAGTTTGGGATCAAGAGGAGATTGATTAGATCTGTCACATAGTTTGGCTGGGGATTATTTATATAGTTGTTCCTTTGCATTTCACTTTTGCTAAAAAGAAATAGACATTCAAAACAATATAAATTTGTAGTCTGTTAGCAAAGTATGTTCTATAATATTCTAATATAGGTATAGTATGTTCTATAAAGCATATAACAGTATATTCTATTCTATTATAGAATATACTTGGCTAACAGAATAAAAATTTGTGTTGTTTTCTAGTATAGGTATAGTATGTTCTATAAATTATATTACAGTATATCCTATTCTATTGTAGACTATACTTTGCTAATAGAATATAAATTTATATTGTTTTCATGCACTCTACTCACATTTAAGAAACATTAACCTTCATAAATAGCATGAAGGCTGATTTTCTCTAAAACAGAGCAAAGAAACAAATCAATAAAATAGCTTTAGCTTTATCTCACATCTTAGCTTCCACCTCAAAGGACAATTTTTCTTTTTCTTTCTTTTTTTTGAAACAGAGTCTCGCTCTGTCACCCAGGCTGGAGTGCAGTGGCACAGTCTCAACTCACTTCAACCTCCACCTCCCAGGTTCAAGTGATTTTCCTGTCTCAGCCCTGATTAGCTACAACTACAGGTACATGCCACCACATCCAGCTAATTTTTGTGTTTTTAGTAGAGACAGGGTTTCACCATGTTGGCCAGGCTGGTCTTGAACTCCTGACCTCATGATCCTCCCAGCCTCCCAAAGTGTTGGGATTACAGGTGTGAGCCACCACTCCTGGCATTCAAAGGACTCTTTACCTACTAATTAAGGAAACAATGCAGGCCCAATTGTGCATTTTTTGCTCTTTTAATAATACCTCCATTGACCATGTGACACCACATAACACCACTCCATGGTGATGTGCTCAGCAGTCCCAGCCAAACCTTTCCAATTCACATAAAATGCTACACACCCTATTCTTCTCTACCTCATAGGGTTGTCATAAGAGTTGGAATGATACAAGTGACTGCTCTTCCAAATTTGAGGATGAAGTCACTATATCGTCTTTATCATGCTTATTTGGAGATGTGCCTATAGGGGCATAATACACAGAGAATGTGAGAATATGTTCTGTTAAAAGTTCAATTGATTCAGTGATTAATGCCGTTAAATTGGTTTGGAGGATGTTTTATTGCATTTACATTGAACTGACTACCGCAAAGAGCTATTTGGATAACTTTAGGCAACCTCAATCTGGTTCATATAATCCAGTTACTTATTAAGAGTCTTGAGCACAAAACTGGGGAGGGGGCTGTATGAGAATTCTGATTTCTTTTTTTTTTTTTTTTTTGGCAAATAAAAAGACACTCTTGGCTGTGATCTTATTTCTAATATTACATTGGGTTCACATTACAAAATTAAGTATACTACTATTCCCATGCTTGCTTTTCGATTGAAGAAATAGTGGGTGGTTTGGTTAACTAAACTACCGCTTGTTATATTAATTCTGACTAGTTTGAATCAGAACTATAGTGGAAATACCAGAGCTAGGAACTGAGCAATAAGTAGCATTTATTTAGTGTGTCTGGCTTATATATATTGTATCTTTATAACAAAGATGCAAAGTAGGTAATTATTCTCCCAATTTGCAAATGAGAAAACCAAAGTTGAAGAAGTAAATTAGTTTACTCTCACATTAAGCAATGTCACTTTAACTTTTGGTCTTTCTACCAATGTATGTTTCTTCTTAAAGACAGCATAAAATTAGAGCATAACAGATTCACATAAGAATGGTTATAGTAATTATTATTATTACTATTATAATTATAGTTTGTATCCATAATTTATTAATCATTAATTATATGTCAGATATTGTGTTAGGTCTCTTATTTAAAACCTTACAATCCTTAGAAACTCTCATTTTTTTTAACAAAATGAAAATGAAGGACAAAATAAATTTTCATTTATTCATTCAATCACTAAGTATAAAAATAAAAGCAATTATGTATTTGCTTGTTTATTTGTCCCTTATCCTCAAAGCTTCCAAAGTAACAATTTCAAAACAAAAATTTCTCTGTGCCTGAAAGGAACACAGTACATCTCTAGTACAATTTTTCCTAAGTATAGTTGTTTCAACATCATGACAAAAAGTGAAGCGGCTGAATAAACTATGTCGAACAGTCATTATAAATTATTTGAAGAAATTTTAATTACAACAACAAAAAATAATGTGCATCAGGTGAAGAAAAGTGGGATGTAAGATTGTTTATATACAGAGCAGTATCTCTTTTTCTCAGCAGTTTAATTTTAAAATGTTCAAAAATTACATCAAAATACTAATATTTGTGAGATATTGTATTATGGATAACCTTCTTCATCAGACTTTTCTGCATTAACAATATTCAATAACTTTATGGCCGGGCATGGTGGCTCGTGCCTGTAATTCCAGCACTTTGGGAGGCCGAGGTAGGCAGATAACCTGAGGTCAGGAGTTCAAGACCAGCCTGACCAACATGGAGAAACCTCATCTCTACTAAAAATACAAAATCAGCCAGGCATGGTGGCGCTTTCCTGTAATCCCAGCTACTCGGGAGGCTGAGGCAGGAGAATCACTTGAACCCGGGAGGCAGTTTGTGGTGAGCCGAGACTGTGCCATTGCACTCTAGCCTGCGCAACAAAAGCAGAACAAAACTCATGTCTCAAAAAACAAACAAAAAACTAATAACTTTATTACTAATATTCAAATATTACTATAATTACTGAAAGACAAATACTGCATGATTCAACTTATATAGGGAATCTAAAATAGTCACGCTTATAGAATCAAAAAGTGGAACAGTCGGTGCTAGGGCTTGGGGAGGAAGGAGAAATGTAGAATTGCTATAAATGGGCATGAAATTAAGCAAAATGAATAAATTCTAGAAATGTGCTGCACAACATTGTACTTGTAGTCAGAAATAATGCATTGAACACTTAAAAATTTGTTAAGAGAGTAGATCTCATGTGTTTTTACCACTATAAAATAAAATTAAAATACATTATTATCCTAAAATGTGAAAAATGGAATTATATATATGTAATTTGCTTTAAAATATTATTTAAAAATGTGTACAAGCTTTGAATCTCAATGTATAAATTCAGATGTGCATAAAAGTTCTCATCCTTTTATCAACAATTTTAATTTTAAGCTTCCATCTTGCTATTCTTTCCAAAGACTTACTCTAAGTTGATCTTGGTTTCATTTTATTTCAGTCTCATTGTGTCATTGTGTGTGCACACTTGTCTGTGCATACAGTGATGCATGTGTGTATACACTCACGTGTTCCCAGGGACTAGTTGTGATACTTACAGAGGCCCCCATCTGTATTTCCTGCTCCAAGACTCAGTGATTCTCTGCTGGTTCTTTGGTGGTGTCGGAATTTGAATCAATTGGAAATGTGTTGATTGTCCACCTATAAATAATTATCCCAAAATAACAACCAATTGCTTTATTTAAAAAAGAAAATACTAGCTGAATAAACTAGTTTACTTATTGTTCAGATACTAGTAACATACTTCAAAAATTATTCTTCATGATATATATGAAAGGAACACCATAGATGGTACCTAAATTCCATATTTTAAATGGCACATGAAAAAGCAGTGTAATATCAGTATATTATTGTGATTTATATGTCACAATTTATCCCTGCTTAAATATCATATAAAATGCTTAGAATTGTAATAAATCAAAGATTACTCACAATGTCATTCACAACGACACTTTTAGTTTAGAACAGAATATGCGTGTACAGAGATTGTTTGCAGTAACCATATTATGAAGTGTAGCATTATCCTTTATTATGAATGATGTGATATAAAGAAACAAGATGACCCTTTTGGTTTAAAGATCAAAGTAAATGCCACATTTACTAAATGGGTATATTTGAGATGATTGCTTCGGCTTTCCAAAACCCATCTTTGCCACTCACAGTAGGAATAATAATGCTTACTTCATAGATTTGTCATGAAGGTTAAATTAGACAATAAATGCAAAGTGCTTAGCACCATGGCTGGTTTAAGGCAGGGACTTACACATATTAGCCATTGTTATTCCTGTTGCTTCCTTTGTTCTTAGTTCTGCCCTTTGGTAGTGTGTGGAGTTACAAAGTAACTGTTTGTTTACTTCCTATATTTTCAACTCTGAGATGAATTTTGTTATCCAGCATCTGTTCTTAACCTCACAAGAAAACATGCCTTAAACATTAATTAAGCATCAAAATTGAGGTCTTGATGCTCACACAGAGAAATAAGCGTTTTCTAGAAGGATTTTCCTTCAGATCAAAATGTAATTTACAATACTCAGGAAAGATTTTCTCCGTGCAATGATTGACTTTAAAGTAATGTAGCGCACAGGAGTCATGGAGCCAGAAAATGTCAAGAGGTGGCATGTATTTTCTAGTCCAGGTACTAGGTTTGCAGAGGAAGAACTGACAACTCCCTCAAAGAGAAAATGGTTCTTCCTGAGACTTTCCCGCAAGGAACTCATAGCCGAACCATACTGGGTTTGGTTTTAGTGCTTATCTCCATGCTCTTCTACATTAGATTAAAGGTAACATGTATGTATTTACTTCTATTAGAATTCATTAATAGGTGGACTTTGAGTGAATATTCTGCCTTGCATGTAATAGATATTCTTGAAATATTTGTGAAAGAATAAATCCCTATTTTACCTATCCTATATATGAAATGACTTTGTTGGTAAGAAATGACCAATTGCTCAGCAGTTTACACTGGAGGATAATTATACAACCACAGGTATGGGACACACTGGGTTTCCTTCGCATACCCAGACATTTTACAGATGCACTGTTAAGGGAGGAGGAGCAATTAGCGATCTCAGTTTTTCCTGGAAAACAAAAATAATTGTTGTATGCCCAGTGGAACTATGAAGAAGTATATTGAGCCCAAGAAAGTAAAGAATGTTTACACTTACGGTATTTTTAAATAATAAATTAATTCTATGAGAAACAGAAACGTGAGACAAAAATGTCTAGTAATTAATGTAGAGTCCAGTATAAGGACTTAAACACAGATATATTTGCAAAGAAGGCTCAGCACATTTGTGTCATAAAAATCCTTGGGAGAATGACTCTTATCAAGTCACAGTTTTGATTTCTCACAATTGTATGACCATTTTAACATTACAGAAGAGTAAGGATATGTAAGCTGGCTAAGAATTACAGCAGCTTTCGAGAAAGAGAGAAGACAGAGAAGGGAGAGATGGAAAGAAATAGAGAGAACTCATTAAAATAAATATAAAATATATGTCACTTAATAGCATTTTTTCAATCTTTAACAAATGTCCTCTAGTGATTTTTAGGCATACCACTTCATAAGGCTTTTGTTAAAGTAGTATTCAAATGCTGCCTTACCATTAGCATGCTTTTTAATGTGTCATTTGAATTTATAATTTTGGAGAGTTCTTAGAAATTGTGTATTGAGTAAGCATTATCGAAAGATTATTAAAACTCCAATATCAACTTAATTGATATATCAGAATTCTTATGACAAACAGTTTATAAATTTGTTTCACACATTATGAAATGGAAAAAACTAGCACGTACACACTCTGTATGTTGCTGTGAAGTGCATATTCTACCATTAAAAACTCTCGATTGTATAACAATATGCTTGCGAGATACTTGATGAAAGGGTAGCATCTCAACTGCTAAATGATGTGGAAGAATTCTTTGACTGATCACGCCATCTGTAGAGATTTGACATTTTCTCACTGTTTCACGTAGCACTCTTCACAAAAGGTGAGTGTTGTTTGGATTATCTTGAATGCACACACACCGCCGATCTTTCCCCCTTTCTTTTCCCCAACCTTCTTCCCATCTCCAGCCAACAGTTCTTATCATGTGTTTTTCTATAGTTACAAAACATTCAGTTAAGCAGAAGGGACCTATTCAATGTCAATATATATTTAAATAAAGAACAATAAAGAAGATATAACTGTAGTAAATGGAAAATTATTCCATCTCCAACAAAACTATATAAAACAAATCCATTTTGTAAAAATGTTAAAATCTTCACATTTGACTGACTGTATTTCAGTCTAAAAAGACATAAGATTTTAGAGCTAAAACTGTAAAGCCCACATCCATTTGGCAGTTTCAAGAGTTCAAATTCCTTATGAAATAAGTTGATGAAAGTGTTTAAACTGCCCAAATGAAACATAAAACGCTGGGTCTTAAATGTCTTTGAAATCAAGTAAATCTGTTCTGTACATGTTTTTCTTCTAATCTCTTTTTTAGTTTAGAAAATAGTTTAGGTGAGATTGTTTTAAATGCACAAACGGACAAGAAATCTACTGTAATATCGAGCCTTGTCCAAATCTCAACTCTTTCCTTATTAGCTATGAAGCCTCAACAAGTCATTGATACTTTTGGAACTCAGTTTTCTATATGTAAGGTGAATGTGATAATAGCTATTTTTTTAATTTTGTTAATTACTAATTGAAAAGTTTAATGGGGCCAGGAAGGGTGGCTCATGCCTGTAATCCCAGCACTTTGGGAGCCTGCGTCGGGTGGATCAGAAGGTCAAGAGATTGAAATCATCCTGGCCAACATGGTGAAATCCTGTCCCTACTAAAAAATACAAAAATTAGCTGGGCGTGGTGGCATGCACCTGTAGTCCCAGCTACTCAGGTGGCTGAGGCAGGATAATTACTTGAACCCGGGAGGTGAAGGTTGCAGTGAGCCGAGATTGCGCCACTGCACTCCAGTCTGGTGCCTGGTGACAGAGCAAGACTCTGTCTCAGAAAAAAAGGAAAAATTTAATGGAAAATGTCTTGCACATAGTAATTATTAAGAAAATGGCAGCCATTTGAATCTTCACTTACAGACTGTTTCGTCTTCTAAATCAGCAAATATATTGGATAAGAATGAAACCAAGTTACTACAGACAAACTTTTCATCTAAATATGAGCCTATTTGTACTATTCAGAAATTGAGGAGGTACAATTTTTAAGTACAATTTAAGATGATCTTTTCCAACTCTCATATTTAAACACCAGGTAAACAACATTCACGGTGGCTGTAGTCTGTTGGTTGGCAACTAGCTGGTTAGTGGCAGACCCGGATTTGAACCTACATGTCTGTTGTGGGGATAAGCCTTTCCTCTTATATCCTATCACTTTTATGTTCAGTTTCTCTTGTAACTTAATATTTTATGAGGAATTAATTATGCTTTTTTGTATATTCTTCATTATCAATTTATTATAGGCGTAAACTGGTTATTATACTGAATTCCTACTCTTCTCAGAATCTCAAAATGTAAATTGCATGAAGCTTATAGTCATTTTTAAGTTAATTATTGGAAGCAGAAATTATTACTATAAGTAAAAAGTATTGGAAATATATTTCTGATTTTACTTCATTTTAGTCTATTAAAACTGAGTCTTCAAGAAGATAAAGACAGTGATTTTCTCATAAACTTGACTCATATCTTTTGTACCTGTCTCCTTTTCAAACTCTAAAGTCTACACAATGTAAAAAAGGTGGTTTTATAAAAAAGCACTTTACAAGTTAATTCAGAGGTCTAAAAGCAAAACCTTGACATCTGCAACAGAAGCTTGATGTACAGAAACGAGGAGGCAACAAAGGTCACACTGACCTATTATTTAAGTAGAAAGAACAAAAGTTTTCTCACGGATCCTAACAGTTCTTTAAACTGAACTAAAGATGTCAGTAGACTGCAACGTTCAGCAGACCATTGTCAGTTCTAAGGTTATTTCCACAGTGTTACCAGTACAGCCAAGGCATCAGATGACAGACTACTTCAAATCTCACCTCTACTTGCCAAACCCGGGATGAGAACAGTACAGGTATCACAGCAGACAGTGGCCTCTCCCTGCTCAGCTGCAGTTGCTGTCTAGATGGGCTTTCCATTTTATAAAACTGAACAGCATATCACACTAGAAATTGTTTTTGCCTTGTAGATATATCTGGTAACAAATTCTGACATATTGGATTTTATAAATTCTATTTAAGCCTTACAGGAGATTCTGAGTTTCCTAAAATTCTTGCTGTGTTCATTCCCAATTATAGACTAGTAAGTATTCATACAGACTCTAACTAGCTTTTCTTACTGAGAAAGTGAATTTGAGCAGAGTGCTCAAACTCATAATCGAGAATAGTCGAGATGAAAAATGTTTGCATCAGTAATTCAACAGGTTCACTTTCCCTAGCCATGGTGAGTATTTATTTCCTCTTTATTTAGAAGGCCACATGTTAGACTGTGTTTTAGTCACAGTCTGAGGTTAGACTGAGGTTGCTCTAACAAATTACCATAGATTAGGTGATTATAAACACTATAAATTTATTTCTTATAGTTTTGGGAGCTGGAAGTGTAAGATCAGGATGCTGGCATGGTCAGGTTTGGAGGAAGGCCCTGTGTCCGGTGGCAGACTGCTAGTTTCTTGTTACATCATTATATAGTGAAGAGAATGAGCTAGCTCTCTAGTCTCTTCTTAAAATGGGGCTAGTCCCACTCATAAGGCCTCCACCCTTGTGACCTAATTAACTCACAAAGGCCTCCACCTCCAAATGATGCTTTACTAGGGGTCAGATTTCAACATGAAATTTGGGAGAGGACACAAACACTTGGGCAGTTAAGAGATTAGATCTACTAAACTCCAAAAACTGTGTATTACTATTACAAAAAATGGCATTTTGTAATAATTCTTTTTTATGACTATGCTATAATATTTACAATGTAACAGTGACTAATCAAAACCCCACCTGTCCCACATTAATTCAAGCATCCATAACAGATATTCTGAACGGCCTCTAGAATACAAATCTTGCATGCAACAGGTACCTATTTCACTTTGGACAAACTACTTAATTTTTGAGCTTCAACCTCCATATCCTTAAAGATGAAACAAATTCTTCATTGGTAAAAAGAAAATAATTTCAACAAGTATTATCTTAAGTGTCTTATGAAGCCTCCTCAGCTCAGTCCACACTCGTATAATGCTCTCGATTAAAATTAGGTTGTTCTTTTCCAGTTCCATTTTGTTTTAGTTTCTTTCCTTTTTTTCTTCTTTTCTTTTGAGATGGAGTCTTTGTCACTCAGGCTGGAGTGCAGTGGCGCAATCTTGGCTCACTGCAACCTCAACCTTTTGGGTTCAAGCAATTCTCCTGCCTCGACCTACCAAGTAGCTGGGATTTCAGGTGCTCTGCACCAGGCCCAGCTATTTTTTTTTTTTTTTGTATTTTTAGTACAGAGGGGATTTCACCATGTTAGCCAGGATGTTCTGAATCTCCTGACCTTGGTGATCTGCATATCTCAAGCTTCCCAAGTTCTGGATTACAGGTGTGAGCCACCACGCCCAGCCTGTGTTAGTTTCTCATACAGCACTATTTCCACAAACTTAGGCCTTGAAATAGACATTTATTATTTTACTGGTTTTATGGACCAGGTGTCTAGGCATGGGTCAGCTCATTGACATATCAGCCTAGGTTGTAGATTGGGCTGAGACTCAGGTTTCTCAGGTGAGCTCGAATACCATTGGCAGAAAACATTTTATTGCAGCTGTGGAGCTCAGGATGGTTTACTTCTTCAGAGACGGCAAGGGAGAGAGTCTTTGTTGCTATAAATCTCAATTCTCTGTACCCTGTTTTAAGGGGGGGTCACCTGCCAGAGTCAGGCCAGTTAAGGATCGTCACTCTTCTGACCAAAATCAGCTGATTAGAGACCTGTGAGTGTCAGTTTTATGTGTCCATTTGGCAAGGACAGTCTCATTGGTTAGCCAATCAAACATTAATATAGGTGTTTATGAAAGTATTTTATATACATAATTAAAATCTATAATAAATTGATTTTAAGTAAAGGAGCCTATCTCCAGTAGTCTGGGTGGTCCTGGGCTTCTTCCCAAGAGTTTCAAGTTTACCTTTCATGACAGCTTGTCCTGTGGACTTCAGACCTGCCAAGTCAGGCCCTAGATCTTAATATTTGTGTGTCCTTCTGTGTGTTAGTCCATTTTGCATTGCTGTAAAGGAATACTGCAGTGGTGTAATTTAGAAAACAAAACAGTTTATATGGCTTATGGTTCTGCAGGCTGTACAGGAAGTGCTGGCATCTTCTGGTGAGACCTCAGGAACTTTTACTCATGGCAGACGGCAAGGGAAATCTGTTTATCACATGGCCAGAGATGGAGTGAAAGAGAGAGAAAGTGTCAGGCCATTTTAAACAATCAGATCTCATGCGGAAAATATAGAGCAAGAACTCACTCATTACCCTGGGAAGGGCACCGAGCCATTTATGAGGGATCCACCCCATGACACCTCTCACTAGGCCCCTCCTCCATCACTAGCAATTACATTTCAGTGTTAGATTGTGGAAGCATAAATATGCAAACTCAATCATCCTGCTTCTGTTTCTCTAGTGAATCCCCTGGCTGATACAGGACCTTAATTACATATACTAAATCCACTCATATGCTGTATAACATAACCAGAATCAGAAGAGCAAACCTATCATATTCACAGATTCTGTTCACATCCAGAAGAGCCAAGGACTCCTAGGAGCCATCTCAGAATTCTGCCTCCCACATATTCTCCAACTATTTAGTTTTTCTTTTCTTATAAATTCTGTTCAGTGGTGAACAAACAGTACAACTTTCTGGGATGGGACAGTAAGAAAGCAGTTGGTAGGGAAAAGATGAGATCGCATAAATAATGGGATTAAAGCTTGATTCAACATAAGAATTGAGCAAAGATATAAAAAGTGGATCTCCCATTCTGACAATCAAAGATCCAGTTCCCCCAAACTCATTAGTAGGTAATCTCAAAGTTGTTTACTTAGCCTCATCCTCTCTTTTCTAGTAGGTAGACTTGTCCCAATAGAACTTTCTACTTCTGCTTTGTTTGATACAGTAGCCACTAGTCATATGTAGCTATGGAACATTTAAAATATGGCTATAGTAGTTAACAAACAGATTTTTTGTTATGAACTAATTTAAATTTAACTTTAAATAACCATATTGGGATAGTGGCTGCAGTATTAGACAACACAGCGTAGAGGAATAATCTATCTGTCACAGCTGGACTTCTATAGGAAACTTGACAACATTGGCTATAAATAAGGCCTGTGATACCTCTGCAGTTTCAGCATTTGTTTTATTAATGTGTACCTGATAAACAAATTACCTGAAAATCTCTTTTCAACCAGAAACAAAATAGACTGGCTTAGTACTATGCTTTTTACATATTGCAATTTCATGTGCTTTGTTTTCACTTTAAAGAAAATATGTTGTGCCTATCTACAATCAGAGGGGGAAATTAGGTATACAGCATAGTCTCTTTCCATGTGGAATCTTTTGAGAGGGACTAGATTCATCTGAAACACTCAAATAAAAAATATAAACCAGCATAAATGCAGAAGCAGAAAAACTACATTGCCTGTAGGGGAAAAATGACCTATCAATTATTCTATAGCCAAAACCATATATGGTAAGCTCATTTTCAAGGTTCAAATCCTCCAAAAAGTATCATCATATTAAGCACAACTAAGAATGGATATCTGGGGGGATTTCTGAGGTCCCAATTGACAGTCTGTCAAAGTTTGGTCCTAGAGAGCTCAGAAGGACTGTTAGAATGCTGATGTGATCCAGAGATTGCCCAATGCTGGTTTTAGTCTTTGATTTCTACATAGCCTACCTGTGGTGCCTACCTATGGTTCTACACTGAGGTGGAACTCCAGGGAATTTAAAGAGCTTTGCATTTGTTATTAAACTGAAAGAGTCATATAACCTTGCCAGGGAAAGAAGACAGGGATGCAACCACTGAGCTGATGATTAAGGCCCCATGCTTTTATGTTCTTCTTAGAGGAGGAATTACATGTCAGGTAACTTTAACTAGCTTGCACAGATTTCTCTTGAATATACTCCTATCGGTGGCTGGAAGTTATAAGGAATTATTTCAGAAGGCTTCTCATTTACGATGGATTTGTATCAGAACGTTATTTAAAACTCAACAACAGAAACCTCTGTTTTCAAAAGAAGCAAAATTAAAGGAAATTTACCACTGGCAGCTTGTATGTGTGTGTGTGTGTGTGTGTGTGTGTGTGTGTATATTTACTTCACCTCAGGCCCGGGACCTGGGTACATGATTTGGCCTCTCTTTTTCTCCCAGGACCTCATTACATATCCCTGTATCCCTCTGTGTCTTCATCTCTGTGGGACTCTTGCTTGACTTCTTCCAGCTGTTCTACCGGAGACATATTCCTTTTATGTTGCTGTGTAAAACAATCCAACCCAGCCTTCTGACTGGTGCTCTAGGGTCTGTAATTTCATCTGCAAATGGCCCATCAAAGTGTTTAGTTAAATTTTCTCTATAAGAGAAATTTTCAAGCAGTGTTTTTAAATGGTGGTTTCTTCTTCTAACAAGTAATGAACTGATATTGTTAAAGTTATTCATCTAATAGGTGTAAAATAGATTATCCTGCCAAAAAAAAAAAGATGTATACATTCCACCAACCACACTCTGTGGGAACAGCAGCAGGACTCCCCCGTGCATCATTCAGCAAACAGAAGATGCATCCCTCTCCTGTACCATTTATATTATGCTTTAATTATCTCTCTACATGACTGCAGTCCTCAAATAAGAAATGAGTTCCTGATGGCAGAAAAAGTTTCGTATCAATTTTTGTAACCCCAGGCCCTAGTATGCTCTCTGACACCTAATTATAACAATCAATGAACATTTAATAGGGTCATCATTCACTTAACAAATATTCCCTGGCCACATATGAAAAAGTGACATTTAAACTGAGATCTGTAAAATGAGTAAGAGTGAGAGATGTGGAAAGGAAGATACAGGTAGCTAAGGCTGAGGGAGTGGCACAGAATGAATGAACTAGCAAGTTAATGAATGATCAAAAATACTGGTCCATGTAGTACTAGACAGATGATTAAAAATATTTTGTCTCATGTCATTCTTGAGAGTTCTGGCCATCTGTATTAAAAGCTATTGTTTGGTCATAATAATATTCATTGATTGAATAATAGTTACTAAGAACCAACCATGTGCCAGGAGCTGGATATGCCCACAGTGTCATGATGAAAATAAAAAGCAGTCTCCGCCTTTGGGGTGGAGACTGACATTAAAGATCTGCACAGTGGAGGTCATATTGCACCTGTGCTCATCCTGGAGGATGGTGGTGCTCTCAAGATAATAGAGGCCAACAGAAATGTGACTTCAGTAGTGATCTAAGGGAGGACTTCTCCAAGGAGGTGATGGGTGGTTGAGCTTTGGAAGCTGGGTGAAGGCAGGAGGGAGGGTCATATTTGAAGTAAACAAAAGAGCAAAAACAGAACTCTTGGGGCAGGTAGGCAAAGCTGGTGTGGCTGTAGCACCGAGAGTGAAGGGAGATTTGGTATGAAATGAGGCTGGAGGGTTGAGGAATCCTGCAATGCATGGCTTTTTAGGTGATGTTCCTGATTTCTAGTTTAGATTCCATTGGAAGCCCAAAGAGATGCCACCAAACTATCTTAAGCCAAGAGTTTATGTGAGTTGGGGTGATGAGCATGGAGGAAGCATACCATGATCATGTCTGTGAAGTATTTGGGTCGAGTATAAAATTATCAACCAAGACGAAAGTATGCCAAATTGCAGGGTCTTTCTTGCTGGCAACCACGAAGGACTCACGTCTCTCCAACCCATGGCCCCAAACTCAGGGGGATCAAGGCATTTAAGCTTAAAAACCACATCCTGGTTTTAAGATTGAGTGGATGCAGGGCAAGCAACTTTACCGAAGCTTATTTTGGTAACTGATAAGCAAAGGCCAGATAGTTACTGATAAGAAAAAGGCAAGCAGCTTTTCATGGTGGGCATTCTTTAGAGCAAGCTAGCAGTTTTGTTTACAGAAACCAAGGTCAGCAGTTATTGCGAAGAGAATGGGGCAGCCGTTACAACTTATTTTTGGAAAAACAACTTTGTCTTATAAAATGGCATTGCTCAGGTTCTAACTCTAGGCCCGCTATAGCACATCTGCTCTGGGTAAGCTTTGCTTTGACTGTTGTATGGAGGACAGATCTGAAGGCAGCAAGTGAAGATTCAGGAACACCAGTCACAAAATATGGCTGCAGTGTGGGAGAGACTTGGCAGCCTAGACTAGGTTGGTGGTAGCTGAGTGGGAATACCTGGGAGGATTGGAGAGCTATTAGAAGGTAAAATCTACAGGACTTAGTTATGGATTGAATATGGGCTGTGGTGGAAAAAAGTGTGGAAATGCCTCCCATATGTCTGTTTTGTTTTACCTGCTAGTGGGGAATACCATGCATATATGGACTGATGGGAGAGAATCAGGTTTAAAGAAAGGATCACATATCTGGTTTTTACTTTTTTATTTTTGAGGAGGCTGAACTTACACTCAGGGTCTTTCTTTTCTTTTCTTTTTCTTTAAAATTTTATTTTAATTTCAGGACTGAATATGCAGGTTTGTTTTATAGATAAGAAAATGTGGCACATATGTTCCATAAAATACTATGCAGCCATAAAAAAGAATGAGTTCATGTCCTTTGCAGGGATATGGATGACACTGGAGACCATCATCATTAGCAATCTAATGCAGAAACAAAACACCAAATACCACATATTCTCACTTATGAGTGTGAGCTAAATAATGAGAATACCTCATCAATGTTGAATCTGAAGTGCCTTTACAGAATTTACAAGGTGCCATATGGACAACTGAATAAAGGAGTCAAGATCTCAGCATGGATAGGGCAATGACAAATTGTGACTTAGCTATGCATAGGAGAAGTAATTGAAACCATATCTGGATGAGATCACCTAAGGAGTGAATATAGAGTGAGAAAAGCAGAGCAGCTTAGGCTGTCCCTTAATTCTAAAATCGAATGGCTGAACGATGGAACATAAGCTTCAAAGCAGAGAATGAACAGCAGGTAGGTCAAGGGAAATCCTCAAGGGAGATGTGACAAGAAAGCAGGCCTGGGGACAGAAATGGGCACCAGGGATGAACACTGCTGTGAGATCATGCAAGATGAGGACTAACACATTGTCCAATAACTTCGGAAAATTGCAGTTGTTGGTGACCACAGCATGAATTGTGTATTGAAAGGGGTGGAAATTAAAACCTGAGTGATGTGAATTAAGGAGCGTGGTGATGATGGGTGGGGTTAGGAGATTGAATCAGAAAGTACAGTGTGGCATTTCCAAGTTAAACACAGCATCCGATAATAGAATAAAGATGAGGCAATTCATTTGTTCTTTTAAACAGCCTGCTTTTGGAATCAAGATGGTGAATTAAATTAACCTATTATTATTTATTGGTATATGACAGCTCAGTAGCTCTTCCACTCCATAGAATGTACCTCATTCTATTCACCCTGGCTGAAGAACTGTAGATAACATCCAACATTTTCAGTGGCAGCCCCTCAAAACAAACATGTTACCCTGATAATCATTCTGCTTCCCTTCTTTTGTTGCTTCTGGAGATCTCCATCTGCTCTTCCATTTATCATCTGCTTGATATTCTTGGATGGTGTGCTTGGTTAGCCCATACTATGGGTTTTGATAGGCAAGTAACAGCATTCTCCTTCCCCATTACAGCTGATGCTCATCTTTTGGCTATGATAAATATTTGCTCATTTCCTTCCATCTGCATATGGCACTGCTACCAATCCATCTTTTCCTCCCATCTTCATCTCTGCTAAGTGCTTCCCCCACTACCATTTCTATTCATATGGTTGACCAGTTAGCATTTAAGAAAATATACCAACAGTAGTCACATCATGGATTAGCATTTCTCCACGTTCATAATTTAGAAGCCCCATTAGATGTAAAAAAAAATTGCCCTCTTATCTTTCCTTTGTTACACTTGTGTGGAACCTTTTATAAGTTCTATTTATAAGTAGAATGATATGAATTAATAGAAATGTGCCAGAGAAACAGGTCAAAATATATATAAAATTAAAAATAAAAATTGATCAAATTTAAATGTATTATGGCCCTTTGAAACAAATTTATACCCTATAACAGGAGGTTTGTGTTTTGTCTTATTTTATTTTTCATATGTTTCTATTGAAAGTGAGACTACAGTCAAGAATTTTCAAAACCTTCTGGGGTGAGATTTGAAAGCTTCAACTATGTTAATAGCTGTGCTTGGCCCATCTAAAGGTGCTTTGCTCCTTCTGAGCATTTTTTTTTTAAGTTTTTATGTATGAAGACAATACATTTATAACCAAGCTCATTGAGGGCACAGACTGTGAATGAGGTTTAACTTAAGAATAAGAGATAAGCATCTGGTCCATTTTAGGAAATTGTTAAATGCCATTAAGTATACACAGTAGCATTATTCTCTGATTGTTGAATACAGGCAACTTTCAAAAGGATCCTTCACAATTATGAAACTTTTAAGTTGGCTATAGAGAAAAGACTGATACATGGGAATAAAAATTCACTCATGAATCTCATTTTATAAATAAATGTTTCGTATATGTAGATTATGCTTTGTGTGGATAAACAACATTGATTGCACATTGCCTGAAATTACTGAATGAGAAGCATTAGTATCCTATTCTTATGTGTCGATGTAACCTACAGTTTGGGTTAGGTTGACTCAACTGCCACATTCCTCTAACTTCCTTTGCTCTCATATATTCATGTATCTAGAACCTAAGAAATGCCCGTGGCTGGTGGTAACATGAAATGCAGATGGTATTTCAGTGCATTTCCTCATAGCTCCACCCAGCACAAAAGTGTTATTATAAGGATTCTGGTACTTCTTGCTGTTTGGTGGGTAATACTTTAAAAATTCATAAGATTATGTGCATCAAGCTTTCCAGGCTAACAACAATAATAGAATATGAACATGTGAAATACCATAACATTTTTAATAAGATATTTTAAGTGAGTAAATTTCTAAGTGAAATCAGTTATGACTTTCGAAACAATGTTTCGTCTGCTGCATTTTTATTAGTGATGAAAAGTATGTGCGTTTTAATCATGAACACAATTTAAAAATTCATCCCAAGACTTCAGGATGTTGTTCCTTGTTACTTCTCTTTGTCAGTGTAGATTTCATCAATACTATGGGTAATGTAAATGAATAATATGCAATATTAAAGCTATTTATATTTTCTACTTTAATAGACATTCTGGCTTTACTGTCAAAAAGAATGCAAGATTTATAATTTAGAAAACAAGAAGAAAAAGAGCACTGTCAAAGTCAAACTAGCTATTTGCATTTTAAAATAGGTACTTCTCTTCTAATGGAAGTAGCTACAAATGTATAGCAATAACCCCTCAGCTGGCAAATAAGGAACATTGTATTATTCCTGAGTTTCTTTAAAACACAACTGCTTCTTTTCCTCCTGCAGATACAACAGTATTAGATGTTTTAATTGAATTACTTAGAAAATATTTCTTCATTTAGCTTCTTAGTATAAAACTAATTTTAGTCTGAGCAAATGAAAAAAGTATTTTCTCATCCTTAAATTCTATTTTCCATTGTTTACCAATTAAGACTTATTGTTTTTACAACTCAGATTTTAATCATTTTTTTACTAAAACAAATGTATTATTTTAAAAGATTAACTTTTCCTTTTTTCCTTTTAAAAGTAACCTAATTTGTATCTTTAGCTATAAAATTGCAGGTGGCTCTAATTCTTTTCTCTTTGGCATTTGGAGAAAGTGAATGCACTTATGATTAGCTGCAATTTTTTTTCCAATTGCACATTTTATTTCGTGAAAACAAATGATGCATGTATGATTCAACTTCACAAAAGGAAAAAACTCAAAGCAACATTGGTGATGAGCAATTTCATATTCTTAGGTTGACACAGATCCCCATATTTTCTGAAACCTTGTATAACAGTAAAATATTTTCTGACTGCTTCTCCAATCTTTTACCACTACTGTCAATGAATACATACCAAATATATGTATAATGTATGCAGGCTCATTTTGGCTACTATCTTGATACACAGCCCAGAGCAGTGGTTGAATGCAAAAGTACTCTGAAGCCAGCCCAGTTTGAAACTTCAAGCCTTGACATTTTTTAGCTTCCTTGGGCAAATTCCTTAGCCTGTCTGTGCCTCAGTTGTCTTACCTTTAAAATGAGAATAATAATAGTACCCATTTCATAGGGTGATTATGAGGATCGCATCAGGTAATATTTGTAAAGGTCCTGGAACATACAGTAACTGCTATATACATGTAATATATATATATATGATTATGTGTACAATTAAAATATGCTTCACAATACACAGATTACAGATAAAGAAATAGATGTAGACAGAACATATTACTTTATTCACTCCGCATTATTACTTCCTATATTTTCAGGCTTCTTTATTACTTAGTTACTACCAACTAATAAGGTCTGTTATTAGTTCTCTTGCCCATGACATCTCATATACCTTCCTTCCATTCAAAAAGAGCTACACATTTTAAATGATACCTATATTTTTCTCCAATATATGCTGCACAATCAAGTGGATGGATAATTTTCATCAGCACAGCGAGTAGATCACAATACATGTAAGACTTTATCTTTGCCTCAAAATATGCCTTGAAAGAATTATATGTATAAGGAAAGTAACCCTGACAATGCCAACTTCATCTGCAAAATCATTGGCAGTTTAATGTGAAAGAGTTAAGCACGTTTCTGTATCAAATATTCAGTTACTCATTAATTAATGTAGAACAAATTCAATACTTTTTTTATTCAGCAGATTAACCAAAACCACCATGTTTTCCATTTATATTCATCCTGTAAACTGCATATGCATTAAACATTTCCATCTGGAGCCCCGATGATTGTTTTTCTCCCATCTCATGCTTGATAAGCTGTTACTGATTAGACAGGGAATTCTGAAGCTGTTGAAAGCACAGATTTTTTTAAAGTTCTATCACCTTGGTATTCTTTATTTCTTAACAGATACTGCTTGATGTCTGCAGGTTCCATTTGGCTGCAATCCAGATGGGAACCATAGGTCCCATGGCCACAATGGTTTAACACAGGCAACGATATTTGGCATCCCACCCCCACCTGCCATCTAATTATTCCTTCGTTATTAAAACATGCTCTCTATCTAGTCTAATTTCTTACATGGTATATTTCTTCCGTATTTATCTCATTTAATCTTTTTTTTTTTTTTTTTTGAGATGGAGTTTCACTCTATCTCCCAAGCTGGAGTGCAGTAGTACAATCTCGGTTCACTGCAACCCCCGCCTCCTGGGTTCAAGCAATTCTCCTACCTCAGCCTCCTGAGTGGCTTGGATTACAGGCGTGCACCACCACATCCAGCTAATTTTTGTATGCTTAGTACAGACAGGTTTTGCCATGTTGGCCAGGTTGGTCCTGAACTCCTGACCTCAGGTGATCTGCCCACCTGGATCTCCCAGAGGGCTGGGATTACAGGTGTGAGCCACCAGCCTGGTGGTGTCATTTAATTTGATGCCAAACCTTAATTTATTCATTGATATACTCTGTAATATGACATAACTAGCATATTTTGGTGCATGGTGTTTTCTAAATATTATTGTAAAGATTTACATGTTTTGACTAATTTAATTCTCATTAACTATATTATGAGGTAGATGTTATTATTATCCCCATTTAGTAGACAGGAAAACTGAGGTCACAAGGAAGTTGAGTAACATCCTCAAGATCACACAGCTAGGAAGCAGTAGAGGTCAGCCAGAAACCCAGAGCTTCTAATTCTAGGACCTGTGCTACCTGCCACCACACCATGGCCTACCAGCTGTCTTCGTCCCTCCGTTAGTGGGACATGCACTTTGGGATGTTACTCCCATGAAAAGCTAGTATTTAAAACACCCACAGCCTGACTCCTTCTTTATAATACACACCCTGCCACTTGTGCTACCTGATAGGAATCGTTTAACAGATAAAAAATAGAGTATATAATCTGTGTGCTATTCATAATGAAAACAATGACAATAGCAACACAATAACAATCTCATAGCTGCTATTTTTTGAGAATCCCCCAGGTTTGTTCTTTCACAGTGTCTGTAAGCCCCAAGAATTACTGTCATGTCTTCAGCACCATATTTATTTTAAATTTCTTTCCAAACTGAGGCTTGGAAAAGTGCTATTTCTTGTAAAAGGACACAAAGTTAGTAAATAGTAGAATCAGAATTCAAAACCTAGCCCTTTTTTTTTTTGCATAGATGTATGCTCTCTAATCTATTAACTGGTTAGAACCCTCTAGCTTGAAAGCAACTCAGCCAGCCAGCAAATATCCGTCACCCCCCACCCCGATTAGGGGGTGACTGATGTCATAACCAGATTGCTCCCTGTTATCTTCTTGTTTGCTATAAACTTGATCCTTTGGATTTGTGCATATTCTAAAGATTACCCTACCATGCCTGGAGGCAATTACGTATAAAGGCATACATGTTTTTCAAGATAATCTCCCACTGGGAAACATGGGAATAATTATCTAATGTAAACATGTTATTTCTTCCCCAAATTACGTAGATTCTTTTCTTGCACTTTATATCTGGATTATATGTCTTACTCAACTTTGTATCCAGAGCCAGGCATACGCCAGCCAGGCGTATAGCAGGAACTTAATAAATGTTGATAAAGTGAAGAGACTTAATAATTAACTGATGTGTGTATTAACAAATTTTAAAAATTCACATTTTTACCCATAGTTAGTTTTATGTAGTCAGAAAATGGAATCAAAGAGCCAATGGTATCCTTAAAGATAATATTTATTTCGGAGGCCGAGGCGGGCAGATCATGAGGTCAAGAAATGGAGACCATCCTGGTCAATATGCTGAAACCCCATCTCTACTAAAAATACAAAAAATTAGCTGGGCATGGTGGCACGTGCCTGTAATCCCAGCTACTCAGGAGGCTGAGGCGGGAGAATTGCTTGACCCCAGGAGGCGAAGGCTGTGGTGAGCAGAGATCGCACCATTGCACTCCAGCCTGGGTAACAAGAGCGAAACTCCATCTCAAAAAAAAAAAAAAGAAACAAAGATAGTATTTGTTTTTCAATTAAATTCCTGTGTTTACTGTAATTGTATGGTAACATATAGTGATATATATATATATATATATATATATATATATATCACACAATAACAATCCCAAGCTGCTATCTTTGTGTCATTTCCATCCTGAGCTATTTTTTTAAATTTTTTTCTACCTCATGTCAGTTAGAATCTGTCTCCCCATTTGATTCTAGTCAATTCAAACACCAATCATTTTCCTACCTCTTCCTGACCTCCTCTCCAGTATCGACTCTGGCAGAGTATCCTGAGAAGTGAGAAAGACTGAACTGATACAAATGAAAATTAAGGTAAATGTAAAATCCAAACATAATTTTACTTCTTATATATTACACAAACACACTTAAGTTTTATTTCATATGAAATCAACATGGTGTATATTCAGCCAAATAGAATTCCTGATCCTGTCTTCAAGGAGTGTATAATCCAGTGAAAGAATGGGCACACACAATGCTAAGAACCAACAGCTATAAAGAAGGTACAATATTCATAAAGAAGATGTCTTCAAGATGTCAGGTAGTGCTTCTTAGCAATGTGATTGCTGAGCTACATCTGAAGGAATGATTATGAATTTATGAGAACATACACCAACAGGTGGACAGTGAGATGCCTCCATTCAGCAACATAGACCGCTGTCTCATGGTTCTTCAGCAGCTGCTACAGGATTCACTCCAAATTTCACTCCAAAATTCACAAATTTCACCTGCCAGTTTGTATTTTTGTCCCTTGAGCCTATGCCAAAACCAAAATTAGGAATCTCAACCACTCATCACTTAAAAAGTAGGAGATTCATTAATCTTGGAGACTTCATCAAAGGGAACCTATTAAAACAGGAATGTCACTTTCAGTTTAGAAGAGCCTCACCTTCTGCGGTTGGCCATTAATACTTTCTTGCCATGTTTGTAGAGTCTTCCATGCCCAGCTTGTGCTTCCAGAAGGAAACCAGATCAGATAATTTGTATGCTGGTGCTTGGAAAAGGAGGAAACTAGAGAATCAATAGGCTCTAGTGAATAGTTTTTTGAATTCAAATAATGATGTTTACAGAACTGGAAGTTTAAAATGGCCCTTGATCACTTATTCATTGGTCTGATCAAGCAGTAAATACAATGGTTTCATTGAGTGCTAGGAAAATAAGAAAGATAAAGGGTGTTGAATTCAGCCACTGGCTGGGCTTTGAACAGCAGGGAAAAATCAGGAATTGGATGCTGCTATTTTTTTAAATTTATTTATTTAACTTTAGGTGCATACTATATCTGGCATTTCTCCCCATGTTATCCCCTCCCTACCTTCCCCTCCCTCCCCACCCCCCACTGTCTCTCCCCTACCCCCAACTGCCCACAGTGTGTGATGCTCCTCTCCCTGAGTCCGCCTGTTCTCATTGTTCAACATCTACCTATGAGTGAGAACATGCGGTGTTTGGCTTTCTGTTCTTGGGTCAGTTTGCTGAAAATGATGGTTTCCAGATTCATCCAGGTCCCTGCAAAGGACATGAACTCATCGTTTTTTATGGCTGCATAGTATTCCGTGGTGTATATGTACCACATTTTCTTTGTCCAGTCTGTCATTGATGGGCGTTTGGGTTGGTTCCAGGTCTTCGCAATTGTGCACCAGAATGCAATGAACATGTGTTTGCATGTGTCTTTATAGTAGAATGATTTATAGTTCTTTGAGTATATGACCAGTAATGGGAGTCCTGGTTCAAATGGAATTTCTATTCTAGATCCTTAACATGTAAACATTAATTGGCACCGCAAAGAAAGGAAAAAGAAATTGAAAACTGTGATTACCAAAGAATAGTGGGTTTCGGACCAACATGCTCCTCCTCTCTTCACGTTTGCTTAGGCATTTTATCATTGCCTTTTTAAACTGAAGCAGAGATTCACTTTTTTATTTATAAGGGTTTACATGTTACTGAGAACAGAGCCAAAATGGGCTTGCAGCATCTGCCCGCAGCCCATTAACGAGAACTTGGTCGTGTGGCCTTCCACACTTAGATTCAAAAAAATAGAAAACTAATCTTAGTTCTGTAGCCATGTACCCAGCTAAAAGTTGGAATTTGTATTATTAAAGTAAGACTCGTCTTGCGCTTTCATTGAGCAGCTGGCAGTCTCTGCCATGCCATTCCTTTCCTTGGCCCTAGACAAATGGAGGAGAGAATTCCTCCTCTTCAGTGCTTTGAAAGAGGACAATTGTCATAATTTTTAAGAGAAAATTAAAAATATACATTTAAGGAAGCTTTAGTCTTTAGTTGTTACTGATCTGACTCAAACTTGATTCAAAAGCAAGGAAGTTTAGTCTCCTATAAAATATGATGGAAGTTTCATGATGGAACAGATCTCAAGAGTCAGTTGATTTGCTGACCTGTGTGAGTCATTTGGGAGCCATTCTGGCATCCCTGTGTGTTCTGAGACTGGCTTCCATCCTGGGGTCAAGATGGCCACACCCTTCTAGTTCTCACAGTCACACACTGCAATTTCCAGAGGCAGGAGGAAGCCATCTGTTCTGCCACCATGTTCTTCTCAGGAATCGGCGGCCTTAACAAAGGTTTTCCTCAGCATGCTTCCTCATCCTCTCTTGCTGTAACTGAGTCACATGCCCACATTTCATCCAAGTAGGAAATGAAGTTCCCTTGGTTGACTTGGATAGTTCAGGACTGGCTCCCTTGCAGAGAAAACGGTCACATCCCTTGAATTATATGAGGACTGCATGAACACTAGGCACCCAATGAGTAAAATCAAGACTGGTCTGATGTCAACAATAACACCACCAAAAGCAATACAACAAAGAGGAAATGGATGTTAGACCAGCAGTGACTATCTGTGACAGTTCATAACGTAAGCTTTTATTTCCAGAGCCTCAAAAATGTTAATGACAAACTGTGTTTGAAATATGGGGAACACTGTGTTTTGACGCTAGAGATTTGGAGAAGTAGGGAATAATGTTGCTCACTTCTGCTAACTGTATAGCGTAATGTGTACATTAAATTTAAGATCACACAAATGATTTATCATCCTCAACAGACTAAGTCATTTTAAGGTTAACAGATCATTTTATATATATATATATAAATATAAAT